>JAYRBT010000042.1:20145553-20182274 GCA_036023395.1 Myiotriccus ornatus | reverse complement strand
AGGGCTAACGGGCTCCATCTGCCCGGGGAGTGGCCCTGACCAGGAATCGAACCCGGGCCTCGGCGGTGACAGCGCCTGGTGGTCTAGTGGTTAAGACAGTATCAAAATAGTACTGAAGGAATGAACCTGTGAGCTAAAATATTAAGTATGGTAGATACTGGACAAATGTGGAACAAAGATTCCCTATTGCAAACCACTTAACAAGCTGTACATAAAACAGAAGACAATACAGGATATATTGAGAAAAGACATTTTGAGAATACAAAAATTTATGCTTTCAAGGTTCCACTGTGTGAAATCACTGTTCTTCACTGTATAAAACAATTCATTAGTTTAAAACAATTAATGCCAACCGCACACAACAGATAGCTAAGATTAACTGCTGGGTTAGGCATTAATGTGCTCACCTCTCCCAAAAGCCAGTTAATGACTTTTGGCTGGCAATGCAGATGCTACTCAGGTGGAAAAGATTGTCTCTGATATTCTTTGGAGTAGTCTGGCACTTGCTGATTTTCTATCTCCTGCTTTTTTCCTTTAAGATTTTTCTATCTTAGCACCTATCAAATGCTAATATTCGTCATCTCAAAACTTTTGCCTCTGTCTTCAGCTTTATCATCCTTATCCCACATGGCTCTACTATGCTGATGTTCTCACATATTCTTCTCACAACTAAACTTTCCTCATGAGTCTGAGTCAAAGTTACGCAACTGGGACACATTGGGAGTAAGTCCTGTACAAAAAATATTAGTGTGTTAGGGTGGAATCACAGAATCACAACATGGGTGAGGTTGGAAGGGAGAACAGTGGGACGTCTGATCCAACCTCCCTGCTCAAGCAGGGTCATCCCAGAGCACATTGCACAGTATTGCATCCAGACAGTTCCTGAATATTTCCAGTGAGGAAGACTCCTCAACCTCACTGGGCAACCTGTTCGAATGTGTACTCATTCGCACAGTAAAGAAGTTCTTCCTCATATCCAAGTGGAACTTCCTGTGCATAAGTTTCTGCCTGACAACATTACATGACAACATTCCAGCTATGGGAGCATCCCACCACACGTCCGTAGTAACAATGAGATCAAAGCCCTATGACTGCTCACAGATCTCTAGTTCCTCATGTTTGTTTCTCATACTGCATGCATTGGTGTACAGGCACTTTATAGAAGTATTTTATTGTATCAATATCCCAGTAAGGGTGCAAAGAGATATCCCAGAGACCTGTCTTGTGGCTGCTTGAGCTTGATCCAAGGTATTGCCTCAAGTATGTCCTCTCTGAAACCCAACAAAACTATCATTATTTTCTTTATAGCAAAGCACCTCAGAGGCTGATCATGCTTCATTCTCTCTCCTCCCTACCCTCATGTCATGTTCCTATTCATAGCTCTCCATAACCCAGGAGTCGCTACACTGTGAGGACAGACACTGTGGAATGGATTGCTTCCAAAGACAGGGAAGTCTTTCACTGATAAGTGAAAATCTTCACTGATAAGTGTGAGTGCCTCAGCACTGACATCTTCTTCTCATGTCTCCTAGAAAGATTTATGTTACCTAGATTTCCATATCTTGGATTCCTAAAATGCATCTGCCTCTGATGAGAGGCCAGAGCTGTAAATCCATAGCAGCTGAAAGAGCCCATGCTGTCATGATAAGGATTTTGGTGACCCTCCTGTTTTCTGCATTTCCTACTAGTTAATGTAGTCATGTTTCCCCACAGGACCCTGTTTTTCACAGAGCCCACTCAGAGGCACTCTCCCAGTTCTGTTCTTGAGGAAATCTGTGCAGCTGATTTAGGTGTGTGGATTCTTCTGCAGAGACAAAAGCCTAAGGTTTAAGTACCACTACATGCAACCCCCTTGTGAATCTGAGCATTATTCTCACTGGTTGGTTTCTAATTGAATACACTGTGACTTCTATTGTATACCATTTCACTGCATGGTTGATCAATGATTACACAGTTGCATGAATACAGCCTGTTGCAAATTATAGTGAGTTTTTTCCTGCTTTTATTTCCTAGCTGTGATTATTATCAAGATTATGTAATGTCTTGCCCATGGAAAAAGATTCTACATGGATTTTTGTTGGTCCATGTTTTGGATAAATTATCTCCTATACCCTTTTATTAACATTATCTTCTCACCAACAGCTAGTTAAGATTACAAGAAAAAGAAATCTCTTGTATTCTTTTTCAGCTCATCTGCCAAAATGAGAATTGATTTAGGAACCGAGTAATTAAAAGGTGACACATTAAAGAACACAGAGCAAGCTAGAGTTACATCAGCTCAATAGTCTTGAAGTCAATGGAAACTGCTGGCTTCTTAATATTTTATACAAGATTTTAACCTAAGTATTTTAAACCAGATGGTACACTTGTAATTATTTCTTATTTAAATTTATGATATCTTTAATATTCTTGAGTGAAAAGTGTTTGAGACAATTAAAACGTGCAAATTCACCAGTATGTTGTATGCCAGCTAGGCAGGCACTTAGATGTTTGGGTGGTTTTATTGAACACATAAATTTTTCTTAGTTTCAAAACATCAGGAATATACTAGAGAACACCATTTTAAACATTCATAGAACACACATTAAAAAACTTAGAAATAAAACAGATCGGTTTTCTATCACCAAGGAGAATTCATAAACACATGCCTTCCCAGAAAAGGGGGAAGAGAAGGATTGCTATATCAATAGAGAAATAAAATTATTATTATCAATGCAACCAGCATAATAAAGAATCTGCAATAAATTATTTGATTTCTGTCCAGTTCAAGCTTTCAAACATAGTTTGAGTATTCAAGCATATGTCTTTTATGGTACTGGAAAACATGATGCAATTTCTCCTATTTTGGGCAAGCTTATGACTTCAGCTCTTGAACCCATTCTGCTGCATCTTTTAGGTGAGTTTCCTTGACCAGCCAGAACTGTATTTATATGGCCCCACTTGCTATAGTATCAAAATGTCTTACAGCTTTCATGTTTTTGCCTTGGATGGATCCATTTAGAATAAAGAAATACAACTCTCTCTCCACTCTACTGTAAGATTTCTAGCAGATAGCAGCAAATATCTTTAAGTTAATGTTGATTACTAATAAGTTTGTGGTTCTGCTAATCTAATTATCATTATTCTGAGTTTTTAATCTTTAGTGTTACACATTTTGCCAAAATTTTAATCAACACTTTAAACAAAATTATATCAACCTTCAGAAGGTTTCTTTTTTAGAAGGTAATTCACTGTTTAATAGCCGAAAGATTCCAGATCTAATTGCAGATAATCTCTTTCATGAGGAAAATTGCTATACACAGTGGTTAAGGTTTGGGGTTTTTTTAATTTATTATGCATTTTTGTAATTTATACATTTTGAATAACTTTTACCTCTAATGGTAGTTTTAGCTATTCATTGTAAACACAGTTGATACACTTTAACATACACTGTAGGACTGCTAATTGAATCCATCTTTGGATTTTTGTTCTATAATCAAAATACTTGTCAAGTTTAAGACTTTCTTATCTATGTTTCACTAGCTATATATTCTTAGCCATCATTCATCTTAATTATAATATCATTTCCTTATCCTTAAGTTACTCCATTTACTGAAAGAATTATTTAATTCTGTTCCAAAGAGAATTTTTTTTGCAGAGAAGTCAGGTATAAATTAAAGATAACTGTATTCACTATAGAAATATTTGTCTTCTCCAAAAGATTTGCTCTCTGATGCATCTCAGTCTACAAGTACTTATTTTTATTGAACAAAAGATATTTCAATTTTGTCAAGGTAACTGAAAAAGTGAAACTATTGGAGAGTTAACTAAAACACTATTTTACAGCTTCTTGGTAGGATTTGTGTTGCTTAACTAGTTCATTTGTTACATATTACAAACACAGAGCTGATAAATATTAAAAATATGATATATAAAAATATAAAATATAAAATTGTAAAAATCCTTAATTATCAGAATAGTTTCCTCAAAGAAGATGTCAACAACTTTAGAGATGCATGCTTCCATGCTCTCTCTGCTCTTGCTGGTCCTAATGACAAATTTTTTGCTACACAACTATAGGTACTTTGCAGGAGAGAGGACTGTCTAACTAAAACGCCTTTGGACATTATTCATCCATTTATCCATAAAAGACCTTAGCTTCATCCAAATACAGATCCTTTAAACTTCCTCTGAGATACCCCTAGAATCATATAAACTCTCCAGACAGCTATCTTTCCTGTATTTAAATACCTCATTTATTTTTTCAGTCATTCCATTCAATATAATATGTTGTTGCTTCTACACTTTCCCACTCCATTCACTGCTGTTTTCTTACATAAAATCTATCTTCTGATACTGTGTGGTAAATCTAATTATTACTAGATTCAGATACTTCAGTTAGTTTATAAGAATAAATAAATATTTGGTGACAGTTAGTTTGAAAAGTATTCAAAACTGACATAAAACGTTGTCTTGAAGACTTCTCAGTGAATGCCTTTCAAGTAGTGTCAAACATTTTATATGGACAAGACTGGCCTGTTTAGAATACTGAATTTTCACATCCCAGATAATTTTACTCATGTTGAAGAAATAGGATATCACACATTGTGGTTTTGTTTGTTTTTGTTTGTTTGTTTGTTTGTTTTGTGGGGTTTTTTTGGGGGGGTAGGTTGTTTTTTTTTTTTTGATCCAATAAACAAGACCTGGTTTGTGTTATTAGGACATTAGGTTGAAAAGGGCTTATGATCTATTCTTCATGTGCTTAGGATTGTGTGAATCCAGAACAGTGTTTGTAAACCTGGGTGTCTAGTCCTGGGGCTGCATTACACGATACAACCGGGTGTCTTCATGCCAAGCCAACATATAGACCTGAGATTTTTTTTTTTTTGGAGTGCATTTCGTGTAGAAATTCATATGTACCTGAACTTTCTACGATTTATTTTAATTTCAGGTAATCAATAGCTCATTAACTGATTCATTAACTTTTAATTCCTTCAAATCAGTCCTACTGGAAAGTCCTACAATTAAAACTGCAAGGAGTTCTATGGTAGAGTAAATGTTAGCTTTCAATCTTCTTCAGTGCAGACAACGGGCACCATTTGGCCCAGTCCATTTCCTTCCACCCCTCTCCCTGTGTCTGTTATTCAGGATTGATGAACTGGAGAGAAACTGCTGCCTGAGCCTGAGGCTGGGGAGAGGCTTCTGAATTAGAGAATGAAGGACAAAGGCCAGGTGAGAAATGTAGGAAGATTCAGCTTCAAGGCCCTTGTAAATCCATACGTGCACGGAAGTACACATACACACAGAGAAAGCATCTAAAACATCTGCCCTTGGGATCATCATGATTTTAGCTGAACTATAATTCTGGAAAAATGCTGCTGGTTTGGCTTTAGTTTGTGGTCAATGAAGAGCTTTCACTCCAGTTCAGGGCCATTTAAAAACAAGTTATAGGCTGGTCTGAACTTCGTTTTAGTGGATTTTAATTTTCAGTCTGATCCTTTGAGTGCAGCATCATGACACCTAAATTGTTTTGTGCATTTACCTCAAAATAACACAGCTCTGTGGCACTGCTACAGGTACCAGGCACCATGCCCAAGTCATAACCTCCATCACAGCTCTCAGCTATTCGTTATCTTCCTATTTCTGAGAAAATATCAGTTCAGGAACTGGATGCAGCAGGCAAGCTATTGTAATAGCCAGGTTTATTTTTTTAGACAGTGATAATTTAGTGACCTAGAAATTATACCCTTCCTACTAAATTTGTAACCTCCTGGACGTTTCAGGGAGAACTAGATGCCCTCAACTTTTAGGATACACCAGCATCTTACAGAAAACCTTTGATTAACTTGACAGCAAGAAGAATCTAGTGCTTATGGTTTTTCATAAATGATAAAGCTTACTGCATTCTGAAAAACATACTCCTATCTATAGAAGACTTCTCAGCAAAGCATAATCAAAAACTACCATCAGCCATATATTGTACATGCACAGACATTGGCAAGAAATGTCATATTGGCTTCTACACTAAACTACAGACTCATCAGCCTTAAGTATGATACTGAGCCACAAGGCACAAGTGAAGTGACATATGCACAGAATCAAAAAATTTGATTTTTCTTAGCTTCTAGAAATAACAGCAAACTGAAAAAAAAATGCAAACTCCAAGCAGATGCCACTCAGAGATTTCTCATGGAAAAAAAAATTGAAGTACATGGAGTAGCCTAGTGGTCATTACTATTAAAGCAAAATCACTGAAGCCATTCAAAAAACAATTACATTCAATAGCTCCCCGGGGGACACTGGAGCTCTGAACAGAAATAAATTCCTGAAGGATAAAAAGCCTTCAGTTCCTAAGCTTCAGATCTATTAGCCTTTGACTGCACTGAGTACACCTGCAGATCTGAGGTGCATATTATAGTTAAAAGATAGTGGTTTACATCATCAAAACACAGGCTACTACTGACAAAGTCAATTAATAAATGTCTGCTGCAGATAGATCACCCTGGCCTGACAACTCTGGGTTGTCCTAAACAAACAGCCAGGAAGGCAGGCAGGCTGACAACTTTAGACCAACCATATAGTGTTTCTTTGGAGAAATTCTTTAATCTTGGGTTCTCTCCGCATTTCTGATGACAGGCAAGTTAAGCAGACAGCTGATGTTTGCCAATCACTTCTTTCCCTTTTTCTGTGAATTACACACAGTGAGTTTTACAAACTGGATGCATCTCAGTTGCAGGTTAGTGGTGTAACCAGCAGTTTGGAGAATGAAAAAATATTTCCAAAATCAAGTAAAATCCCAGATTATCCTCAAAAAGTGTCTCAAAATTGACACATTCCAGCAGTGCTGAATAATGACAAATGATCTGTGAGTCTCAGTACTGCTACCATTACCTTTAAGGATGACTCACCAGATGTGCTCCTCTGGATATACTTTCTGTGAGCCCAAGTAGGAAAAAAGGTTACTATTTTATTGTAATTAAAATATTCATCAGGTTCAGCAGTATTTTAAATAAAATATGGAAATTATAATGTACAAATTGCCAACAGCCAGCAATTCTTTGTAGAATATCCTAATTTATTTTCACAGAATGTTGGATAATTTGTTTTATCTTACTGCAGAACACTTTCTGTGGGTTTTTTTTTGGTGACTTTTTTTTTTCTGTGCAGGTATAGTACCTCTGTAGATTCTTTTTCTTTTTTCAGCAAAGATCTGTCTGTCTGAATGCTTTGATCTCTTTGCGTGTCAGCACATCGCTATTTGCATTTTATATTGGAATAGAAACCAGGGATAGCTGGTGGAAGAATCCAGGCTCCAAGCTCCAAGCTCACTGAAGGGATTTTACTTTGTACAAGGCTCCAAAAATTCATCTGTCAAACTTATTAGGAGAGCCCTCAGTTCTTTTAAAACATTAATAGAGACCAAAAATGAGAAACACTGCACACATTTTTTTCAGGAGATACTTTTACTAGTAAACTTTAGAAAATAAGGAAACTTGGCCAATGTTTAAGGGCAATATTCAACCAAAATAAAGCATTCCACAAAGCAATGACTTAGCACATGCTAGCCCATACATCTCAGCAAAATCCAACCCATCCGGTTTTTAGTTATCCAAAATATTAAAAAAGGAGATTAGGAGAAGAAGAAGAAAAGAATTCAACATAGATCCAGGCACAGGAGTCTAGGAAGATGGCAGGGTTCAAACAAGCATGGAGTGGATATGATGCTGCTTTATGTGCTTTGGTCCCTGGTGGCCAAACCCCCCGCCCCCAGGCGGGACTGGCATTGTGCCAGCCAGTCTGGAGATGCGTCAGGGACTGGCAGGGTGTGGTGTAGGGCAGTGCTCCTGGTGTGCCAGCCAATCCAGGGATGGGTCAGGGACGGCAGGGTGTGGTGTGGGGTAGTGCTCCTGGACTGCTTTTGATGGACAAATGCCCAGAGTTTGCCTAAGGAGACTCCAAGGGGCTGAGGTATGGGATAGGGCATCACCTCACCTTTGTGAAACTCGACCAGTCCCTCCCCACTCCCCGCCCCACACTTCAGTTGTTCCGAGACAATAATTAATATTATAATCCAGTGTCTCACAACTGGTATGTCAGTCAATCTACATTTTTAAGGTTTCAACTTCCTTTCTGAAAGTCTGACTCAG
This sequence comes from Myiotriccus ornatus, assembly GCA_036023395.1. Classification (NCBI taxonomy): domain Eukaryota; kingdom Metazoa; phylum Chordata; class Aves; order Passeriformes; family Tyrannidae; genus Myiotriccus; species Myiotriccus ornatus. Next base: position 20,174,148 of record JAYRBT010000042.1, on the reverse strand, counting down.
TTTACCCCATGTAAAAATTGCAATCCTGGCTGTGTATTACATATCTGACCGTTGTCAAATTCTGCATTCAGTGGAAAACAGCTATGAGTGAAGATATTTTGGAACCTTGAAAATTACTTGATACCACTCTCTTCACTTTAACATCTACAAGCAACTGTGAGTTCATTTATTGTAAAATTAACTTCATAAACTCCCCCGTGAAGTCGGAGAGGCTTATTTATTGGAAATGTCATTATCTAATTGAAAGAAAAAACATGATCTACCTCTTACTGTCACTTTACCAGATAAACAATAACATCTACATCCTGGGTCAGGATGTGTTGCAAGTCCTATGTTACGCACATTGTTTTGCTTCCTCACACCAGAGAGCTGCGAGTCTCATTTGCATCAGCAGCATACCCGCCCTTTGGCCGTGGCAGCTGGTAGCTCAAGTCCACTGTATCACACGGGAAAGCTGACATTACACTTCTGCTCTCCAGAAAAGGTCTTGCGTTGATCCCTGACTTCATATCTATAGGAAATTCACCCAGATGGGAAACAGTTTCAGTTATGTTTTCCTACCACAAAAAACATTCTGCTGTCATTAGCGCTGCTTAGAGAAAACCTGGCTTTCAATCACAACCTCATCAAACATAGGTCAGGAGCCATGTCAGATGTCTTGGTGCTAAGAGGTATACAGTAGAATCCAGTGATGGAAAAACTGCAAGCAGCTGCCTGAGCAGTATTGTTTCCCTCAAGTGGACACACAGGATTCATCAAAAAAAAAGTCATCTCCCTATGAATGGCTGTCCCTCCATTTTCTTGAAAGCAAAGCATGATAGATTTTAAGGAGGCTTATTACAAAGGGATAATGATTCTTTCAAGAAAAAAACACTGTGGAGGAAGTAATAGGACTTTAAGTATGTGTAGCTCTGCTCTGTAGGTAGAACAAGCAGAAAGCATGATGTGATTACTTTTCATGAGCATATTACCTATACTGTCTCATTTCTGTTTTCTTGGCAAAGCAATACACATAACTATAAAATTCACTGAATTAATCAGACTTTCTAAGAAAACAAGTGGTTCCTTTCACCCATAATATTTATGTTGTTGTTGCCAGTGCTGTTGTTTCTTTCTTTTCTAGTTTTATATGTGGTCTGTTTCTTGAAGTAACAGCTCATTTTTCTTAAGTGAAGAAACAGGCTCTGAAACACTGACATTTGAAACTACCTCTAGAACACACTTTCAAGGCATCTGTCCTAAACTTTCAATGCTTTAGGCAGGAATTTATAAAGTACCATCAGTCTGGCATTTGAAATAATCACATTATCATTATTTTATCTTGCAAATTGTGTGCTTCATAGCTATCATTCAGTGAAAAATATCCTCAGTTTCATACAAAACTAATCTTTCTGTCATTCCTTGCTCAGCACCACACTGCAGATGATGACAAAGGATGAAAGCTCTCACAAGAAATGATAACATCTATATCAAAATGATTGCAACTTGTTCTGTATTTTCAGATAAGTGTATGAACTATAGAAATGAAGAAATAAACAACATTGTTTTTAGGAGTGTTTATCACTTGTGGTGAAAAACTGTGGAACTAGGGCAGAATATAAAGATAGTTATATTTACAACTCTGTATCCTCCCAGAAATATGCACACTATAAGAACTGCATATCTGACTTAAAATGAGTAGAAAAGCAATACTGAGATTTACTCTTTACAGTCTGCAATATGTGAGACATGTAAAGAAATGGATAGAAAATACAGAATTATGGATAGGTTCATCTCTGATGCAGACTTCCTATTTTAATAAGCAAGTCCCCAGAAGTTTGGCACTTCAATCTCTCATATGCATTTCCAACATTCGTTTTCACCTGTTCACTCTTTTTTTTTTTTAATTTTATTAAAATTCAACTAAAAAGTATAGAGAGCATTCAAAGTCAAATTCAGTATTAAGATTTTCTAAGAAAACAGCCACTGAGGCAAACTTCCAGCAGCAACCTGTGAAATCTGTCTTTAGATGTGGTTATTCTGTTCCCCAAAAGAAAGCAATCAGTAGTCTCTCTAACCAGGAATGTTTTCTGGAGTTGTCTTACTTTGCTTAAGCAGCTTTCATGCTCTTATTCTTCATATTTTTCCTTTTTTTTTTTTCAATGTATTTACTCCATCAATACACTTTCTTCCATGATACCAAAGCCTGTACTTGGATAAAGAGCTCCAAAGGGAGTACAAGAGAACTATTAGAAGTTGTATCAAGGAAAGATTGTGACCAGTCAAATCAAACCATATCTGTCGGAAAGTTGATCAACTCTCTAGCAAGATTAGGAAAAATTCAACTTATAAATTAAATAAGACTGGTTTATTTTCTGAGAGGTTGTACTTTAATATTGATGTGATAATGATCACAGACAGTAAAGACAGACTACTTGGGGAGTCCAGTAGGCTTCCAGGAACAGAGTACATGCTGTATCAGGTAAACAGGAAAAAAAAAAAAAAAAGGCTTTCAAACTAGCATTATATATATCAAATCTTAATGACATCAAACTTGCAGAAAAATGTTGCAGAACAATGCTAACCTTTGACTTGTCAGTTATTCAAAGAGCCTCCAAGACACATGTGTATGAACCAGGAATTGATACTGGCCATGCAATTTAAGTTTTCCTTCCTTTGGGATCAGGATGAAGTTAGTGCACTTGCAGTGTTGCAGATATTAGATGACACTATGGTAACGACACTCTGTAATGCTTGTATTGGCCAGTGTGTGTGTTTTTAGTTGTGTGTTTCTTCTACATTTAACCAATCAAGAAAAAAACCCCGACACAATTCTAACAGATAGTAGTTAAAGCTGTTGGGTATACTCAGTTGGATATGTTTAATATATCAATGATCTGGAAATTTAGAGTTATTTTCAGACAGAAAATTTCAATTTTACAGGAAACCTTTACCTTTACTTTGGAAAATAACGATCCATTCCCTCTCAGACTTGGTTATGATGGGCCAGGAAAGCCCCAGAGTTTTTCTGAAATCCCAGCACTAAATTAGTCATTAACAAAAGAGAATGAGCTAATTCATTTACAGAAAGTCAGGTGCTGTTTTATTTGTTATGTTGCAACTTTGATCACAGCCTTGTGAATAAAATGTTAAAATACTTGTATGTGCACGTCTTTGCAGAAGTTTTTTCTTGGGCATCATCATGTTTTCTTGAATGTTAAAGAAAAATGAGCAGATGTTCTTATTTGCTACCTCATTCAGTCTGAACTCTGATGGCTCCCATTGATTATTTTGTCATGTTTTCTCCCTGCAGTTCTGTAGAACATGTAAGATTAACACGCACTCTGGGGATGACGTGTGCCCTTGAGAGAAGTCAGTGTGTACTCTTTAAAGCTGACACAGTGCTTCTATAGTGTAACTTTTCAACATTTTGTGCTGCTTTTGGAAGGGTTTTAGATACTGTGATTCTGTCACTGCTCTTTTATGTTTTCTTTCCATACTGCCCTGCATGTCACATTGCTCTGTTTCTACCGAGAGACAAGTCATTTGTGTAATAGAAACAGAAGCTTTGTTTGTGGATATTGTGAATCTTACTGTATTTCTGACATTGTTTTAGCCTTGGGGGACACCGCTGTTTTCTCTTCCCTGTTGTTGTGCCACTAAAAATATTAAGTTTCTGGGAGCTAACCACCTGTTATCATACTGTAATGTCAAATGACAAAAAGTATTGCACTACATTAGTTTAGTGTTTCAACGCGATGGGAGAATTTATAGCTATAAAAAACCATGACATGTACAAAAAATTCTGCAGTAACCTTCTACAAACTTTGGAAATCTTCTTAAGATTTCACAAACAAGCTGAGTGCACTGCTAATTTGTAGTTCATTTCCTGATTAAACTTAATAGAGTCATTAGTAAGGTTTCCAATTTCCTTTATCATAACGAAAATGCTTCCAGATGAATTTGTCTTTCCCATCAGCCAGCTTGTTTTTATTGCACAGATGCAACACATTATTTCCACCAAATGTATTTTGCTGTTCTCATGATCTTACTAGTAAATTTAAGCCAAGTAAGAAGCTAAATTTTAAGCTAAGTAGGAAGCTAAAAGGCGGCAATACAACTTACATATATTGAGAAGTATAGGATGCAGTCAGCAGATAAGATCTGTTAGTTCTTGTATTTGCTGTATCCCATTAATCACAATAATTTACTTTTCCAGGAACATAATAAGTACTAGTGATACATATACCTTAGTCTCCTATTAGCTACTGAAATTTCAGGAGAAAGTCTGAAAGAAATGACTTCTTGCTGAGAAAAAGACCATTTCACATTTAGGTTGCAGGAGATAATAATCCACAGCAAATGAAACATACATATAAAACATGAAATTTTGTTTTCTTGATGCAAATAATCGCAGTATCACAAGTGCTGAAGGTGCCATTAGATTAGTTACTACTGAAACTGGGAAAAGTAATGCTTCTCTCTTCTGTCATTGAATTTTGTTCTTCAAAATTCAACCAGAATTTGTAGATGCATGTGTAATTTCTTAATTTGCCATATGGCACATAAATTATTTGAAAGAGTAGTGATATCATTTTATTTAATGGCTGATGGGGTGGTGAAATACGCTGGTTCATTTATGTATATTTTCAAACAAGAAGTTGCTGCTCCATCCACTATTCTGTATCTTCTTCCTTCATATTTTGCCTTTAAGTAGATGCATAAGCAAGTACGTTGTCTTCCAATGCAATAGATTTACAGACTGGATCTGTTAGGAATACTTTACTTAATTTCTTTCCTTGTTTAGTAATAAAAATTATCTATTAATTGGAAAAGAGGTAATCGTGTTAGTTAAAAACCATTCCGTGGAAATTGCTATTTAGCATTTCTGGAAAAGGAGATTTTTGATAAAGTGCCTCATTACCCTTTCTACAGAACTGTTAAAGTATTGTCTATAAGTTCTGTTTAATTTCTGGTTCACTGACCTGATACATAGAGTCATTCAGATCTCATTGTATTTATCCTGCAGTCACAAAACAACATTAAGGACTTATTTCTGATGTCAGTAAAATAAAGTTGTGTGTCCTGGTGGATCACATAAAAATGATCAGTAACAGCAATTGAATAGTCTTGTTTCTCCATGATTGGAACTAAAGCCTAAGTTTGTATAATAAAGACTTTTTACAATTTTAGATGGAAAAAAGTTACTGTGCCCACATAACAGTTAGTTATTAAACTTCAAGGTCTCAGCTACTGAATGTCTGTGAAATCGGAGTGGATCACTCCATGCAATTGCATAAACTGCACATAACCATGCTATCAAAGTGAAACTTTTAGAGCAGTGATGTTCTCTAATTCACATGGTGTGCTCATTTATCTGATTAGTTACGTTAATACCAATGGGACTTACAGTCTTAAAATACTCCATGTTTTTGATAGAATTATATAGAAAATCCATAGAATAATTTGCATTTCTAACCTACTGTTCAACCAAAAAAAGTGTATATTGGTCTTGGTAAATCTCTTCAGAATAATATTGTCTTAGACTACTGTGAAACTGGAAGATATTTATATATCATATGCTTTAGGTGTATATAAAATATGTTTATGGGCATATGAAATGCGCTTTAAGGGCAATTCCCATGTACTGCTTTTTCAAGTGTATATTGTTATGCTGAAGTTATGTATAGATATGTGAAAATATTTAAAACTGGTTTTATTCTGGATTGAAAATTAAACTTTTCAAAGGTTTCTTCAAAAGAAAACTGTGTCAAAATATTGCTTTTCTGATAAAACAGGTTTTCTGTCTTTTAGGAAATCCATCCTAGACTTGAAAGTCTGTCTTGTTAAAAAATCAACCCATTTACACACGAAAACTTCAATTTTTTGAGGTGTTAGCTAACAAAACAGAACTAAAATTGCTTTATTTATAACCTTTTTTTTTTTTTTTTTTTTTAGGTCTCACTGCGTTATCTGCATTACCTATATGCTTACAAGTAAGGTTATAGGTTTGGCTTTGATGTGCTTGTGGCATAGTCAAAAAAGGAAATTTCACATAAAATATCAAACAGACAAACACAAAATACCCCCACTACACCAAAGCAATCATCAGGTATTACTTCAGACATTTAATTTCTGGGGAAAACTAAGAATGTTTTATCAAATATTTTGAAAATGGAAATTCACTGTCATGCAGTTGCTGACTGTGCTTGAGTTTAAATATTGACATTGTAATCGAAAGATATTCAGTTTCAGATACTTCAACTTTCATTCATGTAATTTAGGACCCACCACAGCTCCCGTAAGATAAAAATACAGCTGCTGTGAGGATAAAAGCACAAGGAGCCATCCAGGCTAAGTCAGGAGACATAACATTTAATGATCAGCTGAATGTGAAGACCCATCAACTTGACGAATGGTGAATTCTGTATGGAGTGAAAAAGTCTTAAAGAACATCACAGATATAGTAATGAAGTGGACAGTTCCTAGGCATCTTATGTAAATCCTTTGGAGGGGTTTATTAACATGATAGATATCTATATGAATTTCTCTTTCTCTTTGCATAATCATTTCTAATGCTCATACAATCATAGGAGTTAGAAAATGTGAAGATTGTAGGTGGACATTTATTTCTTTGATTTGTAGGTGTTTATAAGGCAATAGTACATATATTCACTTGGCTTCTTCTTTCTGAATTCTCCATTGATTTCTCTTCTGTTATTTCAAAGTCACCTTTATTGAGATATGCATCTGCTACATTCCCCTGTCAGAGACAGGATATTAGGCTGAATAGGCTTTCAGCTTAATCCAGTCTGGCTGTCATAAAGTCTTACAAACTGTAAGTTCCAGAAATGAAAAGGATCCAAATTATTACTGGAGACTCAAAAATATAATACAATCATACAAAATAATTACCATCAGGACTCCTTTACTTTACAAACATATAAAATGCACTTACTTTGAGGGTGAGAAGGGAGAAAAAATCCTTCCATTAGAAAATATAGTCATAAAGCTTTGAACAAATAAATTCACACACTGTGGAGTACACACACACACACATGCAGGCAGGCATGCACGTACATACACACAGGGGTGCACACATACACGCACACACACACATGCTTAGAGTTTACACTGCATTCTTCTAATGCCATGATTATTATTTTATTTGTACACCCACCTTTACTGCACATTCTAAACAAACAATAGACAACAGTGTAAAGACTTTTTTTTCCCTTAAAACTGCAACAAAACAAGTCTCAACATTTGCAAAACATTCCTTTATTATTAGAAATAAATTATTTTGTATAAAAATTAGCATGCGTTCACCATTGCATTTATTTTAGCATAACCCAGGACTTAATTCAGTCAGCCGTCACAAGAAACAAACTCATCTTCTTTTACGAGTTGAACAATGTAGGACAGGAAAGGAAATTGTCACAATCACAAAAAAGTACTTACAAATATAACATCAGACGTGATTTATTTCAACAGCATTTTTTTTCACAAGCTAACATTTGTTTTCCTTTTGTGATTTGCTTCCTTTTGTGAGTGAACAGTTCAGAAGCTTGACACTCTGTCTCTATGTTATAAAACTGGACTTTTCCTTCCCCTGTCTCTTTTTGCCTTTTGCCTCTTGTTTAATCCTTGTTCTTTAGGAGACTGACTATTTATTTGAATGCAGTCTACTGATATTTTCAAGACTGAATTCTGGTGGTGGCAAAGTCTATGTTTGCAAGATCCAATCCTGCAGATCTTCCAGTGAATTTCATCCCTGCTCAGTTTGCCTGATTGCTGTAACTGACATAAGTTGTCTTGGTAGAGGAGGCTGTAAATAAAAAAAATAATTAAAAAAAAAAAAAAAGCCAAACAATAACAAAACAAAACAAAAAAAGTACAGGATTTTTAGAATCAAGAGAGAAGGAAAAACATACTTAGCATTTGAACTCAGACAGTGTCCTGCTGTACTTCCTAACAATATGGTCCATATTCATGGAATAAAGTAAGAGTATTTAAGAATGTATAAAAACAGTGATCAAATTGGATCTCAAGTTCTGTGCCCTTGATAACAACTTATTTTGTTTATGACTTGTGCAAGCAGAGGTCAATACAGAGGAACAATGATAGTGGTTTCAGCATACCCATAACAGAATTTCAACATCTGGTATTATTTTGGCTGAATTCTATATAGACATTTTTTACTTTGGAATTTTGTTTCTCTTCTACTGATTAAAGACAACTTTGCAGCTAGTGGTGGTTTGTCCATCTAGAAGAAGCCTTATGTTTCTTGAAAGGAGCAGAGACTAATCTAGGAAACATCTTTCCAAATTAGTGAAACTGAGTAGGTAGTCCCTACAACACTTATTATCTGGAGAGAATGATGGTCTCCTTATATTGATGGTCAGCTGATCATGTCTTCTTTTGAGCAAAGCTGATACCCCTTGTTCAGAATGAGGCAATATGTTTAGAAAGTTAAACACCTTTACTATCATAAACATGAAAAACTGATTTTTTTAATGAAAGTTTGTGTGAGGTTCTAGCCCTGACATCTTACCCTTTTGCTATAAAAATATTAATAATATGCTATAAAAATATGACTCAAGTGATATCACTCAAGGTTAATGTAACAGTGGGAGGATGGAAGTGGTGACATTAGGTATTATAGTTAATTCTCTAATTTTATATCAGTTGGGTACATGGAAAATCAGACTGGTGGAGGACTGAGTCTCTTTTTTGTCTCTATAATAAGGCCTGCGTTAGACTGCATAAAGAGGAATTTGGCTCTCTAAATATATTTTATATTCCATCTGGTACATACATGTTCTGCTTATGATAGTGAAGAATTCAGCTGGCAAGATGAAAATCATTTGATGGCAAAAAAGTTTCCTCATCTATAGATTCAAAAATTCTATTCCAATACCTCCCTTCCTTCCTTCAGTTTCTTGTTTTCTATACATAATCTGGTGAGAACTGCTGAGATAGATAGGAAAAGTATTCTTCTTGCTAACTCCTAAATTCAGCCCAGCAGACTCATGATTTGTGAAGAACAAACTACAGAAACTAAGTGATGACAGTTTTTCTCTTCTGCATCAAAGATTAAACTAAATAAAGGATCATTAAAATTGATGCAAAATAGTACTGGTTAGTATAAATAACTAAGTTTTCTTTGGTTTTCTGAGCAATTTGATTCTAATACTGCATGTATAATTTTTTAAGACACAATAGGACCATTATAATTCACATATCACGATAAACTTTGTTTCATAAGAAGGTATATATAAGAATTAATAATCAAAAGAAAGCTTCAAAATGTAATATTTCTTACTTTTATTTGCACAGGTAACTCTAGTACTTTGTGTCTGGAAAAGCTAATTCATGAAAGGATTACTTTTGGCACACGAAGGAAGCCATTCACGTAATCAATCATAGTATTTGAGCACCAACATGAAATAGCTTTATTTGCATGTATTGGGATACTTGAAGCAAATATAGCCTCATTTACATCTTCCAGATCTTTCAGATGGGATGTACTGCTCCCATCTGAACTCTCCCATGCTCCCAGAGCTGGATTTCTCAGAGGATTCTATTTTTCCTTTGGCCCGTTAAGTTCCCACTGAAAATAATGCAGGACTGCTGAAATGGCATCAAGTTTTTAAAGCATGAAAGGATTTTGTTCCCAGCTATGAAATAACAAATAAATGCACATCTGCAAACTCTGCACACTTGGGAACAAAAGGACAAAAGGATCAGAGCTTTTTTTTTCCCTTTCCCTGAAAATAGGCTCAGATACATGATCAGGTTAAGCTAATTTACCACATTATCTTGTATGAGCTGAGTTCTGTGATAACTTTACATGTGCATGTTTTTAGCCCACAGCAACATAACATAATCAGATTTATCACATCTCAGTAAGCTGAATTATCTGAGGACGTTTGCAAGAAGGTCCAAATACAGAAATAGTACTTGCTACACCTCAGCTGATATAGAGTAACTTGGTAAATTTTTGTGATTTTGTTGTATATCTGAGAATTAAATAGTTTTAACATAATTAATCTAGAATTGATCAAGAAAAAAATTATCCTTTTGAATTCTGAGTGCTGTTACTTTAAAAAATGACAGCATAGGAAGATATGTAGTTAGTAGTTTGAAATGCATTAAATCTAATCTCAACTCTGAACAATGTTTGGTTTTTTTCACTTGATAAACATTGCACATATCTTTATAGTTCAGTGGAATGAGCCTAGAGTTCCTCTTTGGGGATCTGAAGCTTCAGCAGCTGGTGTCCTGCTCTTGAAGACTGTTAGCATTTCACAGTAATAACATGAACCACATTTGGCAAGCATAGATGGCCAGAAAAAGTAACTGACTTGGCTCCCAGTGTTACTGGGAAGTAACACTCTTCTATAGCTCCAGTTACTACTTTGCTATTGAGACAAAAAACAAACAAACAAACAAAGGATCTAAAACAATTCAGAATGATTATTCTGATCTGACATACATGCATTTAAAGCACTTGTCATTGCTATGCCTTCTGTAACTGCACCTGGATGGTTTTTTTCATCCTGTTTCCCAGAAACAATTTGTTTTCCACTGAATATGAATGTATTTCCAAGAAAAAACAACAACAACAAAAAGAAAAACACCCAAAACAAACAAACAAACAAAACCTAACAAAACAAAACCATGAATGTATGTGTTCATGTGGGGGATAACACAGAATAAAATGTGTTACATGGAAGGGGACAAATTAGATAGAGGAGAGTTGTCTCTGGATGGGAAGAAAAAGGAATTATCTGACTGTCTCACCCTATTTCTCACCTAGTTATGGTGTTGCTATCACTACCAGTATTTGTTCTTTGTAAATAGTGGGGAAAACTACCCACTTCTAGTATCCTAGGAGTAGACTGATATTTTGCAATCAGCCTCATATACTTTCACTGCAAAGAAAGATCTACCTCATATGGAGCCAATGAAAAAAGAAATTTTGCCATGTCAAGAAGTTGTTCCTATTGGCCTAGTGAAAAGGACTTATGTGGCATTGTGCACTAGTAATTCACAGGAACCTCAAAAAGTTTTGATAACTATTTTGTGAAACAGAGAGACCCACCTTGAGGCCTGGAGCTCAATTACATAGGGAGAGCTCTCTGGAGTGCAAACAACTTGACTCTGAATTTTTGCCTATGAAGCATTATGATGCCTGGACAAAAGCCTAGTCAGGACATACTATTAGTGAGCTCGGGATTATATAGATCTGTTACTGGTAAAATCCTGTTTAGAGCACAGTAAATAAGAATTACCCTGCATACATGCACTGCTGGAGAAGCAGACTTGCTTCCAATAGCAGCTGTTGCCATGACTTATGCATAATCATAGTTTAAGGAATATCAGACAGAGCATTTCCTAATTAGGTACAGTAGGTAAACATCAGATACCCAAGACTTTCTTATTAATACTCTTTCTCACCCTACTGTGAAAACCCTCCTTTGTCCTTTCCTCAGAAGTTCATAAATTTGAACACTCTGCAAAAGTTTTCTTTTGGTCACTTCTTGAAGATTTGCTTAATTATTGAGTTCTTCATATTCCTACACTCTTTTTGATCCACAAGGAATTTTTATGCCTTTTTTTTTGTCCTTTGTTATATGTCACAATCTGAATCTGAATAAATCCTTAGCTCACTCTAGCAGTTTAAAGCATTTTGAAGGGTCATGAGTTTTTCAAGTGAAATAATTTGTACTCAGTATCCTTCATACACCAGCAACTATATTATGGTAAACTTACGGACTATTATATAGCCTTTTCAATCTGGAAAACTCTGATTAAATTCAGTGGGGGGTTTCAATTTTCATAAATAAGCAGAATATTTTTCTGAAAATTTGGTACTGCCTTGTTTTAATGTGCTCAACCAAAATAGTACTATTTAATCATCTGTCAACACCATCATAAATTAATAAAAATTGAAAATAAACCATATCATATCTAGTAAAATGACTGAAAAACTTAACTATAACAGCTGCTGTCAATCCCATGTGACCCCTAACTGCTCAATAGAAAACAATTCTACATTGCTAAGCACTGGGGGTAAAGTTAATGGCTCTGTTCATATTTGATTATTATTGTTGTTATGAAGTCCAGCTTATAAGATGGTATGCATGCGGTAGAATGGAAACTATGAACTCTGTTTTCTTCTATTCCAGAGAAACTTAGAAATGTAGCAAGATTCAAGAACTTTCCTGACATGGGAAAGAATTTTTTCCCACTACAAACAGGTGACATATCAGAACATGTAATGATTTTTATATAAATTATCACCATTTTTACCAATATGAGTAAGACCACAACAAAAACCTGGATGGAAAGCATTATTCTGGGAAGTGTTAGTCATGAGTTGTGATAAATGAGCAAGTCAACAAATTTGAGTTGAGTGGAAAGGTAAAAAGCATTATTTTCACTTCCATATCTAACTGCAAAATAAAAACAATGTTAACTGTTTCCATTATATTTTTTTTCAACAGGTTTTGAGTTTTGAATATACAATGATGACCATAAATACACCTCATGAACTGTCAGGACATATCACAACTGGCACAGCAACGCACAACACATCAAATTAGCACTAGCTAAAACAAATCATTTTTGAAAGATGTGGCTTTTCAAAATCTGCTTGTGCTTTTTTATTTCTTTACTAGCCTCCTTGAAAATCAAATTCTTTGAAAAAACTCTAGACATGTATTTAGCAGTACATGAATTCTGACACATCTCTGGATTCATGCAAAACAAGCAACAAAAATAATAAAGTTTATTATTAAAAGAAAGTGCATTCATGTGAACGTACATCTATTATGATGTGCTGCCACTTTTGACCATGGGAAAGTCTACAGATGACTTACTGTTCGTTTCAAGACTTTCACACAGTTCAGTCTTGACCTCGCCATTTGGTCTGTCATTTCCTTTTTGGGTCAGTTTGCTTTGCATTGTAGCAGCTGTCACTACAGCCTTGAAGCTCCGCTTCCGTTTTTGAACATTTTGTTCTGGATGAAAAATGATAATATAAACCTTGGGCATGTAGAGCATGCCCAGAGACACAGAAGCACTTAAACTCATGGAGATAGTAAGTGTTGTTGTCTGGATGTACATCTGGGAAAGGAAAGAAACAACAACATAAAAATCATTGTTATGTTGATTTATTATAAGGAAAACAAAGTAATTATCTTAAAAGTAACAGGTGGAAAGGGAACATATATTGGAAGGACTCTTGGCTTTGGTTGCTTTTAACTGTAGCTGAGTATGGCTGTTTCATATTGGTTTTATAACCTTAAGAGTAGGTGATAGAAACAACATAATATTCCTGAAACTTCATTCTCATAAAACTAAGATGCTGTAGCAAACATAGCTTTAGAAAAGAAACAGTATGCCTGGACAAGAAAAGAGGAGTGACAAGAGGGTTAGCCGTGTATCACCTACTTTAACAGACAGAATATGACATGTGGTGATTCAACAGCGCCTGCAGGATGGCTCAACTGATAGCAGCATAAAGAAGAATCTAACAAAATCTTTGATATATTCTTGGAGTTTCAAACTCAGAAAATATATTAATTTCTTCATACTGATACTTGAATATTCTTGAGTTTATTTGGTTTTTCTTCTTCTTTTTTATTTTGTTTTTACATTTCCACTCTACTTTTGAATTCTAATCACAATGCTCTGTTGGCACACAATAAACTTCTTAATATGTCAAAGCCCTAACTAAGAACTCAAAAAACTGAGGAACCATGAAATTACATCACAGAGGACCTCAGTTCCCTATAGATACAAAGGACAAATCTGGCATTTCTGAGTAAATCTATCTATTGTTCATTATCACCTACAGAAAGAAGGTAACTCTAGTCTTCCATAATCTCATAAAAGAAGATGACAATGATCATTCCATAAGAACAGCACAGAGACATTTCTATTTGAAGAAATATTCAGATAGTATATTATAAATACTAATTGTAGTTCTGCTCAACTTTTTTTTTTTCCTTAGGAAATTATATTTTATTAGCCATATTATGAAAAAACACTTTACAGTTCTGTGTTAAGTAGGAAATCTCTCAGTAATCCCTGTTATACTGAGAAAGATAATGAAGTAAAACCTGCTCAGTACCTTGGCAGATGATTCACTGACATTGTTGTCAGGCATGATTTTAAGCACTGGCCAAGCCAATACTATCACATTAACCTGGAGATAAGGTGGTAAGTCTGTCTGCAATGTCAGCTTTAGATCATCAGTTTTTATGAAGTGCCCTTGGGTGACTCGGCCCTTGGCAGAAAAGTAGAGATACAATAAACTGTTCTGCAGACATTATTATAGTTGATCATTTTTAATGTCTTTCAGCCTACAAAGTTTTTCCATTACATACTTCCTCCTTAGAAATAAAAAAGACCTGTTCTCTCCCACTTAAAGCAATGTTAGGTAAGAAAAAAAAGCATGGACTCTGAACCATCTTACAAAGTAACTTTATATTTGCATAGAAAACTGCCAAATACTATCACATAAAAGTAGGGATTGACCACTCTACTCTTTAAGAAAAGTCTAACAGTCCTTCAAAATTTGTAAGAAGCTGAACCCATTTTCAGGGACAGCACCAGACTGAAAAGACAATTAGGATTGTCTTTATGTTGTGCCGAGGAAAGTTATAGGAGCAACACATTCCTTCATTTCCATAATACATCAAGACAATACTTGAGGAAATAAATACAATACAGTCTTTTCTCACACCAGTGAAGTAGTTCTATGCCTTTCAATCTCCAAAATGACAGTGGTGTGCCTGAAAGCAGAGCTTGAGCTATATTGTATATGAACATTTCTAATGAAAACCTTACACGGTCACATTAACAAGCAAGCTTTTTCATACTTCTGTGGAAGGATCTGTGTGCAAATGCATGTTAACATGCAGAAAGCACCACCAACACATTCATTTCCCTCTGAACCAAATCTCCAGTTAATCTGGTACAGTAGTGGCTTTTAGGGTTAAGCATTGCATTAATTGGTGTCCAAAAGCAAAAGCATAAAAAATTCCTTTTTGAAGTCTTACAATTTTTAAAACCCATGTCATGGCACTTAAGTGGCCAGCTAAGCCTCAGCCACGGATTCGGTAACAAAAACTGGCCTTTAGATATGTATTTTTTTATTCCTTATCAAGTACCCGACCTGTAAGGCTTGTCTTTTGTCATGGTTCAGTATAAAGTGAGATTATAAAAAGCATAAAGTACCTCTGAATGTTATAGGTAAAATGCATACATTATTTAATAGTCATATTAACAGCAAATCTATATGTTGTAGTAGATCTCAGTGACTTTTTTTGCAATAAGAGGTCCCAGAGCACCAAGAAGCAATTTTGATCACTGCAATATAAAGAAGATGTCAAGATATTAGAGAGTGTCCAAAGAAGGGCAATGAAGATGGTGAAGGGCCTTGGGGGAAGCCATATGAGGAGTGGCTGAGGTCACTTGGTTTGCTCAGCCTGGAGAAGAAGAGACTGAGGGGAGACCTCATTGCAGTCACAACTTCCTCATGAGGGGAAGAGGAGGGATAGACACTGATCTCTTCTCTGTGGTAATCAGTGACAGAAGGTTTAGGTTGAATATTAGAGAAAGGTTCTTCACCCAGAGGGTGATTGGGCACTGGAAGAGGCTCCCTGGGGAAGTGGTCACAGTACTAAGTCTGACAGAGTTCAAGAAGCTTGAATGATACTCTCAGTCACATGCTGTGACTATTGTGGATGGTCCTGTGCAGGGCTAAGGGTTGGACTTGATGATCATTGTGGATCCCTTCAAATTCAGCATATTCTGTGATTCTGTGAAATACTAAAGAGGCTTATCTTCATATGTCAACGTCAGCTTAGAGATTTACATTCAATTAAGCTTCAGAAGTGAAACATCTCTAAATCTAATTATACATGCACGGAAATAATAAGAGCCCATGGATTTCAGCACATAGTGAAGATATTTCGCATGAGGTATGCCATTACATCTATTTTCTATGAATGTAATTGATGACCAGCACAACAGCCCATTTTAAAAAAACCCAAATCTTAGTTTCATGTTGGCCATTACAGTTCTTCTGCAGTTGGTTTTTTTTTCTAATGATTGCTGTGGTTTTGAACCAGCCACTATAATTATTGAAACATTTAAACCAGAGCGAGCTGGGAGTTTTTGGACAGGACAGTTTTCAAATGGTGAATATAGTCTTTAGAGGGCTTCAGTTTTAGGGATCCTGTTGTTCATGGTTCACCCATACTACTTACACTTTAATGAAGCCAATAAGAAGGGCTTCAAGAAACTTGCTAGGCTTTGAGAGGAAGGCTTTGAACACATGTACACATTGTGTGGGCTGTGTACCTCAGTCTGACTTCATATGCTAATGAATTGTGTACTTGGAGACTGATTGAGTTGTCATTGACTGTCTGATTTCTTTTCCGACTGTAATCATAGAATAGTTTAGGTTAGATGTGACCTTTAAAGGTCATCCAGTCCCCCTGCAGTGAGCAGGGACATCTTCAACCATATCAGGTTGCTCAGAGCCCCATCCAACCTGATCTTGAAGGTTTCCAGGCATGGGGCATCTACCAACTTTCTGGGTAAACTGTTCCAGTGTTTCACCAAGTTCATCATTTAAAAAAAAAAAAAAAAAAAAATCCTTGAATCTAGTCTGAATCTACGCTCTTTTAGTTTGAAACCATTACCCCTTGTCTTATTGCAACAAGACTTACTTCTTTTTTAAGTGGTTATTTGCAAGTTAAGAGTCTATTTATAGGACAGGAACATCTCCTGCATTTAATCCTTCTCCATTCTTACAGCCTGATGTACAGCTTACAAGTCTAGCAAACAGGATACCTACCACATACTTGGTTTGACTTTTGTCTGATTCTTCTGTTGTTTTATCCCTGACAAGAGGACAATGATGTTTTATGGCTGTGCACTCTGGGTACTTTTAGTATTCTGGGAATGTAACTATCTGTAACTTTTACAGAATTAGCTGCTCTAAAAATCAAGGAGCAACAAAAGTAGTTCAGTTTAATAAGATATGAGGTCTGAATAATTTTTCATGTGTCTCACAGTGGTAGCTCACTCAAAGTTACAAGAGAATAAAGGTTCCTTTCTCAAAATGATTCATAGTTACACAGAAATGAATTTCAGCACTCCTCACACTAAGATCCCTTCTGAACTACAAACTTTTTGTCCAATAATGCCTTTCACAGATGCAACAAAGACTGCTATATCTATTCTCCTTGTTCTTGACAGTCAAAATATAAGTCAGAAAACTAAAATATTGGTAGCAAAAGAAAAAAACCCACTTTATACTATGGGGAAAAACTTGACGCCTAAATACCTTCCCGTCTCCATCCCCCACCTCAACCTCACCTCAGAACTGATATAGGATCTCTTATGCACAGTTTTTAACCTGCACAAAGAATTCTCACAATAGGCTGTCTCTCATGTAAAAAATGTAGATCCCCACTCAGACATGTGATCTATCTATCCCACAAATGACCTGGACCGTTTCCTCATCAGAAGGATCCCAAAAGCTTGGTAATATAACCTCAGCAGCTAAATTAAAAAATGGCTGTGTGGATATTTAGGGATTTTCTATCTTTTACCATTGATTCTAGGACAGTGTATCTCATTCTTTCTACTTAGAAACTTAAAATGTTGCACAGGAAATATTGTGGCTTATTTTGAAAGATGCTATTTTATTAAAACACAGATACTCTCATGAGTTCTCCAATTTGAAAGTACTTGAAACTGAACTGCCCCCCTAGTAACCTGAAAAATTTCTATTCATCAAAGCATGTGCATGCACCAAATTGTCCCAGTGCAGATAGCTGAATGGCTATGTCTTAGCTAGGGTTCACTGCTTGGAAATAAAATAGCCCCCAACTTCCCAGTAGTATCCCATCAGTCTGGTGATTGCTGAGGCAAAGTTCACAACAAAGCAACCCCTTTCACTAGAAGAAAACAAAAAGAGTGGTAACGTTACAACATTGTCCAGATTCCTTCCTTGGTTTAAGTCGTCCCCTATTTTCACACATAAGAGTATATCCAGGCTGTCTCCAGAATTGCTGATTTTCTCATCCCATTTATTTTTCTTTTCTACTCAGTTTCAGTAGGTCAAATAGAGAGTACCTCTCAACCAGTGTCTTCCCTAATCTGTTTTGATAGTATATCCTGGAAAGGTGGGAGATATGGCTATTGTGATTCCTTAAGTAAATTTTAAATTTGCACCACTTTGTTGCAAGCTCTCTGAACTGCCAGTAGTTGTAACACAGATGAACAAGTCCAGCAGTCAGTGAAGTGCTAAACCAGAGGGAACTCTTAGTGCATCTCAAGCTATTAAGTGTGCCTAGTGTAGAGTCAACTCAACTACTTGCAGTCCAAAAAGAAACGGATGTTTAAAAAGACACAGCTGGTCTAATGATTCTCATTGGCTAATTCTATACAATTTTCTTTTCAGAAACATATTTCTCCACAGGCTATAGCAATAGCCTTGGTATCAAGCACTGGAGTTGTAACCATCCTGCTGAGACAGATATACACAGACAGGCACTCTTGAACACATCCTACAATGCTAGTAACAGAGAAAAAGATTGAATTATGATTTAATTTTTCCTTTATATTTATTACCAATTTTTTTATGTCTCTTATGTCAATCTTCTCAGCTCCTTCAGACAGTTTGATATTGTAAGACCAGAACTGCAGAAAGCTTTGTTTCCCAATAGCTTTTTTGCCTTCACTCCCAGGTGTTAGAAGCCTTTACCAGATCATTTATATCCAGGAAATAAATGATACCTCATAAAATGTCATCTATCTACAGGCATCCCTCAGATTGGGCAAGACAGCAAAATGGTCCCTCTCTGTTTGTGGTGGAGAAAACATGAGTCTTTTCTCAGGAAAACACTGAAAGCATTCATAGCCATGTTCCCTGTGCTGTAAAGGGAAGGCTCTGAGGACCTGCAGCCTTTCAGCATATAAAGGGAGGTTACAAGAGAGGCAGAGAAGAGACTTTTTACCAAGGCCTGTAGTGACGGGAAAAGGGACAACAGTTTTATCCTGAAAGAGGGTAGATTTAGCTTAGACATAAGGAAAAAATCTTTTACAATGAGGGTGAGACACTGGAACAGATTGCCCAGAAAAGTTGTGGCTGTCCTATGCCTGTAAGCGTTCAAGACCAGGCTGGATGGGGCCCTCATCAACCTGGTCCAGTGGAAGGTATCCCTGCCATGGCAAGGGGGTTGGAAACAAGATGATTTTTAAAGGTGCCTTCCAACCCAAATATTTGTATGATTCTATGATTCATAGCAACATGGTACTTTCTCAACATGATAGACAATAATGCCAATTGTCATTTCTATTGGCAAATATCACCTCTTACCATGAAATTCTAAAAAAAACCAATTTTTTTTTGCCTATTTCAATTCTTAAGGTTTTTTTTTCTCTCCTCTTCCCTTTGCTTCTTTCAGTATGGCAGTTTCAGATGCTGTAGCTCTTCTGTAACTGCTAAATTTGAAAAAGCTTTCTGTTCACATGTAGCACCAGTAGACATAATCTGTGGTTTTACAGATAACATCACAGAACATTGGCACCAGAAATTATGCTGTTCTGTGACAAAAGCTGGAGAAGATCAGACAAAGAAGTATTGCATTATTAAACATTCTGCTCATTGGGAATGAGCAACATTTTGGAAGGGAAGGAAATGTTCAGCTTTAGTTCATCTGCAGTATTTCTTACAATATTTTATAATAAACTAGTAATAAACTAAAGTCTGTTTCTTTACTGTTGTCCATCCTATGCACTGCCTAGCAGATCTTGAAAATAATTTAAAATATCAATACATAAATTGATTCTTTTTTCTTCTCATAAGATATGTTAAATATCACACTATCTTATAGCTTACATATACTACAGGACACAATTTATTTTTTTACGGTTTTTAAAGTCCATTTTGAATCATACTTCTCATCAGCCTTACTATAAATAGAGCTACAGTAGTAAGTAATTGACCAAAGACCAATCTATACCACGTCTTTTGTAGTGTGTATGTCAGTCCTGATATTCAGGAGCGCTGAGCTCCAAAAGCTCAAGTAGAAATTTAGTACTCACAATTTGTAAAGCTAAGCTAAGCCCTCTTCAAATACAAGTAAAAAAAAGTCAATAAACATATTGGGAAAAGTCTGCTGCATGGAAAAACTGAGAAAGGAGATTGTTTAATAGTAATATCTATTTAAAAATTAATTGAATCTTCAACATAACATAGAAGTAGGATTTTAATGGTATATTGTGTTACACTTAAGATTTTCCAATTAACAAAAAGCGAAGCAAAGAATGTATTGTTTAACTAATTAATATCCTAACAGCCTACTCAAAACCATAGCAAATCTTATTATTAATCCAGTTACAATTATACGAGCTTTTCAGATTATGTAATTATTACAGGAAAATCTCATTAATAATGTAACTAAATCTGAATAAACTTGTGAGAATTAATCCCTTTTCTCCAGTGATACACACCCTCTCCCTACTCCTCTAGTTCCTAAGGCCAACAAATTCAGCCCTTCACAAGATAAACAGGATTTCACAGAATACTCTGAGCTGAAAGGAACTCACAAGGATCATCAAGTCCAACTCTTAAGTGAATGGCCCATACAAGGATCAAATCCACAACCTTGGTGTTATTAGCACCAAGCTCTAATCAACAGAGCTAACTGAAGGGAAAGTTAAGTTGTCAGTATCCCAAGTCCTTCACCAGGAGAAGGTGCTTATTGTTGATGTCTTGGATCTGAACTGGCTGAAGTTATATTTACACATTTCCTAACACTGTGTGGTATTTGGTCTTTTTTAAAAATGAGTTCTCATCTACAGTCTATCTCCACCCATTAACTGCTTACTGATAGCAATTAAGTCCCAGTTGCTTCATTACTGAGTGATTTCACAGGTTTGTTAGATCTTTAGCATGTACAGTTCACCAAGCTAATCTGAAACAAGTTAGGCAGCAGTCTCCCGACTGTTGGACAACCATTATCACAAACAACATAAACTCAGGATATAAGCCAAAGTATATCCCAAATGCCCACATTGACAGGTCTGCAGATTTTTCCTACTAACAAAAAACACCCCCTATATTTATCAAGCAGCAGCTGGGTACTCTACAAAACCTTATTTCCAATTTTATTTGATAAAAACTATTCTTTTATCATAAGAGTTCCAAAAAGCCTTCAAAGAACTTTCATATTACTTTCAAGTACTTAGAAAATTAAAACTGTCTTTCATCAAATGCATTCTAATTTTCACAACTTAGACCTATCCATCGAGATAAGATGCTGCACAATTTAGAGAATAATTTTATTTTTGCACTTTTATAATTTTTAGCAAAATTTAATTTATATAAGTTGTTTATTATTAATTCAGTCTTCAGCTATTTACTTTGAATGCAGATTGTATTTACCCTAGGCTAAATCAACTTGCAAATGTGGCAGGTGGACAACTATTCAAAATAAATTAAGGTAGATTCAAACATTTTCAATTATAGTCCATTTGAAAATATGGGAGGTGCACTTAAAACTTAAGGACCCAGTTGTCAACCCCAAAATTGTTGCTTTCATATGCATAATTGTCTAGTGATAAAAAAGGGAAAGAAAGAAAACTGCCCATAGAGAACTAAGACAAGATGCTACCTGGAAAAACAAAAAAGTATGGCCTGAATTTATTTCATACTCCAGCATTAAAATAAAAACTAAATGTTTTTCTAATCCACAGAGAGACCATTGATGTTGACTAACACATGCTTATAACTAGAATATATTGCTGAGAAAGCAATTTTTTCTTGTCCAGGTTTGAAGTACATAGACTATTGCAATGTTGCCTCTTTAAAATTCCCTATACTGACTAAAGATCTATATCCTATAATCATAAAACATAAAAAAGGTTAACTTTAATTCCTGTTTTATTATGCTACTAACTGCACTTTAGTTTCTTTTTCTCTGAAGTCTTTAAAATATGCATTATACCTGAGGTAAAGAGATAACTGTGCTCTAGAAATACTGCAAAACAACCTCTAACTCTGTAATAATTAACTTACTACTAGGTTTAGTTTTAAAATGTGTTTATTTATTTAGTGCACATAGCTTGAGTGTCAGAGTTTAAGCACCTGATAGAGACAAATATTAAGTGAAGTACACACGTTCAGAAGATAATTTTATTTAGCATCTTCAAGCAGGGCATAATTAAGTTACTCTGTCATACAAAATGATGGAGGCTTAAATAAGGAACAGCTGGTTACCCCAATGGCTGTACAACTGCAGGGCAGCCTTTGGCAGGAAAAGCTGTGCAAACACAATCAATACATTATGCTAATGGGAACAATGTAATGAGCAAGGAAGCAGCTAAAATGGAATGACAGAAAGAAAAACAAACACTCAAACATGTCCCTGCAGCCCTTAGCAAGCATTTCAATTGCAATTTGTGAACAGAAATCTTATAATGCTTGTACTCAAGTACTAGCCTTTTCTAGAAACATTTGCTGTGTCCATTCCTTATGTCAGAATAAATTTAATGGCAGATAGATGAATCCACTGATTTCTTGGTTTCAGTGAATTTACACTGAATTACTCCAAGTGGTGAATTAATCAAAACTTATACTATTGAAAGCAAAAATAAATTAACTAAACTGCAGTACTAGGGGCCAAATTTACTTAAAAATCTGAATATTTCCTCCCTTTTGCTACTAATCTCCAAAGGTCTCACATGTGTGTTTAGTTGCCTTGCTGTCCCTCTGATTTTTTTGTTCTGTAATTCATTGTGACATTGCTCCAGTACAGAGTTTCTGTTAGATTCATTCCCTGAAGAAGACCATTGGGAATTCCCTACCTCACTCTGGAGCAGGAAGAAACACACACTAACCTGAACAGGTTTTAGAAGCAGGTGCCAGGTTCCCAGCTTCATTGCAGAGGGTATGTTGCATGCTAAACACAGTACATTATGTGCTGCAATGAGCCCACAGCCCTTTCAAAGTCCTCTGCAAAAACCTTTCAAAATAGGACTTTTCAAAATAAGTCTTTTCAAGTAACACTTTTGAAAGAGCCTATGTTGCATAATAAACATGATATGTTCTGTGCTGCTCTGATAAGGTTTAAAGCTGTTCTTTGCCTACCTGGAGGATTCTCAAGGCAAAGCAGGATTCCGCTGACTCCCATGTGCAGTATGATCTTAGAGGTCCATCTGGCAGAGAAGTGAAGATATACACACCTGCCCCTGCCCCCTTACCCCACCCATCTTTCTATCATTCACCTTCTTCTTGCTATTCCTGTGTTCAGGCTGAATTGCAGGGTTAACTTCCTCTGGTTAAGTTTCAGTTAGTTTATCCTGCATAATAACACAGTGAATACAGTGTAGTCCTTCCACAATTCTTATATGTTATTATTGACAATTATTTGCACCCTCACCATCTACAATGTCAATTAACTATTACAATAGGAAGTACTGCATCTTTCCTAGATTCAGCATTAGAATATCTCTGATGTCAACATCCAACATTTCCTTTTCCTCTGTCATTCCTAACTGTCAAGAATTTTAATCCTGAAATAAAACCTAACATTTTAACTTTTCTGGGAGCAATGCCAGGAGACAGGAACTTATGTGAATAAGGTGTGCAGCAGTAGATGTGTATAAATTCAGATTCAGAGCTGACTCTAGTATGCCTTGGCTGTAGTATCCCCAGGGGAAATATGAGTGACACAAACTTTTATGTTACTCTCCCAAATGCAGCCAATCATACAAGGTGCACTGGGATGTTTACCCATCCATCTACTCTTGCTATGGTCTTCTCTCTATACAGAAGATAATTTCCCTTTAGAAAGCTGGGATGCTTCCTATATAGTCATTGTTATCAACTGCCACAAGATTAGGACAGATTTGTTGTCAGCCTGAAAAGATGCTGTCTACAAGGAAAGAACAGACATAGATTCAAGCAGAATGTGAAGTATAGCTACCAAGAGATTTTAGTTTCCTGCTGTTCAAATTTGAACTCTAAACTTATCAAATTGTCATGTTGGCCTCAACCATGGCAAGTTGATGTAAAATCATCTCCTTTTAACAGCTGCAATACTCTTTGATCTACTGTATTATACAATGGTGTCAGCATTACTGCTGAGAGGGAAATGGCTCATCCCTCATGTGATGAGTCCCTCGTGACTTCTCAGTGTGAAAGAGTTTTTGTACCAGATCAAGAACAATCTGCAAATCCAAAAAAAACACAGAAAAATCCAAATCAGTTCAGCTGAATAATTTGACTACATTCTTTTCAAAAAGACTTTGTTTCATTTATAGGTACAGTTAGTTCAGGGTAGAAGGGACCTTGGGTCTTTACTCTCACATTTTCCTCAAAGCAGGGTCAGCTGTGCAGTCAGAACCAGTGACTCAGGTCTTTATACAGTTAGGTCTTTCAAATGCCCAAAGATAAACAGAGACTGCACAACCTCTCTGGGCTACCTATTGAACTTGACTGCCTTCAGAGGGAAAAACATTTTTCCTTTTATCCAGAAAAATTTATTTTATTTCAATTTATGCTCAGGGTTTCCTACTCTCCTACCACCCACACTATGAAGACCTTGATTCCATACTCTCAGTGACCACCACATAGGCACTGGGGGCTGCTGCTCAGTCTGTCCCAAGCTCTCTCTGCTCTAGGCTGAACAAGCCCAGCTTCTTCAGTCTCTCCTCACAGAGCAAGTGCTTCAGCCACCAACCATCACTGTGGTCTCATGATGAACTTGCTCCAGTCTGTTGAGGTGTGTCTTGTACAGGGAGGTCCGTATTTCAGGTGTCACCTAATGAGAGCTAGGTAGAAAGAGATAATCCTTTCCCTCAATCTATCTATCTGCTTCTGTTAATAGAGCCCAGGAGGCTCATGGCCCTGTTGGCGCCCATGGCTCTCCTAACTCATGCTCAGTTTGATGTCTGTGAGGCCCCTGTTAGTTTCTCCCCAGCCAGTCAATTTTCACTCCGTACCATTGCATGGTCTCTACCTTTCCAGGTGACAAATTTTGCATTTTGTCTTGATAAATTTTATGTGGTTCCTACTGGCTCTTTCCTTCATCCTATCTAGGTGTCCATGTCCTTTTGTTTAGCAAGGCTGTCAACCATTTAACCCCAATTTTGTACCATCTAATATTTGGTCATTTGTAAAGATGCTAAACTGGATAGGTCCCAGAACAGACCTCCTGTTGTCTCCAAGTAGAGTATGACACAGACCCATGACCCTCTGATGACCATCATCTAAACTGACTCTTACCTAATTCATTGTACACCCACTGAGATTATAACATCCTAAACTTAGGAACCAAAATATTGCAGGACAGTGTCAAAAGTCTTGCTAAAAGTAACATTCCTAGCTCTCCCCTCATCCATAAACCCAGATGCCTCATCAAAGAAGGCAATCAGGTTGGTCAGGTATATTGACTGTTTCTAGTCACATTTTTCTCCTTCACGTGCCCAGAAACATCTTCCAAGAGGGCTTGCTCCATGGCTTTCCCAGGGACCAAAGACAAATTGGCCTGCATATATATATGAATTTTTTTCAGCTTTTAAAATTGTTCTTAAAATTGAATACTACCTCATTACTTATATGAAAATGGGGAAAGAAAAGGTGTCACCACAAACCATATAATAGTACCAGTTATAATTAGGAGGTATTACTTCACAAGTCCTACAGTAGTAGGAGTAATAATTAAAAAGGGTTGCTGAATTATCTGTAATAAAAAAATTGAGTAGTGTTACTGAACTACCTAATGATTTTATTACTATTTTTCTTTCTTTGTCTCCATGGTATATGCTTGACATTTTGACCTTCCTTGTTCTGTCTTCTTGAACAAATAAAGAAGACTGAGATAGCAACCATATTTTAATTTGCTTTAATTTGATTCAGTGTGCTCCAATTTGCACGTTATGGATATTTAAATAACCTAAATAACAATTATACCAAAACCAAATTAGTATACAAAGTGAGATGATAAAATATGGTGAAATATGTGCAAAATATGTGGGATTACCATCAATTCAATTAATAATCTGCATTTTTTATGGTATATTTTACTCAACTACTTAACACAAATTAAGGGGTTCTAGTCCTCAAGGCATTTTATAAATGTTACTTATTAATATAAAGTAAAGCCTTTTCTTCAGTACCATGCATCCAATGCTCAAAGCCAACCCAGAATTCAACAGATTGCATATTTTCAGATGTTGCCAATGTTTTAAACAGAATATCCCTTTGGTTTATATTCCCATATATCCAGATTGTTGTTGCATAGCTGCTGTAATGATTAAATAGGACATTCCACCTCTGGAGGAAAACCAACTCAATTAGGTGAAAGAACTAAAAGGTAGTTTTCCTTCATCTCCTTTAAAATAAATTTTAAAAGGCACTTCTGTATTTCCTACTTTTAAACTATAATCAATATCTGTCATTGTATAACAAAATGACAAAGAACAGTTGCATGCCAAATGGAACATGACCACACAATTACTAGCTAATAAATACTGATTTTCTGTCAGTAAAAAAAAGACCCATCCCTAGATTTGTTAGTTATAGTTCCAATGTATCTAAATACCGGAACCAACACTCCTTGTTCTTTTAAACTAATGAGATGACCTATTTGCTTCACTTTCAGTGGACATGATTCACTAGGCTGGACTACAGCCTGCAGCCTGCAAAATGGTGGCCAGACAAGAAACTTTGTTGGTTGCCTAACTGCTTTCTTGGGCTATTCTGATTTAAATGATTTATCTTGCCAGATCACCCACTTTTCAATGTAAAATTTAATACTGGTCTAAACTAAAAGCCTCTGCAAGTAGCCAGACTTCCAGGGTTGTGTTGTCAAAGCCCCTCAATGTATGCCAAGAAGAGATGCTCTCCTGCCAGCACAGTTACATCACTTCACTGAACAACAGATGAAAAACTAACATTAGCTTTCCTCCTTTGGCGTAACGACATATTGGGATTTTACCAGTGTAACTATGTTAGTCAGATTTGGTATGTGAGTATGGGTTGGTTTATTTTATTTTCTGCTCTCCAGATTTTTTGGCGAGTCTTTGTAGATATGTCCTAAGAATGCCACTATTAATGATCAAAATAGCAATTGACAATGACTTCCCTCTATAAGGTATTTAACTTACTAAAATGTACTAGAAGGTTAAAAAAGTACCCTTAAGGACTTCTCTTCAATTTGATCAGAAAAAAACAGTTCACTGGAAATGTTTCTTTTAGCTGTTTGATCAGAAATTCCACAGTCTTTATGTGAAGATTTTCCGACATGGGACTATTTATTCTGCAGTGGAGGAGTAATAAGGTGTAGTTCACACTACAGCTTGCTCCTCTCTTCTTTACCTGTCAGTGTAGGAAGTCCACTTGTACATAAAAGTTGGCTGAAACCAAATGCTGTCCATACTTTATTCTGCCTGGCAGAACCTCACCAATCCCTGTGTTATCCTGAGTGATTTTACTGTATTTCCTTTTATCATTCCTATAAACCTGGAGAACCAAGTAGCTGTTGCTGTTATTTTGTCAGTGGTTAGTAAATCTGGCCTGTATTTTAGGCATATATAATGTTAATTTTCAAAAAGGAAGGGCCTTGTTCTTTCATGCTTTTGAAAATCAGCATGACCAGCAAACAAAGAATAAACACGGTGCAGTAAGATGCATGTTGTTATTATATTAATTATTTAGCTTTATAACTGTATAAATAATCTTGCCTGGAGTAAGAACAGTCCAGTCAAATTTAGTACACCATTGTTTTTATGCTATAGTGGTTTGTGTAAATTGTGTTTGTGACAGACTATAACAGTATGAGGCAGTATTTTGGATGGAAGTAACAGATGACCCACAACAATTCTAACTAAAATATATTACTGGTGTAATGCACCAATAAACCCATCATATTCCATCTATTGAGCTTCACTAAGAAGTAAAATAATACATAGTGCATGATAAAATATCCATGAAAAGGAAAGCCCTGTTATTTACCAGCTACACAAATCCTCTAATAGCCAAAAGTCATCCTAGCCACAGTCTCCCTGCTGAGCCTTTTAGAATAAACCCTTAGTTCAGGACACTTGTTTCCCGGTGTCCTACCTTTGTAACCTCTTTTGCCTTTATTTCCGAAAGCATTTTTAGATTGTTATTATCTGACAGATTGCCCGCATCACTGACACAGTATCCTGCCTTCACTGTCTTCCCAGATTGGATGGCCTAATTTTTGCCAACCGGAGCAGTGAATGAAATCATTATTAATGACCTGAGACTGTTCAGGTAAAGGCTAAGAGTACTGCAGAATGAGGGATACAATAAGAGACAAGAAGTATGGGAACACTTAAAGATGAAAAATAATTTCCTGTCCTTTCCCACAGCCTTTCCCCCGCACCCCTGAAACAACTTTTTTTTTGTTTTTGGACTGCAAATATGAACTCTAGCTTATATTAGCTTTGTTTCTACCTTTCAAAGACAAAAAAGAAGATTGAAATCTAAATCAGACACAATATTTAACAAATTTTGCAATTTTATTACCAATTAGTTGCTATTTCTGCAA
>JAYRBT010000042.1:20061093-20145453 GCA_036023395.1 Myiotriccus ornatus | reverse complement strand
GAAGATTGAAATCTAAATCAGACACAATATTTAACAAATTTTGCAATTTTATTACCAATTAGTTGCTATTTCTGCAACCATTCTCAACCTTCCTTTGCCAGTGCTGATCATTGCATTAATCCACTCTTCTTATCCATATTACTCATAGCTTTTCCACACTTCCATGAAAATACAAAATCTACAAAAAAGCAGGAATGCCAAAGAAGGGTTGAAAGCCCATTTATCCTCTATGTATATGCTCCAAGCCAAACTACAGCTTTCTGTAGATGTAACAGAAATGTAAGAAAATAGGGAAAATGCTTACTGAATCACAAGTCAAATCCCATAAACTGAACCATGAATATATTATTCCACTGTTTACTCAGCTCTAAACCTGACACTTAACAAGAAATGTTTAGCCACATGAGACAGGAAATTGAATCTTCTCGCTTATCCACATTCTCGCTCTGTCTCTTGCATTTGATTTGTGCCAGATTAGCAGAAGAGAGTGAGGGATGAGGCTAAATTGTTCCTCCCTTTACAGAGGGAATACAGAGATCTCCCAACAGCAAGTGGCTTTCCTCACCATATGTGCTTCTTCATCTTGACCCAGCAGGGCAGGAAAATGAATTTGAGGATTTTTGCACAAAGCATGTTATGTAAGCATTAGCTGCAGTGCTTTGCTTCACTTCTGCTTTCAGTGGCTTATTCACACGCATTTCAGAGAGTGGCTAAGCCCAAAAGTTGAAAAAGACTTAGTGTGTGTGGCAAGATCTATGGAATTCAAGTTAAATTTGTCCCATGAGGGTGAAATTCAGGCTGGTATTTTACATATAATTGTGAGATAGCTCAGTAAGCAGGGCTGTGGTTTTGCACACATGCAGCATAATTAGTCATCAGTTCCCAGAGTAGTCCAAAATCAGCCTTGCCGTTCAAAATCAGCCTTGCAAATTGGGAAAAGTTCATGCATTTGCTGAAGAGGTAGACAGGCAAAAAACAATTCAGGGAGTTTTATTCAAACCAGCTGACAATGCCATTGCAAGAACTAGTCAGTGTCAGACCATTCTGTTTGAGAGATTCTCTTCTCCACATGAGCTCACCCTATGCAACATATTTCAGCCCAATAGTGGATTCTTTAACAAGCATTGTGACTGTGAATGTTTACAAAACATGAACCAAAGAGCCCTGAAAGATACTTTTTAATGATACACTATCATGCTGAAATTTCAATTGCCAACATATCACCTCCCCTCATTTTGAGCATTTCAGTTGCAGCATTTAATGTTTTTTCTGTAAATGTTGGATGTTCATGTCTACACTGTTTACACCAGGTTGCATGATGGACAGCTTCCAATGAAGCACAAGGGAAGTAATGAAGTCATCCTCCTTTCCTGCCTTCATCATACTGACTATAGATGATCCCCATTACAAGGGATTAATACAGTAGTGCTACCAAAAGGGATGAGATGAGGAAATGGCAGTAGTTTTGCTGCCAGTTGTGAATACAGCTCAACCAATGCCCTTGAAATTACATGATGTGCATTGTCTTCTGGAAAAAAAAAGATTGGGCACTGATCAGACAATGTGATGCATTTTACCTTTGTATACTGTTCCAAGCAAATTCATGTTGTATTAGCAGATGCTGAAGCCTATAAAGCTTATCTCTGAATTTCTGCAGAAACAGTAAACTCCTTAATACTATTTTTAAGAGCATGTAAAGAAATGTTCCTGGAACAGAGGAGATCTAAGGGAATCCATAGTTTAAAATTTTGTCTATAAGTATTTTTACATTAATCTATCTCTGTACCATTCCATTCTTAAAAAGCAAAATGTACTTTGTAAGTGGATGAAAAGGCCTTTCATCTTTTATTGACACAATTTATATAGCAATCACATGCTTGAAAAAAGCATATGATTACTATATAAATGTTCCTAAGCTATGGACAGAGTTGATTCAGACTTTTTGTTTCTACACAATAGACTTAAGGCCTTTTTCCAAAATTTAAGACTCTATTTTATATCATATCAGATCAGATGTTCTTTATAACTTATAAACAGGTCCATGAAACAGAAACAAAAGTATAGTTGTGTCCAGAGTAAAGGAACGTACACATTATATTTGTGGATTTATGTTTTAGGCTGCTAACACTTTATGACTGTTCCCATGAACAATGCCCCCTCCCCTAAATAATTACTCTATGTCTACTTATATTTTCAGTAGAAAACTATAATTCAGAAAAACACAAGTACAAAGTAAGGCTAAACTAACTACATACGCCTACATAACTACTAAGCTTAATACATATGGTCCTTTATTTAGGGATTCTAAGTTATATATGAAGTTTCTGAAATTTATTATTTCTAATCTTGGAAAATAGGAGAGATTTTGATGACACTGATTACGTGACTGAAGGGAGTGTGAATGTAAAATTTTTATTTGAACCAATTAACCAAACACTGAAACCAATTTAAACAAAGCAATAAAGACAAAGTATATCTCAGGAGGATTCTGAATCTCAGAGTTTCAACAGAATAGGGATACTGTGCATTCGTAAAACTCTTTAAACTCTCAATCGTGGATCTCAGTGTACTTTAAAATCACAACTGTCTCCTTCTCACTGAAAACCTTTCAAGTTAGTAGTCATTTGAAGTTTTTATTTTCCTATGAGTATCACACTGTGAGGGTTTTCTGACTGCCTTTTGGGGGGTGAAAAGTATCCTAATTTTCATTCTTTAAAAACCCTGTGACTCTGCAGCAGTCAGGCTTTTCTGAATACATGGATAACAAAACTGATAGTTTACCTCCATGCTCCCCCTCTGACAACAAAGTATCCTCCCAGTGTTTTGTCAAAGCTTACTCATATTTCTGTCAACAGAGTTCTTCCACTATTTTCATACATTTTTCATTTTCCCTTCTTCTCAATACTAAAAAGTCAGATAACTCACAGCTACAAACTATCAGAAGTTACAGGATCTGGCAATAAAAACAGGATTTTAAAGGGACAGATTATATATGTGAAAATATGATTGAATGAAACTGTGTGTGGGATAAACTACCAAAAAACTTATCTTATCATAGCAAAGTAATATAGAATATCAGAGACATGCAAAGGCATAATAATGTCTTCTGGAAGTCACATCAAATCATATGCCTTCTGATAATCAAAAAAAGGAAAAAAATGAAATACTCTTTAATTCTTTCATGTAAAATGCATTCCAGTTCCTCTGAGAAAGAACTCAACAACCACAGTAATGTTCTCTATAAAAAGTAGAAGCTATAGGGTTGATGCTTCTGGCTCTCAAAGGTTGAAAAATTGGCATAGCCAAGACATTCAGTAAAATTCTAGTAAAATAGAGTGTTTGTTTGCTTAAATTTCACCATTTCAGATCACTGAAGTCCTACAAGTGTAAGAACTCCAACGATGGTATTTTTTTACAATCCCAGGTAATTACGTTAACCGTTTTAGTAGATATAAAATAGCTTTTATTGTATCTTCTGTGCTACAAAAAAATTCACTTTTATATTTGAAAAACTTCCATACATTGCATGTTCGGAGACACAGTGTTTGATAAATACTGCACTCGTAAATGCAGAAAGGTGACAGACAAGCCATTGACAGGTAAACACTGACATTTCTGTGATTATTCTAAATGAAATTTCTAGTAAGACTATGGGTTTTGGATTCAGAGTACTGATAAAAGCCTAGAGTAGCTATGTTTACATACTCTACATGTTCGTATACTGACAAATAATTTCCAACTTATCTGTCTGGAGAAAAAAAATTGCCACAAGGAAACTTCATTGTCCATCTCCCTTACATTAAGCTCACTCTGATCCTGTGTTCCTTTTATTCATTGAGCTCTGTCCACCAATTCTGTACAAATATCCACGTGACAAGTAAGTATGTTTTTATCTCATTTACCTTTTTTGTTGAAATATACTGCAAGCTGGTTTTCCTACAGTACTTATAAGTTTTTAATTTTCTTTTTAAAGGACCAGTCAGCTTACTAGAATTTAAGTGGAAACATTCTACAAAGTCAATTTAAAATTGTTCATAAATTACACTACAAAATAAGCCCTAGTTTGCTCCAAACCATTATGCCATTTAGTTAGTCACCGATGCACATATTACATTCTGGTTGTGCTGACTACGGATTCCTCCTGTGCTGAAGGCTCAGGCCATCCTCACGCAGTGTCCGGATGCAGTCAGACTCTGTGGCAAACAGGTCCAGAAGAAACGCCAAGTGAGGGAGACCACCTGTCCCCATTTTACTTCCAAGGAAGTAACTAAGCAGGCTGTCCATAAGCCACACAGTACTTTTCCATCAGAACAGGCATCCTGTAGATTAGGAGCCTCCTCTAAGAAAAGAGGTACCTTTTAAACTGTTGGTGCCACAACAGTTATGTCAGATTAGGAAATTCCATGAACTGCATAAAACCTAAAAGCTTCCACTAGGACGAAAAATCATACATTATGCATTTGAAAGGTATTTAACACAGTGGTATGCATTATCAGATGAAAGCATCTTGGAATAATCACAAATAATTCAGTGACACAAGTATTTGCTGTCTACACTTAAAAAGTATACTGTTGCCAGCAAGTAGAAAATCACAACGTGTTTGAAGATGTGTATTCTTTTAGCTGCAGAGAATACAAATTTCAAACTTCCTAGGATGAAGACATGATTCTACAAGAAGGAATGTTTTTCATAACCACAGCTACCTAGAGATAGGGGGTGAGGTGATGGTGTTTGGTTTTACTGCACCATTTTTCGTATGGAACGACTGACCAGATCTCTCACATGAAGCAGGGCTGCAAAAAATAGATGAGGAACAAAACTGAAAAACCTGAACTCATAAAGGTTTTTCAGGAGCTTATAAACGCTAATAGAAATGCCATATAAAGGTAAACTAATAAGAAGGAAACACTGGTGACACAAAGTCTATAGACTTCTACAATAAAAACAGTTATTTTATTTTTAGAAATATATACTATAAACCGAAAAAAATACTTTGTTTTCTAAATGTTTAAGAATGTAGAAGTTACTAGACCAGAATTGTGATCCCTGTGGTCAAATACCCTCTCTTAAAGGGTGGCCAAAGCAAGGCTCTCTAGAGGAAGGTATAAAAGAGACCTAGCTGCGGAAAAAACTACTCTCATGAAGTCCTTACCTTCATTATTAATCACTAGAGACCGTATTAAGCCCTTAAGTATGATATTTTATTCCCTTAAAAATTGAAGTCCTTACCTTCATTATTAATCACTAGAGACTGTATTAAGCCCTTAAGTATGATATTTTATTTCCTTAAAAATTGTTTCTATCACTAAAAAAGTGCTAATACACACTATTTTTATTATTATAATTCCTTTTTTAATATTGTTAGATTCTTGGTCTCTGACAGGCTTATCCATGTATCTGCAGAATGATTAGTTATTCTGTGACCTACTTTCACATTTTATGGGTCTATAACAGATCATGGTAATGTACATTGGCACTTAGAGTCTACCCTCTCTCTCCTCTGCATTCAGGTCCTCTGAATATTATAAAAGTAATATACTATTCCCTTTGACAGACAAAACCTCCTACCACAGTAGTATCCCTACAATGTTCACTACAACTGAGGACACATTCTGCACCTCTATGTTCAGGTACATATGGATTTTTGATCATGAAGCTATATCTGACTGTTCAGGAACGTAGACATGGAACTGCTTGCAAATGTCAGGCTGAGTCATGAGTATCTGCCTTAAGTGCCAGTGGATTTAGAGAGAATTGCACTGAATTCTGCATGGAATTGCCAGTAACAAAGACTATTGTCATACTTTTAAATGTCACTAAAAGATTCAAGGTCAGCAATCTTTTCAGTGGAGATATCCTGAGATATCCACTATCTCCTGGGAAAGGAGCTGTGCAGTTTTTCTATGTTAGTCATCAGTTCCCATTTACAAGTAACTGTAGCTGAAGGCTGTGTTTCCCCCAGGGCTACTGTGGAATATTATATACAGCACTCCATGAAGGAAGGACACAAGACAGTGAAGTTAAATCAAGGAGAATTTTTTTTCCTCTGGTTTGGAAAATAAGACACCACTTAGAAATTGGTTGCGATTGAACTGATGCATTTACTCTGATTTTGATCATAGAAAAACCAAAGTCAATTATGTTAACCATTTTAATTTTAAAATGTTTTATTTATCACTGAAGAAAAACAAATGAAATCAAATAGGGCTAAGAGAAACAGAAGAGTATTTACCTCATAAAATATTGTTGTTTTGCCTCATAATCATTCTTGAGAATGGAGGGACTTTGTCTCATTATTTCCCAGAATAGCAGCTTCAGAACCTTGCTACAGAGCATCCCGGAATTTTATTTTTCCATACCTTCAAATCAAAATTTTCTACATGAATTAAGAATTCAAGATTCACTGAAGCCAGAATCCCAACTTTCCTTTCCTAATTAGCTCCTTTATAGAGTATGATCCTCAGAGAAAATGCTCAGAAGTAGCTCAGGGATAAAACCAACTACCACTTCCAAGGCAGTATTGACAAAGCCTTGGCAAATATGCCTCTCTCCATTTTATACAGTCACTATCCCTGCAGGAAATGAATTCACAAATTCTGCATGATCCTATGGTAAAGACCCCATATTAGAGAGTGAGATTTCTATAATAAAAAATTAGCTCATATGCCGTGTGCCCTCAAACTATTTCAGATACTTTGAAAAGGAAAAGAAAATGCACCAAAAAAAGTAACTGTTATGTTCCAGGCCCAAAAATGCACCACAAGGGACCCAGAAGAGTTATATTTTTAAGTGCTCTGTTGTAAGGATGTAGCTACTGTGGTTTCTATCCTGTTTTGTTCAGCACTAGAGATGTAGCCAATGTGTCTTTTATATTGATGATTTTCTGTGATTTTTAATTCCCCCCCCCATTTTAATACAGAATATTTGCTTTCTTTACAAAGATTTCACACACTAATAATTGGACAATGTTTTCTATAACCCAAGTGATCAACACTATGACATTTCAGAGCACCCTGCATCCCAGAGGACAAAATATTACCTAGAAAGGTTGTTTGCCACCTTCAAGTCCTCATGTGTAGAGTTTTATACTGATCTTAAAATGCATGGTAGGACTTGGTCTGCTGCGCTTATTCATTTAAATTTGTTCTTTCTCCTTACCAGTGGTGAGAGATCTGGAGTTCATCTTCAGGCACCTATATTTCTGTAAAAGGTAGCCCAAACTCAGAAAATTGAATTCCATCCATTTATGTTCTACTGAACAACATAGATGTATGAAGGCTTCATTGGTCACATAATAACTGCACACAGCGACCGACCATGCTGTAGGGATATACTGAGGTCCACACTCAGAAGTAATGTTCCCCGGTCTTTTCCAGGTACTTCAAGTGGCATAAAGTGCTGTGCAGAAATAACTCCTCTGATCAGCCTTGGAGTCATGCTCTATCTTGTTTTGGAAGAAGCCAAACTTATCATACAAGTTCACTGGAACATGGAAACCTCTTACAGCAGAGAATAATCTCTTCTCTTAGGAAAAACTCTGATCCAAAGCCGTAATAAGCTTTTTAGATGTTTCTGCCATCAGTATGTCATAAGAGATGGTGCACAGATGACCCACCTCCTTCAGAATTTATCGCATATTATCTCTCTATACACCTAGTCAATCCTTTCTCTTCTTCTATTGTGCTCCATTTTGGTTTTTTTCATGTCCAAAATATTACCTTCAACAGCCTATATATTCAAGAAAGAACAAGGACTGGTATTTTCTGCTCCTTCCCTTGCACTGTTCATCACAGTCAAAAAGAAGAGGAAGCTACTTCAAGAGCTACAGAACCTATGTCTCAGAGTGCCAAAATTACGGGTGCACGAAAGCTTCAATTATGAAAACACTGCATTAACTAGAGAGTTTTATTTTGTGTCTTTGTCAGCTTGCGTAGATTTTATTCTGAGGCAAAATGGAAATTCATTCACTATAAGAAATTACCTAAAAGCACAAATAGGAACACTAGACAAACTATCTGCTGATGTGGTTTCATCAAATAATCCAGACAGATGGGTCTTTGCTTCCTTTGAAATGTCCTGTGTGATATGAAATAATACATAACCAAAAGGAACTCCATGCTTATTCATAATGAATTTCATCTTTTTAATTGATGTGCTGACCTGTTCCATTGGACTTCATGGTACCAAAACAATTATAATACCTTGCTGAATCTCCAGAACTGTGTTTGAATTTGGCTCTGAGGTGATCAGGCAGTTGTACTAAATGATTGCTGTAGATCTCTTCCAACAGAAATATTTTATTCTATTCTATTCTGTTCCACTCTATTTCATT
Organism: Myiotriccus ornatus; assembly: GCA_036023395.1. Classification (NCBI taxonomy): domain Eukaryota; kingdom Metazoa; phylum Chordata; class Aves; order Passeriformes; family Tyrannidae; genus Myiotriccus; species Myiotriccus ornatus. The sequence goes on along the minus strand of JAYRBT010000042.1, from coordinate 20,137,121 downwards.
CTATTATATTCTAATTCTATTTCATTCCATTCTAGTTCTTAATGAATAGCTCTTTCGATGACCATGTAGTAATGGCTGCTCAGAGTGTGTAAGCAATGTTTGCTATAAAACTACCCTGCCTGCCTTGGGTATGCAAGTGTGTCTTCAAACCCATGGATTAACTCACTCATAGACTCAAAAAAGTGGCTTAACATACCTTAAATCCACTTGGAAAACTCTTAAACTGAAATTTGAAAGTAGAGCTTCATGCCTGGATTTGTAGGAATACTGGGAAGAGAGGTAAAGACTACTGACCTGGTACTTTCATGCTGTGAAAAAAAATCAGGATCCAGGTACAAAGCAGCAATGTTTTCTGTACAGTGATCATGCGAAATTCTGTTCAAACAGCAAACTTTCAGGACAGTGACTCCACCAAATGTCCTGCCCACCTTCATTAATATTATAAGTGATCCAAACACCATTTGCTGAGAATTAATTCAATATTCCCACATGCAATTTTCCATCTACTGACAGCTAGTTTCTTCTCATTTGCATAACCAAATCAGAGCACAGAAATAAAAAGGCAAGCCTTTTCTAAAATTTTTTCCTTGTGCAGTCCTAGAAGACCTTTCATGACAATCTTTAGCTAGTCATTCATTGGAAAAAAAGTCAAGAAAAGTTGCTCACTGAAAACAGAAACCTGCTGCTTTCATAATCTTTCCAGAACAGCTATTGGATGTTTTGTTTTTTCTCAAAATTGTTCTGTAATCTTAGAACATGACTGAATATATGTAGCAAATACAATGAAGTATGTCTATCATGCATATTGAGTCAAAAGTTAAACACAGATTTAGGGGCTGGACTTTGCATGAACTGTATATATTTAGTAGATACAAAATTAGGATTAGGAAATCAAGTGCTAGATGGACGAATTTACAGCAGAATATCTTGGGCATATTAAAATATTAGATTTCTCACCTTTCAAATAAAACCAGCCCTTTTCTTCAGCTTCTCTCCAGCCTGCTCCTTAAACACAACCAACTTGTTTGTTAAAACATTTCCTCAATGTTTGTTCTGTATTTGTGAAATAACAACATTTCCTATTAGACAGCTGTTTATTCATCTGAAATAAGTAGATATGATATCTGAAATTGCAGACAAGTTTATTTTTAATAGACTGCATCTGGGGGTGACTTGTGTAAGTGAAGAAACAGGACAACAAGACCCGTCTTTGAAAATTACATGTACTCTAGTTTCCCTAATGTTCTTTGACAACTCTAGCTACTTAAGCTTCTAGGAAGCAACAGAAGACTTTCTTTCCTTTTTCTCTTTTTTAACACAGATATTACACATGCACTTTAATTAGATTGTGAGCAAAACACAATCGTCATCTGAATACGAAAACATATACACTTAAACCTCTTAAGGAAAAAGAATGTGATTCTTCAGAATAAGTAAAAGAGGCCTTGGTTAATGGGAAAAAAAGAGAGAAAGATGAATTGTGAATATATTGAAAGAGTGATTTCAACAAGCAGAAAGGCATAGAGTGCGGGGCTTCTCTGAAATATCCTTCACCCAAGTGGGTGGCTTTGTAGGAGGAAGAGAATATTGTTTACCAGAGCTGAAAAACTAGAACAAAAAAGGGAAAAAATCACTGAGAAAACAAGCACTCTGGTGCTCAGAAACACATCACTGCTGGCTAACCTGACAGGTTAGATCTAAATTGCTTGCTTATACTCCGTCATTTTAAACAGCATGGTAGTACTCACTGCAGTAAAAATAGGTCTTGGCATTGACTGTCAGGCATTGCATGTGTTGGACAGGTGCCGATGGCTTCAGTTTGCAACACAGGGGTCTAGTCTTCTGTCAATATGTGTGCACAACAGCTTTAACATTAGGAGAAATATGTGTGTTCATCCATGGACAGAGGCACAAAGAGCTTGTGTTAGTAGTCAGATGACAATTAAAATCAGGCTTAATCCTTTAATTTGGTAGATAAAAAGTCTAGCATAATTTTACAAAAGCTTTTGTTTTAGTCATGTAGAGGAGACAGAAATTACTAATTAGGCTTATAGTAAACAGTGGTCTGCAAGGTATTAGTGCATTCTGTAAGATGAAACTGACAGCACTTAAAACTTCATTTCAATTTAAAAAAAATAAAATCTATCAAGTTGATCTTCAGCCTGCTGTCAATGTTTTGAAATACAAATAACTTTTTCCAGCAGAGAGGTAGAAACCACATTAACTTATGTCATACATAAGAGGCATATTCAACTGTAGTTTTGACATTTCCTTGTATATTCTGGCTACCTGGAGAGAAAATGGATATAGTCAAATCCTAAAATGCCTGGCTCTGATCCACCTTCTCAAAGCAAGTGCAGCTGGAGCAATGCCAACTGACAATGCTTCCCTCTAGCCCACAGTCTAGCATGAAACCCACCCAACTACAGAGCTACATAGGTTCAAAGGGGAACACCAAAAAAAAGGAAACAGTCAGTCAACAAGATCTGCTTGTTACATCTCTGCCTGGGAGACAGGAGAAAGCACACTGCATATTTCTCTTTCCTGCATCTATGCCTCCTTTGTGCTTTCAAACTTCTACTGTAAACCAATGTATCACACTGTTCAAGGACATAATGTATTTAACACTTTCCCTATTTTAGGTGTTTAGAAAACCAGAACCACCTGCAATATATTTTTATGCCATTCTCCTGGTATGCAGGAGAATTCAAATACACATGGACTGTTTAGTAAAACTACGCAACAGTACAGAATAATCAGCTCAAGTTAAAGCCAGGTGAAATACAACCTATATCTTAGATCAACAAAATAAAAATGTCAAATTCCCCAGTTAGATTCATATGTTACACAGATGCACAAAATTCTAACTTACACAGGTCCCTTTAGAAAAGCTTCTATCAGCTTGAAACATAGATGGGATGTGTACAGAGGAAGGATTAAAGGAAGAGTTAACAGCAGTTGGGGCATTAATGCTTCTTAACATCATTGGCAAAACTCCCACTTATTTGATTGTGGCTTTACCCGAACCCTTCAGAAATAGAGCACTAAACAAAAAACTAGAACTTGAACAAATCTGGGGATGCTGCATGAGGGAGGGATGGAGGGAGAGAGGGAGGGAGGGAGTAGGAAGTGACACAGGGATTGTGTGGAGGGTTTAAGTCCTAAGTCACACGGAAGAGAACTAGGATTTTGAATATAAGATGACATGTGTGTAACATATTTGGATATAAGAAGAAAGGTGGCACTAGCTGCAATGACTGCTCTATCTTGGACAAGCTAACAGGAAAACAAGAGAGGACTGGACAAGTAAGCTAACAGGGAAACCAGAGAGAATTTAAACAGCAAAAAAATGAAGGTGGAAAAGGAGAAAGCTTATAGCTTTGGTGGTGGTTGGAAGCAAAGAAATTACAAGCCTCATTACAAGGCAAATAGTGCAGAGGGAATAGCACAGAAATTTCCAACGTGGAAATCTGGAAACCTTGATGGAAATATGTGATCTTTGTAGGTCAATAAAATTTTATGCAGTGTGATGGCTCAAAGGGATATAAGGAGATGTCTTCTGGAGGAAGCTGTTCCAGTTTGTATCATAATTTGCACTGTATAAGTAGGACTTCTTCTAAAGCACACTTTCAGTAGATCTGTTCTTAAGGAAAACATATGGTACAAACAATTCCCTTACAGAGACTCTTTGAAAAGCAGTTTTGGGCTGTGGGACCAATTTCAGTATCATGCCACATTGGTTTGCCTGTGTCTTTTTGATGGCTAGATTAGGAGATAGATGATCTGCCTGCTGTGAGTTCTTCTGCTATACCTCACTCAATTGCAACTGCCGACTTACTAGAAAAGACCCTTGCAAAATGTCATGTATTCCTTAGCATCACATCTAAAAATATTTTCCACAATTTCACACTGAACACTTCTCTTAAGTAGTTCCCTACTTCTTATCTAATCTTCTTCTGACCTTGCTGATTTGTAACTGGGAAGTGTTCTGCAGCACCTGTTCAAATGGCATTCACAACACCTGTGAATACCTGCTGTTAATCCACTTGAGTTCAGTGGAGTTAAAAAAAGGAAAATCAAGTCCTTTTCCTTTCTTCGCTTCATTGTTCAGCTATTCTTATTGTACAATGGTATAAAAGAGGATGTTTTCTGTAAAAAACAGATTTATGCAGGTTCTGTATCATCAGTTCTAGAAACAAGCCTTATTAACATCATTTTAATCCCACTCATATGTTTCACAATATCAAATGAACATGACCTTGATAATCATTATGAAAACAGTGATTTGACTGTTCTACTAGGGCCATGTTTCTGGTAAATTGACTGATTATGAAAAGACTCTGAAGTCTGGAAAGCACCATTCTAGGAAGAGAAAAATTAAAATTCTATGCACACACTGAAAATACATGTCCAAAGTTAAGAAGATATTTCATAATTATTGTGGTTTTATCTAGATTACTAATATACTAATTATTCTGGTTTCATGCAAGAAAGAGCGTACTGTTATGTAAAAGGAAATACTTGTACACACACACTCACATGCATATTCAGTGTTAACAATTTAATTAAATATTTATTTCCATAATAGATTTAGCTTTGTGTTTTAAGAGTAAGCATAAAGCTTACCAGTCTGTGTGAAATAAGACTTCCATCATTTTCAGGTTCCTGATATTTCCATCTTTATGAGATATGAAATTAACAGTCACTGTCCCTCACACTTAGAAAATTTTAGAATTTTATTATATTTAGCAATTACAAATTTTACTGGGCTTATAACTAATTAGATTTTTTTCTGGACCTTGTATTTTGATTGGATGTCCAACTTACTGACATCTTTGACACAAATTATAACAATTCTTTAACAAAATGGTCACAAGGGGCTGAAACACACATCGACCAACTATGCTTTCCATAACTAACTTTAGTTGAGTCACCATAGTTGTGCTTCAAAATATTATTTGTCTAAAGGAAATGCAGGGTCATGTGTCTTTGATTAGGTGCTGATCATGTGTCAAGTTCAAGATGCAATATATGATGATCTTGTTTATGCATTGCTATTTAGGTTAAGCTTAGGCCTCACAATTTTACCAGTCCACAGCATTTTAGCCTATCTGTAAGATCAAAATGTTGATAGTGTTATGAAACCTATGCAAAACTGAAATTACTGTAGTAGGAGATAAGAAAGACAAGAAGCCGAATATCTACTCAAAGCCAAGCTAAGTCTTTTCAGTTTGTTTAGTTTTTTGACTTTCATACATGTGTTCAATTGTTTTCAGTAAGGCGCAACCATTGTTAAAGCTACAACAAAGGCTATTTATGTACTGCTTCCAACTTGGCAAGAGCTAGCAAGTACAAGATGTCTCACAAGACCATGCCAGAAATAGTTCCAACACAATTTCTAGACAGTGTTTTATTTAAAGATTTTCTATTTGCCTTAACAAGAGTAAAGTGTAAAAGATAGTTCCAATTAACTTTCTATTACTGATAGCATTTTTCCCCCCAGTGTGTGGGTTTATTACATCATTCTGAGCTGAAAAAAAAAATCCCTCTTCCTGTCTACTTACAATTTTTCAGTAAGTGATAAATTTTCTTAAAGTTGTTTTCTATACAGTTTGTGTTATCACTAGTTTTGCCTTATGCAAATAAATCAGCCCTTATAGTGTCCTAGGAACCTAGGATCTTTTAAATGCTGGAAGGATTTATCTTTAACTGCACTTGTTGAAGACAACTAGATTTTTGGCACTGGAGAAATCAGAGCCAAAAGATCAATATTTTTTTGAGGTGAATCTGATTTCTAGAAATACAGTAGATAAGGCATAACTTTTTTCCAAATTATCTCAGTGAAACATTTGTGGTCTCTCACAAACTGCTTTCTGTGATTATTGATCATTCTTTTATTAAAAAAAAAAAGTTATTTAGCTATCTATGCTTGACAAAATTGTTTCTGCTTCTCAGTTAGAATGAATTACTTACTACAGAAGCCAGCAAGTAGCCAAAAAGTTCTATTTAAAATTCTTTAGCACACAATACCATCTTCATCTACATGTTACCAACTCTCTGACATTCCCTACGATGGGGTAAGGAGCTGATCATAGGCAAATTTAATTTTTCTGGCAGCTCTTTTCTGTCTTTGGGAGAAAAGCCATCATTCATGATGGAGCCAGAAGCAAACATGTCAGACAAGTAAAATGCCAGTGTTTTCCATTATGTGGCAGATGCACATCTCTTCAATGTACACAACTTGGTACGCCAGCTCAATGCTCATACTGGAACAGACATGCAACTATGCAGAAAAGAAAAGGCTCTACAACCTACAGGTGCCCACATCTTACTGAGCTAAAAGAAAAAAGAATTTATTTTACTAAAACTCCACCTCTTTTTCAGAGAAGCTGTCATTTTCTCTTTCATATCTCCAAACAAATATTAAAAAAATTAAAATCAGTGCTCAGTGTACATACTCAAAATTATAGTAACTTAATTAGTATAAAACTAAACAGGGAAATGAAATTGCAACCTAAAGACAATAAGCATATCTTAAAACAATAAAGTCAAGTCTTTAAAATTATGTATGCATTAGCTTTACACAAAGTCCTCCTTTAGCAAGAACACTTGCTGAAACCCAGGTATGCACAAGGCTGAACAACAGAAAATCTAAACAGGGGTTAGAATTTTTTAAAAAGGAGTATTTTCTATGAAAGTCAGTACTTGGTCTGAAAGCTGGTCAGAAATGTTTTCATAAGTGGGATTTTTTTTTAATGCATAGCTGGTGTTATAGTCAATAGTACAGTTAACATTTTTCAGTTTAAGAAAGTGGAAATAGTTTAAAACTTGTGAAATTATGCTCTTTAAATATCAGAGCTGCTCTGCCTTCAAGTTTAAATTGAACTCAAAAAGATAGAAAAGGTTGAAGCTGAAAAAATCCCTTTCTAAATGCCTACAATATTTTAAATAACCCAATCCATTATTTTTGTTTCATTTATTAGCTAAGAAGCTTCTTCTAGTAATTTTCACTTGTGATTCTAATCACATACTTTTCCTAAGAAATAACTTTTGGAATGGGTTCCCACAAAGAGACTTCTGAAAGAAAAGAGAATCTCTGTATTTAACTGGTTTCTCATTAGAGAAACCTGTAATGTTAATGCTGCCACATGGGATAAGTCTGACTACTCCTTTTTCCTCTTGCAGCAGCTCATGGAGGGCTGCGGAGGGAAGAAGAGATTTGTGGGGCTGCTGCAACCATTTGTTCAGCCAGTGGGTGGACCCAGAAAGGGCCATGACCTGACCTGCACTGAATATCTTCACCAGCTGGAGGGCAACATGCTGCCTCATGGATACGTGATAAACAAGGAACCTCCCTCTCAGACAGAAAGGGAGCAGAGGAAGATTGGGAAATAAATTGCAATTCAGTCATATTCTTTTTCACGTCTTTTTTAACACTCTGCTTTGAAAGCAGAAAAACAGAGTCCTAATTTCTGCTAAGGACTAGGTAAAAAAGCTGAGGAAATTATCAAACACAGAAATAATTTAGCTTATGAAATATTTAATTTGGAAAAACATGAAATGAGAAAACCCTACAAAAATCTTCTTTCTTAACACACAATTTCCAGTGAGAGGGGGGGATATTTCTATCAGACAATCTGGTGAATTTTAACTAATTTTCTGTTCCAAAACATAAAATCATGGAATTATTTGGGTGGTAGGATCATTGAGTCCAATCATTGACCTAACACTGCCAAGTTCACCACTAAACCATGTCCTTAAGTGACACATCTATACATCTTTTAAATACTTCCAGGGATGGTGAATTTACCACTTGCCTGGGCAGCCTGTTCCAATGCTTGACCACCCTTTCAGTGAAGAAACTTTTCCTAATATCCAATCTAAACCTTTTCTGGTGCAACTTGAGGCCATTTGCTCTTGTCCTATTGCTTGTTAGCTGGGAGAAGAACCAACATCTATGTCGCTACAATCTCCTTTCAGAAAGTAGAAGGCAATAAGGTCTACCCTGAGCCTCATTTTCTCCAGGCTAAGCAAGCCCAGTTTCCTGAGACTTGCACTTTAGACACGCAAAAATTCAAGTATTGAGTTTTGTTATAATCTTTCAGGTCCTCCTATATTCTAAAGATTCAGAAAAAAAAATACAAAAGCCATTAAGAGTACAGGAATTGAGTTTTGAACAGTGATAAACTGATGAATGTGGAAAGTATTGCTTCAGCAGTCTTGTAACTTTTGCTCCTCTAATAATGAAAAATAGAAACTGTTCCAAATATCCCTCATATTAGTACTCATGATATGCAGAGTAGTGGCAGTAAAGTTTCTAGTTTAATCAAGCCAAACATTATTCATAAAATGAAAGAAATACTAAAATGATAAGTTGCCTTTCTGGACTTTTTCTATGATGTGTATTGCACAGACTACCTGCAGAGCTAGATCTCTGAATATGATCAGGATTAGAAGAGAATGCTTTCAGGTGAAGAACAAGCTCAGTGCTGTCTGCTTCATTAGCACAGACTGAGGAATTGTTAAGGTGCTTTCTTTTCTTACAGTCACAGGAATACAAGAATTCATAGCAGAAACATACATGAAGATGATTTGTATAAATTTTGTAGAAATGTGGGAAAAGTAAAGGGTCGCTACTTAAATTATCATTAGTAGTAGTTTTCTTTAAGCAAATGAATATACCTTACTAGACTGATGGAACTACCTCTCCCTCCCACTGAGAACTGCATTTCTTTCTGTTGACAACTACGGCAGTAATTTACAAGTCAGATATTAACGCTGGAATACTTTTAGTATTGTTTCTAACTTCTTTTAATGTTACTAAAAACCAGATGGATCTAAGTATAAATCCACTGAGCAATAAATCCACCATGATAACAGCTGGAAAAGCAAGATCATAAGGTTAATAATTTATGGAAAGATTTCTACCATGTATTACAATTTGTTTTGCTTATACTGCAGTTATGAAAAGAGAGGTCAGACTTGTCAAAATCATTGGAAAAACATTAACATTTATCTGCCTTGTTAGATTTGCAACTGCTTCTGGTTGGAGGAGAAAGAAGAAATTACTCAGTGTTTTTTATGGTCTTTCCTTAGCAGGAAGTGCAACATCTCTGCTTTCTCAGTATGAGAAACAAGTATTCATCGTCTCATTCAAAACAGAGTATTTCCAGGTTAATATAATGACTGATGGCTTTATTACCTGTAAATAAACATGATTTATCCACCTGTCAAAAATGGTGAAAGGAAGGAAATTTACAGAGTTCAGTTTATCAGATAGGGATGTACTTTAGACACCCATCTATCCTCAGACGGTTTTTGCGCAGTCTGCCATTTTAATGTTATTTCACCCAGACATTCATCAAACATCTGTTTTAATCACTCAGCTAAACTCAGCATTTTTTTTCTCAAGTATTCCAGTCATCATGACGTTTCAGACATCCCTTTCCCGGATGATCCCAGTACTCCCAGTGTTTTGCTATGTACACATACATGACGCAGAAGAAGACTATATTCTCACAGAATTTCTCTCCCTTGCATCTAAAGCACCTTACTGACATTTACCTAAGTGTTAGAAAATGAGTTTATGTCTTAGAAGTCCATTTTTCTTTCAGTTTAATGACACACTTGAATAATTTAACTATTTGTAGTGGGTTGCTTTCATAAAGCAGCTGCTGTCAAAACAGGTATGAACATGAATGGACAAATTCATGAATTAGACCAAAAAAAAAAATCACACAGGACTCAAAATCAATGTCCTTACTTTCTCTGCAGAACTTCTGTAAAGATGACAATCTAAAAATGATGTGTTTAATAAAACAGAGGGTTTATATTCTGCTGCCTGAGATTAAAGACAAATCAGTAAACATGGAGATCCATAAAAACAACCAAGCTTGAGTTACACAAGGGTATTTTGGATTTGCATTTTAACCTTTTGTTAATTATTCATAGATATATATTATTTTAAATTTCTTTAATATGATACAGTAATTTTCTCCATTTTATATTCATTTTAAACTTACATGTAAACTGCAATACTATAAATTAATAGAAACAGCATCTGTTATAAAGGACAGTTAAAAATGCTACAAATGTCAAGACTATAAATCAACATATTTCCACTGCATCTTGTCAAGTTACCTTAACTTTTACTATGTTTTGTCTAATGGATATGACACAGCATGCAAATTCAGGCATTTAACTCAGCTGTATTCACAAACTAAAGACCCAAGGATCCTCATAAGCACAGTGGACAGACAGGAGTTGCTTCACAGCAAGAACATATCATCTAGATTCCTAGTCTGTCTGAAGATAAGTACTTATGCTTATTTAAATGACCTTCAGCATGCATATTTGAAGTTTGATGGACACCAATACTCAATTTATGGATTTATGCTGAGTCTACAGGCTTATACCCCTCTAGATTCTATCCAGAATCTCTTAGCAAATTTATACTTCTGGAAATTGATCCCAAGGACACTAAATGTAAAGGTAATTTTTTCAGGATGATCTCTGAATCTTGGATCTAGATACCTGTTTTCAGCATTAATGGTCATATTGTTTTTATCAATGGAAATATAGTGAACAGTGAAATAAAAAATAAAAAAGGCTTCTCAGTAGGTTTGCTATTTCATATGTGTTCACCGAATAGTTAATTAAGTACAACCTCTCTTTCAAAAAATGCTTCACGACTTCTGCTATTGTTGTAAGCACTGCTGATGCTCAGGAAAACTGGAGTTCCTCAAAACATTTTGGAAGAGTTTTAACCGCTTATTATTAGAACAGAAGCGTGTCTAAGGTTAGTAATTGGAAGTACAAGTAGTTGGTAATTAATGTCATGTCAAATTTTATTACTGTCAATATTTCATAAAAGGAAACATTGCTTTAAAATAGTACTTTAAGATCCCCAGCTTTTATTGTTCTGTTCTCTCTGAGTAAATTCAAACCATTAAAAAAAAAAAAATCATGACTCTTAAATAACTGCAATGTGAGTAAGCACCTCTGAGGGACTGAAAGAAATCCAGTGGCTCAGAACAATTCGGGGATGGGGGAAGGAGGGGCAGATCAGGTTCTGCCATGGTGGAATGATGCTGTCGCTCCCTCCTGCCTCCTTGAGGCTCACTGGTGCAGCGAGGAGCACTGCCCCACATCACACCCCCTGGAGCCCCTAACCCAGCCCCAGAGTAGCTGGCACACTGGAAGCCCCACCCGGGCAGGGTGGCCACAGGGGGCCAGAGCAAATAAAACCAACACCATGATGCCTCCACATTGTCACAGCCCTACTGTCTGGTGTAACACTCCAGCCCTGGAGCTGCTTGCTCACGGGCTCAGCCAGGAGTCTTACTTAAAAATATATAGAGAGAGTTCATAGAATCATAGAATCATAGAATTAACTGGGTTGGAAGAGACCTCCAAAATCATCAAGTCCAACCCTTGATCCAACCCCACGGTGATTACTAGATAACAGCACTCAGTGCCACATCCAGCCTCAAGGTTCTTTAATACCTCGAGACAGTGTCAAAAGAATAAGCCCCAGACTTGTTCCCAAGAGGTATTTTTATTGATAATTTAAGGGACAAAATGAGGGAACTTGGCAGAAGTTCCAAAAGGCACCACACAAGCTACACAAAATCTTCCACCCCAGTACTGATCCAGCACACACTAGTCCACAACACGTAAGTCAAAATCCAATTCCTCCACAACACTCAAGTCAAAATCCAACCTCTCCAGCTCCAAGTCACCCAAAGTATCAAGAAAGGAGCAAAGGAAGAGAAGCAGAGGGAGCAAGAAGAGAGAAGGAGAAAGAGGGAGAGACAGATATAGCTACCATTGGAAGCTTCTTGTGGAAGACCGGCTCTCACGTGTCCAGATGGCAGGGCTTCGACATGCGGCAAATACATGCCTTTAGTTCCATCTGCTCTGGTCCCTATGGCCAACCTCCCAGGTGGGGCCTCTGACCCACCAGCCACTCTGGGGTTCTAGGCCAGGGTGAGGGGCAGTGTTCTCACTGTCCCTGCCAATCTCAGCTGGGTTAGGGGCTCCAGGTTGTATGGTGTGTTGGTTTTCCCAGGTTGTTTGTGATTGACAGCTACTCCAGGGCTTCCACATGTGGTTTCCAAGGGCTGTCAGGAGGGATATGATGTCACCCCACCTCCATGAGGTTCTACCCATCCCTTCCCCCTTCATATACACACATATTCACACACACACTCCCACAAGGTGGTTCTGACCCAACACTTACTGATCTGGTATCTACCATCTGGACACGTGGAAGCTGAAATTGCATAGGACTCAAGGTAATCGTTATAATTCTCTCTTTTTCTCTCTTCCTGTACTTCTCCTAATCTCCTTTCCTGATATTTGGGTAACTTAGAGCTGGATGGGTTGGATTTTGCTAAATTGCGTGGATTAGCATGTGCTAAGTCAATATTTTGTGAAATGCTTTATTTTGGTTGAATGTTGCCCTTTGAACTTTGGCCAAGTTCCCGTATTTTCTAAAGTTTACCAGTAAAAGCGTGTTATTTGACTTCCCAAGAAACATGTGCAGCGTTTTCTCCCATTTGTTCTCTCAAGGTATAAAGAGAACTGAAGGCCCTTTTAATAAATCTGTCGGGCACATTTTTGGAGCCTTGTATATTTTTGGCGTAAAACCTCTTCAATGACCTCGTAGGATCTTAAAGCACTAACAAAAGTGTGTTTAAGTTTTTCATTTGTTTCATCCTACAGAAAGGTGATAATATGAAAATTCAAGTAAAATATAATAGAATACATTAGCTTGTTTTTAAAGTGTTTCTTATCGTGTTATGCATTCATTGAGAAACGTAGGGTTTATTCAGAAAGTGTATATGTATGCACTAAGATATTACATTTTTGTCCTATTCAGAGAAGCAACTTAATTATATGGAATATGTAAACTATTATGATGATGTCTGTAAGACTGTGAGGAAGCATGTTTTTATTTGCAGCAAAAGGCAGAAGCATTGTGAAAGCATTATTTGAATTACATAGCTACTATATTAGCATTTTTCCCTCCTGAAAGTCATTATCTGAAGAAAAACAAATCATGTGAAAAAAAAAAGGTAACTCAAAAGTGAAATTTAGTACTAGAAGCTGTGCAATTTAGCATCATTTATGTGTTCAGTCTTGGGTTTCATAAAAGAAATTCCAAAGGGGTGTTCATTAATCTTCTCTTTAGAGGTCAAAACCAAATCATCTTTTACTACAAGCCAAGGTGAACCAATGGTGTAAATCAAAACCACTGCGAAGCCACTGCATAGTTGCCAGACAAGAAATATTTTCCATTTCAAGACTCAATTCTTCTGGTTCAGGAACTTGCCACAGAACTGACTGGACCAAGCTATTAAAAGCACCACACATTTATATAACAAAGTGTTTTTCTGACTAAAGCCTACACATACAAAACAGTCAAAATTTAAAAACAATTTACCTAAACATGTTCTCCTATGTCAAATGGGATTTTTTTACTTGCTTTATCCATGATAAGCCATTACCTTGGTACTCACTTCCCCTGACTTAATCCAAAGAGCCATGAAAATAAGCCTGATCCAATTCAGTAGGCCTGCTTACTCCAATTTTTAGTGATGAAAATGTTTTTTTCTGTCACACTCTATCCCCCATACAATTCCTCTGCTTGGATTAGCAAGTCTTTTATCAAGGTATGCAGACCTGTTCTTTAATTCTGCAGGCAAGGGTCCTCTCTAAACCAGAGACATGTCAAACCTTTGCACGATTGAAAGTGAACATATGCTCACTTTTCCAATTAAATTAAAATGTATATTTCAAAACATAATAAAAAACACCTTCTAGAAGGAAAAACGAGAATTTATGTAAAAACCTGATGACTTTATTTTTTAATTTTTAAGATTTTTCATATTTCTAATATTTGCAGTTTTGAAGATTGATGCTAGTATTATTGCCCTTTCTTACCTAACTTTTCATTTTTTGCCACTATCAGGTGGATAAAAACTCACACAGTTGACATTTACCTCTACCTTCCCATTAGAACTGAGAGTTAAATGTCTGATGTGTTTCGTACTGTTAACCATCCGAGTATGAATAATTTCATTTCTTATTAAATTATCATGAAAATGTGTTTTTTTTGCACGGGGATAATAATTAGTGAATTATGTTTTATATGACTTTACATATACTTCATTCACTATTCATTCCTCCTATTTTGTCTTTTCTTTTTTTTTTTAAGTTCTGTGTGTCAACCAGAAAGAAAAGTAATTCTTTTCATTCTGTCCCAGCATTTTTCTTCATTATTTTTGACAAATATAAGTTGATCTTCTTAGGCTTTTGAAATGCAACCATTTCTACCAGACCTGTGGATAATAACAAAGATTGATAGTGCTTCATGTAATAGGCCAGAGCATCACTGAAGGGCAATAACAAATGTTGGAAGAAACAGTCATTTAAGGATATATTGAGGAAATGTCAACATTATTATGCCAGCCACATCACAATCACATTCGGTTTCTTGTGTAAATATATAGGAAACATACCTTTTGAAACATACATTTTATTATCTTTGAATTCTGACAGTTTGTTTGCAATTATCATTCAAAATTACTCATTTGTATGAGTGAAAATGTTGTAGTGCTGTAATTACTGAGAAATGAAAATAGAAAAAGGGTAGTGTTTTGATATGTAAACATATAACTTACCTTCTCTGCTGATTGGGCCGTACCAAAAAAGATTGGAATAAAAGCTAACCAAATTATGCAGGTTGTGTACATAGTAAATCCAATGGGTTTTGCTTCATTGAAGGTCTCTGGAACCCCTCTTGTTTTAATAGCATAAACAGTGCATGTGACCATCAAGAGAATACTATATCCAAGGGAACAAATGAGAGAAAGATCTGAAATGTCACATTTGAGGACTCCCCTGGCATTTTCTGGATCAAGTGTCCTCTGCTCTCCGTAGTCTACGATGGTATGAGGTGGATCGATACCAAACCAGATGAAGACTCCAATAAGCTGCACGGATATGAGGCTGAAAGTGATCACCAGCTGGGAAGCTGGACTAATAAATTTGGGAGCTGTGACAGATTTTTTGCCTTGTTCAAATATTCTGTGAATCCTGTTTGTTTTGGTAAGCAAGGCAGCATAGCTGAAACACATGCCAAGTCCTAAAAAGATCCTTCGAAATGAGCAGACCACCGTATCTGGAGCTGCAATCATTAAAAAAGTAATGGAGTAACAGAGAAAAATCCCAGTCAGGAGCACATAGCTGAGCTCCCGGCCAGAGGCCCTGACGATCGGTGTGTCATTGTACCGGACAAATGTCACAATCACAAAGGTGGTAGCAATTATACCAAGAATAGCTATGAAGACAGGCACAATGGCCCAAGGAGAATGCCACTCCAGTTTGATTACAGGGATAAGCTGGCAATCTGTGCGGTTGGCATTTGGTCTCTTATTAATGGGGCACAGTTCACAGTTGAATTCATCCACCTGGTAATGGTACCCCTCACAGCGTTCGCAGTGCCAGCAGCAGGGCACTCCCTTCACAGTTTTCTTTCTTTCCCCAGCTTTACAGGGCAGGCTGCAGACAGATGCTGGATGAGTACGTTCTCTGTTAGCCCACTGCATGTCTTCTACCTGTGGGTATAAAAAATTAATGAGACTTCTATTTTCCTTCATTTATAATATCCTAATCCTGGCCACAGGTTTGTCATAAATCACTTCACGCTGACAGCACAAATACAGTTTACCATAATAAGAAACCTGTTTCTTTCCCTTGCATTGACTTTATAAAAGTGTTAAATGATTGTGTCCAATAAATCATTCATGCCACAAGCTTGATAAGTGTCATTAGTTTCTATTTACCTCTTTACTGCTGACCAAATTGACATCTGTAAAGATATTTATTGACTCCAGGCTAGTTTAAAAGCAAAAAGCCCTGTACAGAGTGCTTTAAAAGTTAATCACATGCAAATATAAATATCAGTAGTTCTCAAACACTTAATTACAAAATAAGGCTATGTGAGCTTCAGAGAAATTTCTGGTATGGTAAAAAAATAGAGTAAAATTTCCTTGCATCAGCTGCAGCAGAACAAAGAGTGCCAGAAAAAAAAAACCAATCTGTGATGCCACCTCTTCCACAAATGTGGATATTTTATACTTTTCCACCTTCCAAGTCTTGAAATGCTCGAGTGTTTTGTGTACATTTCTAGAAGACTAAAATGAGTATATACTGCTTTCTGAATAGTAATGGAAAAAAAAGAAATCATGAATACTACTTTAGTTCTCCTGATATAAAAAGTCTGGGGATCCTTTTGTAGCACAGAACAATGCAATCTTGTTTTATAAATCCCAGCTTTCTCCATAGCAGCACATAAAGAAAATATACTTTTTTTTTCATCCACTTATCTATTCTTCCTGCATGCACTACAAACAAAATCTGAATATGAAACTCGTGGATTCAATGCATTTCCTACTTAAAATTATCAGTCCATTTTATTCCAGCTGTCCTTAGCATACCCTCAGTAAAAACATGTTATGCAGAGGTCAAACTGAGTGAACCAGAGCAGTGCATAGAGCACAGAGTGGTTTTTAGGCACCAGAATCACTCAGTGCTGCTCCCAGGCCCCGACTTTCATTTCCTTGTTAGGTAGTTAGCTCTCAAGGACAAAGGACTTTCCTCGTTTTTGCCTATTAAGTACTTAGCACTTTTGTTTCATTTGGAGGTTTTATTTATAAGTGAAACAGCAGTAACAGAACTTCAGTCAGGAATGTTTTTAGTTTCTTCTGGAGGAGGACAGAATGAGGACAGCTTATCAAAGGGGATAATTTTAGCCTTTAAAGTTTATTTTTCCAGAAATTTTTAACAGATTTGAGAGGAAATCACAATGTAACATTGCCAGCCTTACTTGCCTTCCTCAGAGAGCCAGAGCACCAGTTACAGCACTGCGCAGAGTGAATGATGCTGCAACAAGCAGCCAGGCTCTTCCTCTTCTGTGCCCCTTCAGAAGAGGACAGGGTAGGACCTTGCTGTTAATCTCCACTCAAAGGGGCAAAAAAGGGACCACACAGTAACAAGGAGACAAGAAATACTCCTACAACCAGCTCTGTGAACCCTCAGGGTTATCAAAGACTTCAAAAGAAGTGGATTTGTCTTGAAGCCACAGAAGTTAAAAGATTTTATATCAAGGACTGTGATGACTACACAAAATACATTGTCTGGTGACTATGGAAAAGGAAGTCATCCCCGTGCTGCATGAAACAGATTTTGATAGAGCTCCAGCAGAGCATTTGACACACTGAGAGAACATCCACCTCTGTTACAATCTCCAGGTTTTAATCACTGAAATTCTCAATGCCCACATAACCCCTACTGTTTCATCTACTGGATATGAGAGAAAACAGGTTATGATGAAATCAGTGTGATAGCAAAGAGACTCTCCTTCACACTGTTGCTAGGAGAATAAATATAAAGCTTGTAATTTTGTCACATACTTAGATAAGGGGGGCAACAGTAGGCAATGTTCATTAATCCAGATCTCTGGATAAATTTGGGATAACTCAGAAAAGAACAGTACTATATATTTGCCAGATTATAACACACAGTACAGAATCACCAGGAGAGCAAACACCTTATCCAGCATAAACTTAGAATGGTATGGACAGGCAATATCTCATCTAGCAGAAAGCCCAACAGGATAAAGCTAAGGTGTCCAATTTCTAAACACATTTGAACTAGTAAAGCGAGTTTATACCAGATCAGCATTTAATACCATGTAGCTACATGAGGCTACAGTGCTTCTTATCTGACGTTAAGCATCCTAAAGTCACATTTACTGTATTGTGAATCCATGGCTTAGATAAGTTCAAAGAATTCCTTTTTGTCTTTTGGAGTTCCTACCTTAATAATAACAATAATAATCATAATCATAATAATAAAAAAAAAAGAGAGAGAGAAAAGAAAGAAAATTCTTTTATATTACAGCTATTTATGATTTTGCATACTTCTGTCTTGAGAGTATTTTAATTGACTAAAAAAATGCTTAAAAGCTCTTCCTGGTTGGCAAAACTTGAGAGTGCCTCAGGTTGTCCATCCCATTGGCAAGAACTGATAATAAATTCCTATTTCTGAAGCTCACTGGTAAAGACTCATGTTATGTTTTTCATTCTGGTACATCTGACACATAGACTAAAAAACATAATTTCCAGCACGGAAATATAAAGTTATGACTGTCGAAAAATTCACTGGATAAAGAAACTTTCTTTTCCTAATAAATTAGTTATTAATATAAGTGCTATTAGCTGGTTACTGATAGAATGATTCGAACAAAAATGGACTCTTAAAGCATAAAAAATCCTAAATGTAGAGAATAACCAGAATAAATGGCTAGGGCACGTGGATTGTACAAGGTACAAAAACTGTGTTGTACAATCGGTATTGTCTGGATTACTTTTCTAAGCAAAACAACATATTTAGGGTGACCTACATTTCTCAAAAAGCTCTTACAAAAAATGTTATGAGTTCTCGCTCGTGAGCTTTTTATTTCATTTTCTTTTTCAGAGGAAAGAAAATATATATTCCCAAGAAACATTGGCCAATGTTTGAAATTGGAAATCCCTTTAAGTTACCTGCATATCTGAGAAAATTCTGGTATTGTAGGATTTTAACTCTAGAAGTGAATGAAAAGATGGGATTCTCCCATGAACACAACCATCTGACAACTCAGTTTATAGCTCCATTAACAAGTAACATGGCACGATAAGAACCAATCTGCAGAGCAAAGGTGTTAACTCTGAGGGCTTGATGTTAACATTGGTCTGTATTTAAAATTAGAGTTTGCAGAAGAAGGTTGTTTTACCTAATTTTGATGTAGTTCAGTGAACTGAATGCTGGTAATGATTAACAAAGAATAAATGTCCTTCTGGAAAACATACCCTGTTTTCATTTAAGCTAAAAGCAATCCAGTCCACAAGGCCCAAGACCCATACCACTATGAGCAAGTGTGCTAAGTGGGTATAATTAATAGATTCATTTCAAAAGCAGACTCTTGTTTGAAACTAAAATGCTGATGTGTGTACACCCTCAGACTGCTATTTTGACAACACTGCAGTAGAGGCAGAGTATAGGGCAGAGGAAGCTACACCTCAGAGTGAGCACTGTGTGCTTGTATTACTCCTGAACAGGTTTCTCAGGGGGTTTTGTATATGCAGTTGTTAATAACTGAAAAGTCGTGCTACTTCTGGTCATCTGGTTCACTCCCAGCTGTCCACAGACTGCAGCAGTCTTTGCTTGTAATGTATTTTTGAGCTATTTTGCATAATATAAAAGTAACAAGTAAATGTGTACAAGACACAACTGCAGTGGTCTTCAAGTTCTACCAGCGTCTTAGGATACTGAATGTATATATCAAGGGTCCAGCTTCTAGAACCCATGCAGAAGATGCACCGGTGTCATTCTTTTTCTCTCTTTATGTGCTAGTACTATTGATCCCACTTTTTCTCTGAGATTAACTTTAGACAATAAATGACAGAAGAAACTGTTAAGAAAGAAGAAAGAGGAGGATCATTTGGGGACACAGAATCAGAGACACTGTATAATTTCCAGAACTACTGAAAACCTGTAATATCCAAACTTTAAAGGGAGTTGCTGGTTGCTCAGCCTCTTCAGAAAATCATAATCTTTTATATAGACATAAACAGCAGTGGAAATTTCAAAAGTGCCAAGGGGAACTTACTCAATAGAGCTAATTAATTTAAATGAGACTTAAGTGTTTTGGAAAATCTCACTATGCTCCCATGTGCAATTTCCATAATTTAAATACTTTGGAAAACCTGCCCCAACATGATCTAAAAGTTCAAAAGTTACAAAACTAACTTCAGGGGAACTTAACTTCAGGCACACATTTCTAAAGAAGATCCTCATGGGAGAAAGAAACTAACAAAGAGTCCAAAGCCAGACAGAATAAAGACAGAAAAGAAGGGGCTTTTTGTCACTGAAAAAGAATTAAGAAGTTCTGTGTTTCTTCAGCTTTTAATGATTGGGTCTGCAGCACTCTTTATACTTCTCAGACCCTGCCAAGGCTGAGCAAGTCTCAGATTGTTAAGTAGCCTTGGGTAAACGGTTTCTAGAAGACTTATTTTGTCAGCTTCATTTTTGTGTGTCATCTAGCTGCTGTTCATTACAGTATGATACATGACGAGGCAAAGTTCATTACTAAATGTATCTGAACTCATTTAAGTCATCTGGATTGGGATAGCCTATCTCTGTATCTATTATTTGTAATAGTTTAAACATTATTATTAATTTTGAGTCGTTTCTCTGAATTTGGAAAGTGTCTGATAGACTGATGTGCTATCATGAAGTACCTTATATTTCCCAGAGATGTGGTTCCATTTTCTGCTATTCCATTGCTTATCAGAGTGAAATCATCAGAAATAGTATGACAACATGTCTCTACGACACGTATTCATTTTCTATGAAATGCATCATCAGATAAAAAGAGAATGGTTTCATTGCTATTTCAATGGACACAAAAATCATCTCTACATGAAATATTTGCTTGATGGAACTGCAATTTTCTTTAATGTGCAGCACTAAGATTCACAGTTCACTAAAACTTTCAAATACAGACAAAATGTTGTTTCATATCAAAATCAAGTAAACACCTCTGTCCTTCATGAACATTACAAACACAATTCCCTATAATATCTAATAATAATGCTAAAAATTAATTACATGAAAACTGGGCTAAAACAATTATGAGATTTACATTATATTAATTATAATGTATTATTTACATTATATTAATAATACTATATTAATAGGTCAAATATAATTTCTGAATCATGTCCAATCTATGTGTACAAAACAACTCTGTTTTCCATTCTTACTTACCATGGAAAAACTTAATTCAGCAACTGATGAACAATACAAAGACACCTGTACAGCCTTCAGAGAGTTTATTTCGGAGGACATTGGGTGGGTAATAATTAAATCTTTCTGATTGTGCTACATTATCACTTGCAGGAATTTTCATTTCTCAAATCTTATCTCAGAGCCAGATATTTATTAAAAATAATGAAAAATGAGTTCTGGACAGAGGAAGGGAAGTGGTATCTGCAAGAGTTGTGGGAGCAGACAAGCATCCTATTTTGGAGTCAGCCAAGACTTTTGAAACATCAAGACTCTTACATATAAATTTGTATGAATTTCAATAGATATTCAGATTCTCAGTTATAAAAATGACAAAGAGCTGAAATTTCACCTCTAGGAGTTTTTCTTTTATCTGTCTCAAGTTCCTGGAAGTACTTACCTTCTGACAAAAATGTTCAGCAAAGTAGCATCGCAAGTGAGGGAATCAAGGCAATTTCATCTAATATTTAGCTTTTTTAACTGTCTAGAATGTCTATTCTCACAGTAAAAGTTGAAGTTTTTAATGTACCTTGTCCAATCAAGTAATCTGAACCATCAAAAAAAAATTAAATTGAAACTGGCTCAACTAAAATGAATTCATTATGCATTTAAACATAATGATCATTGCATTCAGTCTGCCAGACAGATTTATCCCTCTAGAGAAAAGCTGGGTATACTTACAAGTATCTAAGTGGGCATGTGCAGAAAGGAAATGTCAGTGACAAAAAATGTATTTTAAATTAAAATAAAACAAAATAATAAAAAAACCCCTTAGAATGACTCCAAATTGTCGTGGCAGTATAAAATCACTATCATTACCAAATTTGCTGTAATTGCTGTAAATTATTTACATCATTCACCCCATACAGATGTTTTTCCTAACAGCTGAGATTTCATTTTCCGGAATTTCAGGCATAGATGTCTCAAGACTTTTGCAAAGAATATGGGATTATAACTTTGGTTTTAGCACATACTGGTTAAAAATTACTGCAGTCTAATATCAGTTTGAAAAGGAGTCTGAGAAGCTTGATCAGGTGCACTGACTATTAAAGGATCTGTCTGAAATACTACAAGACAAATTGTTCTCATTTTCTTTAGGATCAGAAGTACAGGTTGTTGTTAGAACCCAAATGGAAGCTGGATTTCTCCTAACTGTAAATGCACCTGCCCAAAGTTCCTCCTAGGCAAACTATTTATTATCTCTATCTCACAGCTTCCTTAAAGGAAAAACAGTTAAATTTAATATTATTTTCATTTGAATATCTATTTACATGTATGTATGCATAATTATTGATATGCAAGTATGATATAAAATGTCCTGGACTACAGGAAGGAAGAAAGGTGATATTATTAGTGGTGGAGCTTTAGTCTCTAAGCTTAGATTTAGCCTATGTAGCTCTGATTCAGTCTGACTCTCTCAGTGAATTTAGGCAAGTTATTTGACCTGCTTGAATCTCAACTTTTTGGTTGACTACAAAGAAACAGTCATGCAGACAGGAGGAGTGGAGATGCTTAAGTTTAAATGTGAGTAAAATGTTCAAGTAGAAATATAGCTGATGTCTATCTCTCAGGTCTAGAAGGTTTTTGCCCAACAAGGACTTACATTTTAGAAAATTTTACTAAAACAACTTTTACTTTTAAAGTTAAACAATATTTTTTCAAATAATTAATACCAGAAACATAGTAATTCTGTGCTTCCTCAGCATGTCAAACTCTTTCCTGTCATCTGCAGTTTCCAGAACTGCAATACCACCAATCTCTGGGATTATTTTTAATATTCTGGACATACTAACAAGTCATTTTCAGCTAGGGCAAAATAATTAAAGGAAAGGATGCTCTGAGGTAATACATAAAAATAAAAAAGTACAGTATAAAAAAATAAAAAAGTTTCTTATTCTCATAAACAGAAATTGTTAAATACTAACCTTACTTTATTAATGCATGTATGTTATTTAGTGGGCTGACACTAATGGTGTAATTTTACTTTAAAGAAACCAACCCCACTAATTAAGTAATATAATTCATGACTGCTGAATGTTACATAGAGGAAGAAACCAGAGCGTTTATTAGGCCTATACAGACTTTACCCCCAGTCTTTATATGGTTTGGAATAAATTTTAGTTGTTTTTTTGTTGGTTGGTTTTGGTTTTTTTTACTTTTACTCTTCTCCTCCGGTGGTTTGGTTTGTACCTATGGGCTACAGAAGTGCTGACCCTAGCAGACTCTTGCTACAAGAAAAGGAGGAGCTGCAGTGTATTTTCTTCTTCAATTTGCCAAATAACAAACAATGCAAATGAAATACCTGGGAAACATTATTTTATTCTCATATAGCTTAGGGAGTAGGCTAGCACAAAGTGCACAGTTACTGTTACTACACTGTGTAACTAATTCCACTCTATGGAATTTTACTGCAATCTACTAGGCCTTTCTATCCAATATATACAACATTTTTTTGTTTTATTGGAAGCATGAATCACAATTAATTTTCAAGCACCTGTTTCTGGAGATAGCCTCTCTATTTACAAATGAGACAAAACCCCCCTACAGTTAAATCAAAGAATCCAAATGAAGAAAAGTACACCACCACAGAAATATCCTATTCAATATGACATCAGCAGACTTCAGATTTTTTGAAAGCACTTTCAATGGTTTACTTTCTACATTTTGAGAACACATCATTACTACGAATGGATCAGACTGCAAAACACGTTTATAAAGTTAATCCTTATGCAGACCACTTTCACATAGACAATCTTTATGATGTATCCTTACCTAGAGGTCTTCACTGCCCTTACATGTCCCTGACATGCACTTGGAGAGAATTTAATGAGCACTTAGAAATAAAACTCATCATGTACACACTGGGATTGAAGTCATTATATGCTACCAAAAGCAGACTGTACTTTGTCTATATAATTAAATATGTTCAAAACCACTCAAATTAAATAAAACCCAAAAAAACTGGTCAGATTTAGAGTTTTTAAAGAAATAGGTTTTTTAAGATGAAACCTTCCACCATCACCCTTTTTTGTCAGCTGATTTGTTTTGACCGGCTCTAGTACTAAGGCCACTTGAATCATAATGCTTGGGAGTACTTTTTATTTCCTGCAGTTGATGATGCAGAAATAGCCTGCAAGCATACCTTAAAAAATTTAGTGCTTTGAGAAAAGAGAAGAAGCCGAGTTCTGGCAAGGAGTTCTTTACATCACTTTCTTTGTGCCTGGAGAATCTCCTCAGTTCCGCCCAAGGCCCATCACTAGTTTAATAGCTTAGTTGCATTTCTTGATGATGCTCTCTTCCAAAACCGCTGCTTTTAGCTACAGTTACCTAAGTTAGAGTTGGCTTTTCCCAATCGTAGTGCTCAAGAGCTACTATATTTCCGTCCAGTCTGTGTCAGATGCTTTTCAATCCCAATGGTGCTCAAATTCTCCCCTACTTCACAGCTCAGAGTAAAACAGAAGGAATACAAGGGGTCAAGCACAGTTTCCATTTGACTTTAAAGAAATTTAAAATAGATTTTTTCTTTACTTTTAAGACCAAGTCACTTAGTAAATCCCATTGTTTAATGAAAAAAAAAAGAATCCACCATGGCATGCTTTTAATTATTGTATTGGTTAAATGATGAGTTTGTCAAAACAAGAAGATGTTGTCCCCAAACTCCTTCATAATGGCCTGTAAAAAAATGTACTGAGCTAGACCTTCAGCAGAGTTAGATAAGTCCAGTAACTTCAGTACTGCTATGCTAATAAGGTCATGGCCCATACTTATATTTATCATTTCTTAAGGAGATGACCTGTCACTCTTTTTGTTGTCTTTAATATTGAATTACTTTAAAACTAGAAATTAGTCAATCATAAAAAGCCACAGTTCAGTATGAAAAAAAGATGTTGAGGGGTTTTAGTTTTTATCCTACCCCATTATTTTTCAATAGTTTAATTTATTTCATGTATCTTGATCTGAGCAAAAGGTGCTGTGCATATGAAACTCTAAAATGAATGCTTCTAAATTCCAACCTGCACAGCCTTTCCTACGAAGCAATACCAACACATAGATAATATATTCTTTTTATTCCCACACTGCTCACAGACCAAGACCTCAGTTGCACTAAGGACTATACAAATCTGAACAAAAATATTATGGTCTCAATCCTAAACAATTCACAGTCAAACCATAAGGTAAAGGAGAGCAGTGTATTGGCAGAATACAAAACAGAACATGCTAAAACCAATAAGGCAACACTGATCAGCATGATAGTCAGCAGCCATAGCACACCTCCGAACTGCAGCTTTTTGAGGAAATATTACCAAAAAATATTTTTAATAAGGGAACTGAAAGAAAAGAGTGGGGCAGTTTTGCATCTATTTCCTGAGCTTTCCATTCAACCACAAGCAGCAGCAAGACAGACAGCACCAAGGCACTAGCTTCATCAGTGGCCTCTCGAAGAATAACATAGAGCTGGAATATCCTGGGCTTCTCAGCTTCTAAACAGTGTTTCTGCAACGTGAAGCACTTGAAATTTTGAGAAAAGCTGCCCTCACCTCAGCAACCTTCATTAAGTGTGACAGAGGTATAGACAAGCTCAGATGAAATGTAGTGATCGAGTTTATTTCTGTGTCTCAAGAAAAGAGTCACTATATCTAAACCATTCCTGACGCATTTGTCTAACTTGTTTCTAAGACAAAAAACCTGTTAATATGTGTAGTACGTTCTACCCTGAAGCACTTCAAAATCCTAAACACCAAGACATACATTTTGACACTACTTTAAGATGGTTTTCCACTATAATAGCATGTATCAGATCTTTTCATTATAATAATTTTGAATTTTCAGCACTAGATAAACAAAATATTGTCACACTGTCTATTTAAACATAGTTCCAGCCGGGTAACAAAACCACATAAAAAAAGTGTGAAAGTCTGAACTAGTTCAGAACAGACAGAAAACAGACTGTTTTATACTGAGATTTATAGCAGCAGGGGAAGAGCTCTCACTGCCAAGTCTGTGCTGCTCCTTAGAATGAAGAGTCAATAATTGAACTGAAAATTCTGTGGAGAGACTTAGTGATCTGAAAGGTACAAAAACAAGCATGAGGAAGAAGTTTAAGTTAGAGAAAGTGCCACACAGCACATTTAGTCAGGGGGAGGGAGGGGGGAAAGGAGGTGTGTTAAAAAACAGAAGCAAAACCAAAAATCCTTCTTACCAAGGAAAGAGATGAACATGTTGAAAATGAGAGGAAGTCAGGGGCTTTCATATGGACTGAACACATTGCGATTTATTCTACAATTTATACAGAGCTGAGATAGAAAGCTCTTGACAGTTTATGGGGAAGTATGGAGAATTTGCAAATAGGAAGCCTAGTGCTTACACTCAGAAAAGAGGGGAAAGAAGAATTCAGGGAATTATCAATAATTCAGTTTAACTTGAATTCCCAGAAAAATACAGAAGGAAATAAGCAAACACACTTCAAAAACCTAGAGGAAACAAACAAGCCAAATAACAGTCAAAAAGGATCTGCCAACAACGAGCTGTCACTTTTCCTTCTATGAGACAGTAACAGGAAGCATGGATGAGAGACAAGCAGCCAGATGCCATTTATCTTACCATTAGAAAGATTTTTGACACCACGTCAAATAACACCCTCAGTCAATAAGCAACCTATTGAAACAGATCTAGCCCCTAAGGGCTAGGTGCAAACTATATTACAAAGCTGTGGAAAGATAAAATTTGTAGTTGATTTACTGACAGAAGGGAAGGGGTGACACAGGGTGTAGCCCACAAAGGTCTGTTCTTAGTCTGCTGCTATTTAATACCTGTAATAACCACTCACTGAGTTTGGATGATAAAATAGAGTGTATGGTGATCAAATTTGGCCAGTAACACTGGAAAAGGTTCAAGCTATGCTGAAGGTCAGGACACTTATTCCAAATGATACCACAGAGTCTGAAAAAATGAAGCATTCAGTTTAACAGGGACAACTAACAGTACATTAAGGGTCAGGAAGGACAGGGAGATAGCAGCTCTTCAGCAGAAAAAGAGATCTCAGGGCTCTAGTAGATTATGATATACTGAACCAACGTCACACTCTTGCAAAAGGGGCAAATGCCATCCAGAGAAATGTGGATAGATACAGTAATCTTTCTCCTCTGCTCTGTGCTTGTGAACACATGAAATGATGTTTCTTCTGTACTCTGCACTAGCAAGACTTCAGCCAGAACACTTTCTGAAGGTTAGATCACTGAGTTTCACTTTGAAGAGGAATCAAATGGGAAGTCCAAAGGAAATCAACAAAGACCAGAAGCATGTCTAGAAAACATGCTCTCTGTAACTAAATTGACAAATTTCTGTTTTATAGCCTGAAGAGGAGGAGATTATTAGCAGACTAAACCCATCAAATAAATGAAAGCCAGAAAATTTAAGTGATGGCTGAAGGAGATGTCCCTGCCTCTGAATTACTTATGCAAATTCAGTCTGTTCAGCTCACCTGCTCTGAACAGCCCATAGTGCTGGCCTCCCAAGGCAGCCCAGTGCTAGGTTAGAATCTTCCAGCACGTCTCCATTAGATCTCTCTCACTGTAATTCAAATCTACTACTTCTCTTAACAGCCAAATTAACTATGCCAAACAGTTTGTTCTTTTCCTGAATAATCTTTTCTGCATTGAAAGAGATTTAACATAACCCCTCTCAGCGCAGTCTTCTTCAGACTAAACAATCCTAGTTTGCCTAAACATTCCCTACAGGCCTACTTTTAGATGGCTGATCTTTATGATTGCTTGCAACTGGACTCTCTCAATTTTTCCAAATGAAGTCACAGTTCTGCTAAGGAGCTTATAGCACTGGGGAAGAGAAGAGATGATGTAATCATCACAAGTCTAGGATTTGATCCAGTCACTTCAAGCATATCCTACTAACATATTCAACACTAAATCTGTTTCCTGTGAGCTGAAGTTACAATGAGATTAGCTATGCTAATCATTCCCTGTCTTAAGATGTGTTAACACAGTATCACCACTAAACCCATTAATACCATTTTGGAAATGCAGAAAATAATTCACTTCCTGTCTTTAAATAATTAAAAAAAAAAAAAAAAAAACAACTATTTGGGGATTTATCAAGATGAAAAGTCCTCGATATTAGATGACTATCCTATAGAAATTACATTAATACTACTGCAAGATGAAGAGAAATTACAGCAAAGCAAACAGAAAAAATAATCATATAGTAATGTTCTCCTAACTGCCAGTTATTCTTTCATCATATCATAACCACAGAATGCCTCTCATTTTCCATGTAATGATTTTTAATAGTAGACTTTCATTATGTAACACAAATGATTAATAATTATAGTCATTTAATCTACCATTTTTGCTTTTAAGCATGAATACTTTGCTTCAAGATTTAAAGGGCAGTTCAATTTTCAAATTACAGTACATACATAAATATCTATGGGGAGAAAGGAGAAAGATGGAAGAGACTGGGGAAGAAATATGCTCATACTCCACATTTTACACTGGTACCTCAAAAAACAATTCACTGCAGACTGCTGCCAGCTATGCATAACCCAAACTACCTGCTATGCCCAGTAGCTGTCTGTCTATGCAAAAACTCGTAACACTAGCTTGTACCAGGGGAGCAGCTAACCCTGCTCTGAAGTCCCATATATGAATGCAGAATTCTCCAGGAACGCATATAAAAGCTCCTGGTTTTTATTGTTCTATCAGTGCACACTTGTTTTTACTGCCGAAGAAAAAAGAATATTTTAAAACACAAGTGATTTCTTTTATTTGTCATGCATGACAAGGCCTCCTTTCCAGTTTATTGCAAAGAACAAGAATAGTCCATGGTCCTGTTGGCTATGGCTGTTCAAAGGACAATTCATTCTAATCATACCACTTCTTACCAAGGATGATCATAAAAAGCTATAAGATATCTGCAATCCACTCAAGAATGCTGTGACAAATTCACAGCCAAGCATGCAACTGCAACTCTATGCTTCATTTGAGAAACCTGACTTTCACTCACCCTGACAAGGGGGAAAAAAAATCCGTATTCATTCTAACTCTCAAGCAGAGACTGTTTCATTGGCAATCTGGTATCATTCTAATGAAGAAAAAATGGTTATCAGAGTTCAGGATATTTTCCTAGCAGCTAGCTTTTATTCATTTTCCTTTTTTTTTTTTTTTTTTTTCCCCCCCCGAGAATCAGTGAAATTGGTCATCTGAGAGAAAAAAAGCCTATTAGGACCAAGAAAGTAAAAAACTTCAGAAGGAAGACAAATTGTCATTCTTTGGTTCTTCTAAGGTCATTTGTTTCTGAGTCCGAGTTCTGTTTTCAGTCATGTCTGAAATAGCATCTGTTCTACTATGGGCACTTCTGAAAATCTTTTAATGTCTTTTCAGCCTATTTCCCCTCCACTACAAAGCTTTTTATATGAATACAGTCTGCAACCTTTCAAAATCACAAAATCCCAATTTTACTCCACATTTCTTGTACTTTTTTGTCTTGTCTACATTTTTCAACTACTGTAACCTACTGTTGACTTATCCCTTCAGTCTAGCATTGGTTCTTGGTGACTACATGTTTCATATTGACCTAAGACACTAATAGTAAAATGGAGCAAATCCTGAATCATACTTATTGACCAGTGCTAAGAGCAGAACTAGCTTTGCAAAACCTAAGTAGTCTAAAAACCATAATAACTTCTTCCACTTTCAGCCATCTGTAGGTTAAAGGAAGAACACAGTATAATTTTGAAAAGAACTAAAACCATTTTTGCTTGTCTCATTGAATTATATTTTTAGCCCAGCATCAAAAATTTTCAGTCAAATAACATGGAAAGAGTGTAAGTTTGAACTCTACTGCCCTATTACATATGGGTAGAAGAACACCCTGCAGGCTGTATGATTGTCATATTTTGTTTATAGATATAATCATATACAGCAGTAAGTGCTCCTGTTATGCATTTCACTGTACTATGTTCTTTTGTTAAAAAGGGCTTAGGTTCAGCTATTTGAAAACATCTATCAATTATATAATAGTTACCACAGGAAAAAAAGAGGCTCTCTGGCTTCTTTAATGAAATATAGTGGCCTACAGCAAAACTTGAAATTTATTTGGTGCAGTTACAGAAAACATCAGAAACTTCTTGAGTCATTTTCTTTACCATGTCATAAGATAGGAAACTAATGCATTTTGAATCTGTAACTTCCAAAAAAGAATTGACTAATTTCAGTGTTGATGGTTTTCTTCAGGATTAGATACAAGACAAGAGTCCTAGAAAAAAAGAAAAATCAAACACTGATTCAAATATCTTTGTGATCTGGTTGCCTGAAGGGAAGCTCTCTGTCAACATGGGGTTCCCAATTTTTACTAGTTCACCTAACACTCTGCTTAAGGCTGATGATGATTATGGCTGTCTTTCTGATACTTCATCACAGAAGTGTAATTTTAATTTATGGTTCACTTAGTCATAAATCAAGATCATTATAGAAAAATGGATGCCCCTGGTTATTTATATCCTCAATGCATACACTCCATAAATCTGAAAGCTTATGCATCTTATTATGTCTAAGAGAATGTTAAAAATCTGTTTTTGTAAAATTTCTATTGTCTTTCAACAGAACTCTTTTGTTCTGGTGGAAAAAAAAACAGAACAAAATAAAACAGACAACAAAACAAACACAAATGAAGTCTGCTTTAAAATGTCACTGTTTTCATTTGAAACACAGAATCATAGATTGGTCTGGGTTGGAAAGAACCTTGAAGACCATTTAGTCCCAACCCCCCTGCCGGGGGCAGGGACACCTTTCACTAAACCAGGTTGCTCATCACCCTATCTAATCTGGACTTGAAATTTCTAGGGAAACATACAGTTTATTTGATATGCTTCAGTTTTTTCATTAAGGAGTAATATCACATAAATGGATATCCACTCAAGCATTTTAACTGCATCAGCTAAATGCATGATTTTGAAAGCACCAATTATTGTGTCTGCCTGAAGACCCATGAATCAAAATTGCTAACTTGGAAGAATACGGATCTACATATTTTTCATACTGGGATGTTTAAACACATTTAAGACTAAAACAACGTATAAGCTTGAAAAGCAACCTGAAAATATATCAAACTGTATTTAAAAAGGTGTTGGGTTTCTTTTTAAAAAAAAAGTCAAAATATAAGATTTTAAAATCCTTTAGCATTTCAACTTTTTTCCAGCTGGCATTCAAGTTTCAAAACAGAGTTTTTCAGAGGAGAAAAAAAGTCACTCAGAACAAACTGAATGCATTTCTAAGGAAAGGAAGTGAGAAACTTGTTATTAAAACTTTAGGACTGGGACTATTTCCATCTACTATCACTGACAAAAGCCATCAGTCAACATCTCAATCTAGCCGTTATTACAACACATGCAATACAGAACACAGTTTCTAAGAGAGAATTCATTATTAACCATAAAAAGAACTTGATTTCAAACCATAAGTGCCAGGAAAAGCAAACTTGTTTCTAACAACTTTCCTTGTACAGAGGTTACATGGTTGAGAGCTCAAATTTGCTAAGCCCACAAATTTGTATGGAACTTTTACATGTGACCTGGTATGCAAAACACTGTTGCAATATGAATAAAACATAACTTTGCAGAAACAGCTACCTTTGCCTGGATTTTTATTCATTCTGAAAACCAGAATTTTATTTTTTTTAAATGGATTTTAACTAATAGAGTTTCTTGAAAAATAAGTTCCCTTTTTCTGTTGAAAAATAAAAGAAAATTAAGAAAGCAAACAACAGAAAACTCTGACATTTAATGTGTAGTCCATGATCAGAAGTTCTAAGGCAATTATGTTTTCCTTCAAAATGATACTAAAAGTTTTTGATGTCTGGTTATTTCCAGTACATTAAAATCACTTAAAGACAGGAAACCTTAGAGAATAAAAGGACTTTACACCTCTTTACTAAAAGAAGTGTAAATTTACATGGTCAGAATCATCAGGTACTTTGAGATTACAGTTTCATGTCTCCAAATGTCTGCTTTCAGAGTTTCTTTGTGTCTGTCAAAGATTGAGATTCAAATCTTATTCAGACTCAATAATCACACAAAAAAATTAAATTTTTAAGTTAATTATGCTTTCTTATTTTCTCTACTGTATGTCTCAGCATTGTCATGCGTGTGTTTGTTTTGTAAGAATTTCAAGAATACTACCTATGAGTACCATGAAGTTCCTATATCTGGAAGCTATAGCTGCTTCAGATGAAATCTAAAAGGCCAGTTGGCCTAAAGGAGAGCATTAATATTACTGAAGTCTACAGGAAAAAAAAACAGCATCAGAGATACAATGGTCTCTGCAGCTGGTTGAAGCCTGCTGAGAAAGATCCCATTAGGGAGCATGATACAGAGTCTTTATCTAGCCAGAGTCAGCACTTTCTGCCCAAAGGGAAAACCAGCCCTGTACCAGGGAAGGAACAAGTCTGAAGCTTGACCACAAGGACCCTGCAGGGTCAGTGAAAACTCTGAGGAACCAGAGATACCAGCAGAGGAACTCTGGATCCTGAGGGTTGGGGTCAGAGACAGGACCACAGCTGGCTACCAGGTGAGTAGCCCACACAACAGACCTGTCACCAAAACCAGATATAAAATATCAAGGAGCACCCTAAGGAAAAGGAAGAAGAAGGGAAATTAGGAGATCAGAAATACAAAAAAGAACCTTTTATATTCAGTTATTTAGATGCAAGACTCATTCTAATCTCAGCTACATTAATTGTTCCAAAGGTTGAATTGTACTATAAACCTGATACTTCCATGATTTATTCTTCTGTCACAGAAAATAAACAAATGAATAAAAACCATTAATTTTCTGAAGCACAATACCAGCTGTATAGATGAACACAATCATAAACATATCATAGCTACAACATGCTACCACACAATTTGAGGAAGGAATATCTGTAAAAACCAGAGTAGGAGTATCTATAAAAGATATCTAACTGACAAATATTTACTAAAAATCAAAATTGCATGTGTCTTCATTAAGAGGAAACTGAAGGAGAAAGGAGGATTCAGTGAGAAAAGCATTATATTTTAAAAGCATCTCCTTTGTAGAACAGCAAGGTAAAAATTACCCTGTCATCTTAATACCATTTTGCTTTCAATAAATATAGATGTTTTCACAGAAACTAATGAAAACATCCACTGTGTTCTCTGTGATTCACTAGCAATCAAAAGCACTATATAATTTGCAATATGATGATTTGGAGTATTGACAGTCATCCATAAAGATTATTTGGCTTTAATATATTTTGTCTAGTGAGACTAGGAAACAGCTTTGCCACAGCAGATCATCATCTGTCAGAACTACCATCAACACATGCTAAGTAAGTTTAGTGAATGTAGAAACTGGTGGAAATGAACTGTACCACAACTTTTATAACTTCCTTCTTCATTGTTACTGCACCAGCACTTGCACACACTAATGAAGACCAGCATCCAGCATCCCAAGACCTAACAAACTTTAAGAAATAAAACCCTGTCAGTCCCCAGGTGACTGACAGCCTTGTGTGTCCGCTTGCCCTGGTCCCTTTGAGCAGGGGCTGTGCAAGCAGAGTGGTGGGCAGTGGGACAAGAGCAGGATCCTGGCACAAGGCTGAGAGCAGAAGCACATGCTGTGGAGCAGTGTGCCAGCCCATTCACATCTCCACAGCTCCACACACTAGACAGAGCTTGCCACGAGTTTGATCAACTGGTTGCATCCAGCATATGGGATCATGGAGGTGAAAAAAACAGGGAAAAAACATCTAAACGCACCCATTTCTAATGAAAGTTAATGAGATGCATTCTAAGATTAATCCTTTCCTGTTAGATCTGTGGTCAATGTGGTTAGCATGGTGTGGTTTCAATAGTATGAGTAGCCATCAATCTAATAATATTTCAGAGAACTCCCCTGAGTACATATACATGAGGCAGAAATAATGGGACTGAAAAGCTACAGGATTAATGAAAAATTTAGCAGTCTAAGGGGAGATAGAAAAAGGCAGATTGGAATGGAACTAAAATTGAAGCAAATTCTTAGGTAGCTTTTAGCTACTACTACGTAACTGCTATGTTAGTGCTAACATTTGAGCAAAATGTGTGTATCTGGTTTTGAGTTCATTTAATAAACACTAACTTTACAGAAAAATGTAGCAATTATGAAGATCTGGAATGTATTTCGTAGTAGTTATGACAAGGATCTAACTATAGGTTTTTCCAGAAATTAACGTCAATGTTAACCTTAAATTTGTATAACCTTTTTCTTTTCCTTTCACACCTTTCAACAGACAGATATCAGGTTAGTAAAGGAAAATAACACTGCCACATAATCTGCTACACACAGTTTCTGTTGGTATGGTTTTTTTCTATTTGGGCAAAATAATAAAACAAATGAGTTCCTTCCAAGTAGTTATAGATACTAAATGGTAGTTATGGTAAAGTATTTTAACAGCTGTGGCTGAAAATGGGGAGTCATCATATGTCAGCACTCAGAAAATTATTGCAAAATAGTTTCAACAGGAGAATAATTTGTAAATATTTGCTACACTGTCTTTGTTACTCTTCATCAGGAACCTCTCACATAGAATACCAGAGATTTTTGAAACCTGCTTTTTGCGGTATGATTGAAGTCACTGAATAAAATCCCTTTCTTGGATCTAGTCATCAGTTCACACTGTTGCCCTTCTCCTCAGCCACTAGCAAAAGAACACTTGGTATTGCACATCTGGAGAGCCACCCAAATAGCTAACATAACTCAAGTAAGACCTGTAAATATTGCAGAGCTAACAGATTAATTTCATTTTGCTTTTCTCATTACTCTAATTCTCTGTGCATGAAGAACACCTGACAGAGAAAACTGCCTTGGACTCAAAAACTTCTTAAGTTAAAGCTTGATGGTTGTCTGTCATACAAATACCGCGTATTATATTTTCTGAATTCTATTCGGATGGTGATTTTCAAACCAAATATACCTCCATGCACAGGTGGGACTTAACATTCCCAAAACTTGAAGAACACATTAAGACAGCAATTTGAAACATCATCTAAGATTGGATATGTTATGTCTTTTATTTCTTTTTCTATGAAGTAATAAGGGACAATATAAATCCTAGTTATTTATATAGAAAAACACCAAATTCTTTCTTTATATCTGAGAAATATTTTTATTGCAGTAATTCACCATCCCAGTGTTTTCAGAAGTGGTTAGATTTCAAACTTCTCTTTTACTAAATACTTTTCCATCCTCTCTTATATTATTTGAAATAGCTGGGCAATACCCATGTCCCCATCACTTTGCCTGATACTTTTACAGTCTGAAGAATAACAGATATACAATGATTCTAAAATATCATTTGAAGGAGCAGCTAACTATACATCCATCCAACTTTATTATATAAAGAATTTGTTTTGAGTTATTGTGCTATCTTTTCCTTTCTTCTCAAGAACAAAGCAGAAGAGCTTTCTTCTGCCAACTAACAGAGAATAAATGAATACTTTTAACTGTTTTAAAATAATGCAATATTCAAATGAGTATTCTTCACTGTCAGTATCATAATCAAACCAGTAGAATCATAGAACCTTTAGTTTGGAAAACACTTTCAAGATCATCAAATCCAGCCATTAACCCAGCACTGAAAAGTCCACCTCTAAACTGTGCCTAGGTGCCACGTGTACACGTCTTTTAAACACTCTCAGGTATGGTATCTCAACCACTTCCCTGGAAAGCCTGTTGCAATGCTTGATTACCCTTTTGGGGAATAAATTTTTCCTAATATCCAACCTAAGCCTCCCCTGGCCCAACTTGAGGCCTTTTCCACTCGTCCTGTCACTTGTTTCCTTCAGACAGTCTAAGAGAGCAATAAGGTCACCCCTGAGCCTCATTTTCTCTAGACTAATTAACCCAGCTCCCTCATCCCCTCTTCTTCATACTTGAGCTTGGGATCATTCACCAGCTCCTTTGCCCTTCTCTGGACATGCTCCAGCACCTCAATGTGTTTTTTGTAGCATTTAAAAGTAGAGAGTTGTAGACAGTGATAACTACCTGAAAAGAGGTTTTGGATAGGTTGGGGTCAGCCTTTTCTCACAGGTAAGAAGTGACAGGACAAGAGGAAATGGTCTCAAGTTGCATCAGGGTAGGTTTAGATTGGATATTAGGAAAAAACTCTTCCACTGAAAGGGTGGTCAAGCATTGAAACAGGTTGCCCAGGGAAGTGTTGGAATCACCATCCCTGAAGGTATTTAAAAGACTTCTAGAAATGGCACATAGGGACATGGTTTAGTGGTGGACCTGGCAGTGTTAGATAAATGGTGAGACTCAATGACCTGAGAGGTTTATTCCAACTTTAGTGATTCTATGATTGTATGATCTGCAGCCTTACTAGTGCCACATACTGGAGGACAATCACGGCCTTGGTCCTGCTGGCTATACCATTTTTGATACAGGCCAGGAGGCCACTGGTCCTCTTGGCCACCTGGGCACACTGTTGGCTCATGTTCAGCTGGGTGCTGACAAGCACAGCCAGATCCTTTTCCTCTGGGCCACTTTCCAATCACTCTGCCTCAAGCCTGTAGCTCTGCATGGGGTTGTTGAGACCCAAATGCAAAATCAGCACTTCACATTGTTTATCAGTCACAATTGGCTTTGGCCCATTGATCCAGCCTTTCCAGACCCCTCTGTAGAGCCTTCCTACCCTCCAGCAGATCAACACTCCTGCTCAGCTTGGGCCTCATCTGCAAACTGACAGAGGGTGCCCTCAATCCCCTCATCCAGATCGTTGATAAAGACATTAAACAGAACTGGCCCCAATACTGAGCCCTGGGGAACACCACGAGTGACTGGACACCAGCTGGATCTAAGTCCATTCACCACCACTCCCTGGGCCTGGCCATCAAGCCAGTCTTTTTACCCAGTGAACAATGCATCCATCCAAGCCTTGAGCAGCCAGTTTATCCAGAAAAATATTGTGGGAAATGTACTTACATTTAGATGAAGTTGGTTACTCCACTGACCAATTACTTTGTATTCTGTACTCTTGTTGGTGATTTGATACTGAAAAATATCATAGCGCCCAGGAGCATCTCCATTTTCATTGAAGACAACAGGTGTTCCAGCACTCCCTGAAAAAAAATAAAAAGCAATTAAGACAAACACCTTTAAGGCAATTTAAAAAAAAAATATGTTAAAGGAAAAATAATAATTAGAGATTGACCAGGTTCTTCATAGTGCAAGTCTGATATGATAATAAATGAAAAAAAACTCACAAAGAGAAAATGTGTATTATTATCATCATCAAAAATCTACCCTATCTATGATTCCATGAAAATAATTTGAAAATATGATCTTCTGCGATATTTTTTTCTGGTTGGCAGGTTGGGGGGGTTTTTTGTGTATGTATTACAGAATATTAGGAAATTCTGGGATAAAACAGAAGTGCAAAAATTCCTTTTGACACGCAGAAAGGCATATTTGCACTTTAGGATGTGTATACAGTGCAGCAGTCACAAAATAGCAATCTGGTAATGAACTACACTAAAAAATTTCCCTGCTAAGTATGAAAATAAAATTAATATCATCAATATAGAAGCCAACACAAGACCTTGAGTAGAGGTGTTTAAATTGGGTCACAGTAATATGGAAAGTTTCTAGCACTGACCACCTGCGTAAAAGTGTTTTATCAAAATAAATTAAGGACAGCAAATACGCTTGTTGCTCTCTCCTCTATACATGACACTGCCTGACAGAAAGGGCCATTGCTGAAGCTGTCAAAATTTATAAAACAACACTCTGTTCTTAGTTCGATCAATGAAACATTCAAAGACTGAAAACAACATATCTACTTTGGCAAACAGGCCAGCCAAATTGGAACATATTTTGATGAATTCCCTCAAGGTGACATCAAGCATCTGCACTCCTATAGAGACTTTTCAAAAACTACACAATGTCATTTTCACTCATTCCCCAAATTCATAATTATAGGTGAAGCATATTTATAGTTTAGGCCCATTAAAGAAAAATTCAAGTATGCTAAAGTTCTATTTCAGTGACTGAGGATGAAATCTTTACTGAGGGAAAAACCAAAACCACCAAAAAATGCACTCCACAATGTTTTCTTATTTCCCCATGGAAACAACCACGAAGAGATTATCCAGTTAATAGTAAATTGCTACAGTATAACACATGCTAATGTAGCACCTAGAGGCACTGAGTCCACTGTGAGTGGTTTCCAGGGAATGCGAAGAAAAAAAAGCTCAGAATTCTAGATACATATCAAGTAGAAGCTAGCTAGCAGAAGTGCGAACAGCATTCTACACAGACCAGAATTTCATCATAAATACTTCTTCTTGTATGTCTGTCTCTCTCCCGTGAAGAATTCTGTTCACTTGTTTTGTATGGCAGTTAAATAAACAGTGTTCTTAGAGTGACAAGTGGTGCATTAAATGCAGTGCAAATTTCAAAGTTCTGCCAGAAAACGTCTGAATGCAAAAATTCGACATGAGCACCTATGGAAGAGGAGTATCAAAAAATTATGTGTGATAAAGACTTAAGACCCTATGAAGAGAGAAGAGACTCAACAGAAAATTTTGGAAGGTTCTTCATGCTTTGATCCCAATTCTTTTGACAGAATGAAGGGCAAGAAAAATTCCAGTCTACAGTCTTCCAAGCAATGAAATTACTGCAGTTATGGAGTTAACCTTCAAAATATCACTCTCGAGTAATAATGGAATTCATCTTTCCACTCAGCAGCCTTTAAGGAGCTCATGGAAAGAACTGTTAATTTTACAAACAGATAGGAAATGTCCTTTGTATCGCTTAAGATCAATGGGAACTTAAAACATTATTATGCTTAGCAATAACCGTGTGACCTATTTTTTGAAATATCATCTTTTTGAGAGTTTAGTTTGGGTTGGATTGTGTTTTTTTAATATAAAAACATAATTGCTAACTTATTTTGAGATCTGTTTCTGAAGTCTCTCTTTGCTGAGTAAAGGACTTATTGTAAACATAAATAATCTGGTACTGAAAGAAATTCACCCTCCTCCTTCCCAGTTTACAGCCAGCAGCATTAAACAACTCTGGTTGTTAAATTAGCTAAACATTTCTGAAACGATGTGTCTGTGACCTCAGTTGCTTATGGGCCTTTCAAAACGCAGGTTAAACTAACCAGAAATGCTATTTAGCGAAGAAAAAAAAAGTAAAATGCGAACTGCAATATTAGTTCCCTGTGAGGTTACAGCATGCACTTGCCCAATGCCTTCTTGTGAAGTTGCTTGTTCCCTTTACATTTCAGGAAGTGGAAAAGAAGTGGATTGACTTGAAAATCACAAGTTCATGTGCAGTAGCAGCCAACTGCATATAAAAGTGATTAATCTATAAAGGTTCTTAAATTAAGAACAGTGGTGAGCCTTATTTTAAAAAAATATTCTATTAATTTAAATATTAACACTCTTGAATTTTTCTTCTATGAAAATCTCTAAAAAATTTATTTATTGTGGAGCACTGCTACTTCTGTGCCTTGACAAAAAAAGTGTAGAAAAGTGCAGAAAAGTGCTTCCACTCACAACTGATAAGTCTCACAACTGCTATTTACAGAATATTCTAAATCTAGTGGAGCTGATTCAATCATAAAGCTTGATACAAATCCTTTATTTCACCAGGTTTGGATGAATATTAATTTTTTTTTAAACTGAAATTAAAATTACTTTAGCTGGTTCTTCATCCTTTGAGCTGCCCCACATAGGCTACTTCATCTGTTATGAATCTAGTGAAATAAGCACGGATTCAAGAGTATGTTTAGGTGAATGGAAATCAAGTAGTTTATAGTACACTATAATACAGTTAATATTCTGAATCAAAAGCTTCAGAACACACCATCTGTTATATCTGGCTTTACTAAAAGACTTCTCAGATTTATAGGACTAACCCTTATTTCATTATTTCATTATTTCATACAATTAGTTTCAAATATTAGAATTAGCGGTTCAGATTTATTTATTTTTTAATGATAATTTCATTTTAATTAGTTGTTAAAAGGAAAAAGTATTATGGAGCTATACATGAATTAAATTGTTCTCAGGAAGTAGAAAGAGGGAGAATAATGATTTGAACTTTCAGTACCGAGAGTTCCCAGAGAAAAAGAATGTATTTGTAAAATTAAACAAGAAATTTATCACTGATAAATATTTCAGTGAGACAAATTAAGTAGCAGGTTGAAATGGAATAAATGGGAAGAGCAAATACAAGCCGTTATAACATTTAGTGTTTGAAAAAAAAAAACCCACAGAAAACTATAAACAACTAATCAGAACTAACAAAAGTTAATTTGTCATTGTCAGGCTGTCAGACAGAAAAAGAATACACACTGTATCATGCTATGTAAGGTTTGTGATAAATGAAGCCATTATCTTCTCAATCTCCACACAGTACACGTTTTCAAACAATGAGCAATGTGGTTAGTAAAATAACAAACAGTGATTGTCTTACACCTATTCAAAATCTGAAAAGACTGTTCTTCATGCTTACCCTACACATCTCAGTTCAAGATTAGGACCATAAAATAGGACTTCATCCAGCTGCTGTAAACACAGGCCTTTACTGACATTTTAAATATCATAAGACACTGGAGACATCCATGCAGATATGCAGAATATGCATATGACAGAGAATCTGTGCCTTTCGGAGGCAGCAGCTGGAGGCCAGATGGATACCCTGGAGTATCTTAAATGGCATTCTGTGCCCACATTTATCTTACCACAGGGCAGATTCCAGCTATTCATGTACGAATGCATAAAATAGAATGAAAGAGAAACTAAAAATACTACAAGAAATTAATTATATACAGATTTGGGGCATATGTAATATAAATTATGGTGGTACTCCCTACAAGGCTTATGGAGAAAGTAAAACTTTGGTATTTAAAAAAACCTCATATAAAGTGATTCCAGGTCAGGCAGTAAAACTTTTTATTATTGAAGGTGATAGACAAGAACTTTAGCTGTGATTCTGCAGAGAAGGGTATAATTTATTTGATGTCTTGGTCTTCAGCAAAGTGAATAATTAAAATTGTGTCTTTCTGTGAAAGGAACAGTTCATTCCACCTTTGTGTGGGAACATCAGTCAGGGCAGGTACCATGAGCACATGGTATTTAAAATAATAAATAACAAGTAATGCTTTTTTCCCTTACAGAATGTATTAGAACTTCTTGCCCCAGCAAGCATAGAGACACAATGTCTCATAAAACTTACCCTAAAATGAATAAAATTCAGAGATGAGACTCAGTGGACATTAAAAGCAGTGATCTGGATGCAAACTCTGGCTCATGCAGTCCTTCAGCAAGAATATACAAGAGAAAAATTTGTTTACATTTTCTTTGTTCCCTACATTCTCTCCCCCAGCATCTGCTATTGGCCCTTCTCAGCAAACGTACTACAGTGGTGATTTTTTTTCTTACCCTCTAGCCAATAATACTTGCCTGAGAATACAAAAGAACAGAACTAGCTCCTCTCCCTACAGCACCTTGAGTCTACTATAAGACAATATGCATACCTATAATACAACTGCATTAAAATTAGTAGACACCAATCCTGCTATGGTGTCACAGTACTGGGAACGCAGTTTTGTATCTCTCAGTCTGGGCTCATCCCCGCTTTTCGCTGTTCAACAGGGCTGTGCTTCTACCTTCCTCTCCTCTCAGAGGCAGGGTAATGCTATGTGAATGACCTTCCCTACTCCAGTGCTAACAGGAAGGGGAGGAGATGCAGATGAGCTGCTTCACACGTGGGCGCTACAGCAAGGCAGACATTAGAATCGAAGCCTCATCAGAAACATCCATCAGTCCTAGGAAAAGAAAGTGATGAAGGTGGTTCCGATGGGGAAGGAACTCTTAAGGAACAGAAAATGAGCCCCTTTGCACCTCCCTTGCCAACTTATCTTTGTTCCTGTCACCTCTGGAAAATGGACAGCCCTGTCCATGCGTGACATCACAGCAGATAGGGAGTGGGTTTTGAGGAGTAGAGAGGAGGCAGAGAGTGAGAAAAAAACCCTTGCTGTCCCTTACATATAGCCAAAAAAGATCAATGCCACTATCATATTTGAAAGAATCCAGATTTTTTTTATTCTATACTCAGAAAATCCATAGAAACAGGTTTCATCCTAAAATTTATGGCATACATTCTGTTCCAGAGAACACTGATCCAGTTCTGCAGCTGAAGAACCAAGCAAGGCAAAAAAAGCCAACAGGCTCAGGGAATGGACATTGTATACAAATGGGGACAGATAGCTCAATGCCCTAAAATTCAACACATGGTATAGAATTCAACTGAAAAATAAATACTACTCTAGAAACATACTAAAATAGTAGCAAGGTGATATGACATTATCTAGTACTATCTAACAGCTTTTACTGGAAGTACAAGCTGTATGAGACTGTAAGAATATAAGAGGGTAGTTATGTTTTGGGGGTAATAACTATAAAAATGTTGTTTTCATGGTATTATAGACTGTATAGTATCAAATGTTTTTGGTGGAAAATGTTCATTTTAATGTTATCAAGTATATGTTTTTTTTTTTGTTTAAATGTTATTGTTGGACATTCCTTCTTTTTAATTATATTTTTCAGCACTAGTAATAGCAAGCACATCTCTTGTAATCTTTCAGAGAAGAGTTCATGGTTATGATTTTTTATGATTTTAAAAAAAAAAAGCAAAAAAAAAAAAAAAAGCTTACACATATGCTGGGAAGTAAGTGGGAGTAAAAGTGCAAAGAATCTTTTAATTTCCACAAATGTAACTGCAAGTAATTTGGTTTAGGATTGCCAAAATGAATACACACAGATTTCTCTATTGAATCATGGTCTCCTGCAGACCCCAGAAACACAGTCATACAATATACACCCAGATTAAAAGGGTCTTCAAATCATTTAATCCTGTTCTCATGATTCTTCAGGCAAAAAACCTCTTCCAAGAAGCTGTAGCTCTATAGTGACATTCAAAGAGATCAAAAAACTTTGGGGGCATCCAAGATCATCTGCAGCTTTCAGTTACCTAAAGCTCTAATTAGCATGCTTAAGAAGCACAGAACAACTCTATTCTGACCATGAATATGGCAATCAGTTTATCCGAGGGTATATATGGATAGACCAAGACATGTTTGAGAACTACATGGCATGAAGAGCTTGGCTGAACCCTGCCTGCATCTGTCTTCAGCAATAGCCAGTCTCCGATACCTCATGAGATACTGAGGATTATAGTTATTCTGCTTTTTCCATTTTTCCTTCTTTGTGGCACCATTTGGGAAGGATGTTGTGGTGCTTCCCCCCATCCTCTTTTTTTTTTTTTTTTTTTTGGGGGGGGACTGGCAGGGGAGGGCTTTGTTTTACTAGTCTGAGAAAAACGTACTTAATTCAGTACTGCTGACTCTGTAACATTTTGTTGTTGTCACATTTAAGGTAAGATCCTATCAAGCTGACAATTGACAGAGTCTTTCAGATGACAGTAGATGATACCAGGCTTTTCTCATCAGCTTTTTCTCACTTCGAGGCAGAGATGGGTTACAGCTGTTCCACTTCAGACCCCAGTCTGAGCATTTACTTCAGGCCAGCACAAAAACATCCCAAGGAGACACATACACATCTCTGTGAACTTCAGAAGTCAAATTTGCTTCAGATAAACAACTTCAGTGAATATTCGTAATTTACAAGTGCCTGTACAGTGTCAGAATGAAAGATTTCTTCCCTTTCTACTCCAGAACAATACTGGTAGTGAACCATGTGAGAGAAAGATGTGCAGCTCTGTGAAAGACCTGCCCAAAACGTGGTGGGACTCATACAAGTAAGACAATCAAAGACTACAGGAATCAGTACAGACTCTGATGTGCAGGAACTAGTTAAATTGCAAGGGATGTCTGCAGAAAAAGTGTGTATCTGAAGAGCCATCCATATTTCCAGGTGCTGTTGGACAGAAGTTTTTAAGAGTTTGTTTAGCTTCTCAAGAAACTCTTCTGTACTAATAGATTCCTGAGGCCAATGGAAGGCAATTAAAAGAAAGCTTTAGCTCAGGTGATAACGGCCTGGGGAACAAGACAGCATCCTAGTGAGTAAGGCAACAACCACCTTCAGAGTAATTGTTAAAATGGCACCAAAATGA
Source organism: Myiotriccus ornatus (assembly GCA_036023395.1). NCBI lineage: Eukaryota > Metazoa > Chordata > Aves > Passeriformes > Tyrannidae > Myiotriccus > Myiotriccus ornatus. Next base: position 20,093,067 of record JAYRBT010000042.1, on the reverse strand, counting down.
GAAAGGAGGTAAATAGTCCTGCTAATAGGTATCATCCCCAGTACAAGGATTGCTGTCCCAACTCCAGCAGAGCTTTTATTTGTGATTCTGCTCCTCTGTCTCCAGGCTGTTCTCTTGGAAATCCTAGACCACAGTTCTCAGACACCAAAATGTGATCCATCATGTTAATACTGATATGTAATGACTGTGGTATTTCTTGTCTGAGCTTTCATTATTTTTCCAGAAATGATATATTGCTAGAATAAAAATGAACAGGAAACAAACAAAACCATTGTTGCATAATCATAGTTGAAATAATGGATTGCAGAGAGAATGAAGGAATTAAACAATTTCATATCTAAGCCTTACATGAAGTGTAGTTAGTTTATAAAAAAAAAAAACAATCAAAACTCCAACACCCAACATACAAACGCACAGCCAAAAGCAATTAGCTAAGAGAATGTTCTGAAAGCACATACATAATTTAAGGTTTCTCAAACAAGACACATCTGCGTTCTTAATGCTGTCTCATTGGGACTGTCATTATGCAACAGACATTAGACCATTAACATTTAGTTAACAGACACCTGAAACATAAATGCCATTTTTTTCTCTAACCAAGCTCCACTTAGTATTTTCCTTCATATGCAGTTTATTATGACCAACGTATTCTGTTACCCATGAGGCTAGTTCATCTTACTGAACAAGGCCCTATTTGACATCTCGCTTTTGTTGTTTTTCCCTGAATGCCATAAGCTGTTTGATAGTTAAAATAATTAAGCACGTTAAAAGTATATCTGGGCATTTCCTAGTATTTATTTCTATCAACTGGCAGGGATCAAAAACAACCTTCCTTCCAGTACTTCAGCTGAGGCTTATACTCTGATGTTTAGAGAGGACTAAGCTCCAAAGTGGAACTGTTAAATATCTATAACAAATTTTGTAGCTAGATTTCTTTCGTACAGTCTATATTGAAAATGAACTAACTCACATAACCATGCACACATACACACAGACAGAGTTTCAGGTCATGCTTCAACTACCACAAAAAACTTGGAGAGAGAGATCGAGCAGAAACATCACTGTCTGAATCACAGCTTTTCCAAAGTATCCAAGGCAAGGTTATTTCAGCCTCCTGACCTTGTCATGTTTTATTCTCTAATGTTTCTGGAATGCAAAACCGTCTAATACAATTCACAACAAATACTACGTTATTCATTAGAGTACTACCTTGTGCCAGAAAGAGGGGCAAGACTACAAAGTGGTTACTGAGAAGTCTGATGTGCTAAAGCAAGGAAAAAATGCTTGAAATTCCTGAGTACTTCAATCCAGTATGGCAATAACTAACATATTGAAGTCAAAAGATAAATCATTTATAAGTTTTTACTATCTTGTTTCTTTGTAATTACAACAAACATTAGCAAGCAACCAGTCCAGTGAAAATTTACTCTGTTGCTATGGTTATTTTTTTAGATAATTGTAGAGCTATTAGTATCCAAACATATAAAACTATATTAATGCTATAAAACATTTAAGAAGTAATTTTAGTTTACAGTCTTTTACAAGCAGTTCAGAGGTCACAGTCTTACTGAATAACTTACTTAAATTTGGAAGTAATTTAAGACAGCTGTAGCCTATATACTCCCATTCTCTCCACTTTCAAAGACCCTACTTTAGAGATCATACTTTCAGGAGGTTAGTACTTGGAATCTTTCACTATAAACTTTTCAGAAACTTATATGCCAATGTCTATACTAATTTTATACCTTTACAGTTTTTGTGAAGGAGTATAACTGAATTTATTTCACTGACTTTTACCTAGGATACAAGTTTATTCACCTGTTTACATGGATCGTGTTAGAAGATGTCAGTATCTGGGGCAGTAATTTACTCTTATCAAAGAAAAACAAATCTGTATGAGAAGAACAATATATCTCCTGAACAGCTAATCTCTCCATCCAAGGAGACTGGTGATGAGTGCATTTCATTAACACATTTTTACAGGTACAGTTCTGTATTAACATTAGCGAACACAGGCCATATTCCTAATGCAGTAAAGAGTGAAGATGCATGTCTAAATCTTATCTACTGCTATGAGAAATTCACATCCCAAAAAGTAGGAATACTAACCACTACCATTTTTAGTATTACTGAAATTTTATGGCTAATCTCAAAAAACATCATTTTGGATCCCAGATACTAAGTTCACGTAATGTGAGAGAATCTCTTCAGCTTGCTTTAAAAAGTTCTCAATTCTCAGGGCCACGGAGAAAAGCTTTTCATATACAGCCAAACTTCTAGTCAAAAAAGCAGATGGTGCAAAAGAAATGCTCCAAGAATATATTTAAGTTTAGAATTTAAAGGCTTCTTTGGGGGCCTTACTCTAGACATCTGAACTCATAGTATTGGAACACTTAGTTATAGTATGTTATATAGTGAAAAATTATAACATTAGACATCCCTCAAATCTTGGTATTATCTTCCCTTTATGATTAAAGTATGTAATGATTAAAAGGCTTATACTAGTTACTTAAATTGGGTTTGCAACTAATTTACATTGTGGAAAACATACAAGTTTTTAAAAAAATCAAAAATGCAAGAGAGATATTTTATAGATGTGTTTGGCTCAAAATTTCTAAAATAAATCTTTCTAGTACAGTGAGAGTCACATAAAAACAAACATCCACCTTTTCTTTCTTTTGTCACAGTTATCAAGGCTTTTAAGATTTAATATGCTGGTTTGGTTTAAAGTCCTAAAAAGATACTATTTGAACAGTTGGGCAAATAAAATAGACACTATTCTTCTCTCAACTTGTACTCAACAGTATTAATAGTAATGATACTGTCCCGCTTGTTTTATCTGATTTAAATGTCAGCAGTCCTATAGAAAGCTCATGGAGTGCAGGTACCTTTTGAATTGCCAAGAAATGAAGACACATGCTTTGAGCTGGCAAAAGGCGTGCCTGAGAAGAGGGCTGAACCCAGCAACACTAGGTTGAAAAAGAGACTAACACACCAACAGAAGGAAAACAAACAAAACCCCCAGCAAAACAAGAACAACAAAACAACAACAACAAAAAAGAAAAAAAGCATCTTGCTCCTGGTGCTACTCAGAATATCCAAAAATAAGCTTTTAGGACTGACTTGAAGAAAGTGTTAATTGGGTTGTCAAATTATGCCCAGATGTCCATAATCTAAGATCATGTCATTAAAAATTCATAATTTAAAGTTTAGTACCTAGATTCAGTGCAGTTTTTGGAGCTCCTATAGCCATAGTTCATCTCAGGTATTTAATGTAAGCATAGTCTTCCCAGCTGTTTGAAGCCTTGTGAAGTTTCTAATAATACCCACAGAAAACAACATTGTGTCTTACTTATCATCATGCACAAGTTTGATTTTTTAAATGTCAGTAAATCTAGTGTTTTCACTGATAATTATGATGCAATATGAAGATTTTACTACTGAGTATTTCAAAAACCACATAAAGGCGCTAATTTCCCAATTGTAGATCTACCTGCTTAAAATAAATTAATCGTTCTTGCAGGTTACTGGAGGAAATGCACTCATTTGTTATTGCAGTAGGTATGTGCAAGATACCTGGCAGACATAAACTGGAAAAGGTCTTGTATAAATTCTCATTTCTTTTTGCAGTGTCCCTGTAAGAAAGTTGGACTTCTGCACTGTGTATGAGTAAAAATCAATATTTGCCCCTGCAGCCTTACAAAGCAAACAAACAAACAAAAAATAAACACAAACCAAACCAAAACAAAAAAGTAATTGTTTCATCCAAATTTTAGTGGTATTTAAAAGATAATAAAAGCAAAGTATGATAATGGACATCTCTGCTTAGTATGACCTGAGCAAGCACAATGGGACACAGCCTATGCTAATTATTACAATTTGCACAAGCTTCAGTCACAGTTACATGTATGTATCTATAGGTAATGTTAAGTCCAAAGAAATAAAGATTTAGGGTTTGATGATCTCATTGTGTGAACTGCAGCTAACAGTATACACAAGATTCTTAATCCCACTGAGTGGTTTCATAAAAAGATGCTTTACAGACTAGTTCCCTCCCAAATCCTTACAAAGACGAGATTCTACATGCTGATCTTACAGAAACTGCCAAAGAGTTACAAAAATTGCTTCAAGGAAGGATCCTACCCCAGAGAAACAATACTGTGTTATTACCACAGCCTGTCAGATTTCAGTTGCTTTCTCTTACAGTAAAAACTGCATCAGTTCAGCCCACGGAAATATTGCTGCTTTCCATGCCCATATTACAGACCCTTGGAACAATGGCTTTATCATCCATCAAAATTCCAACAAAAAAAGAAAAACAAAGCTATGATTTTTTATTCATGGTAATATTACAAAGCCTTTACAGATTCTTAAACTATTCTATCTCTGCAGTTATCTGAAGCCCTTTCTTTTAAGGATAAGTTGACATATGAAGTATGTAGTTGCAATCTTAGTAAGTTAAATTAAAAAAGTGATGCACATAAAATCCTTTTTTCTAGAAATGCATCAGGTCTTTTTGCTGTTTCTACGGTCCAAGGAAGTCTTAGGTCATATTTGTAGCTGATTATCCCAACACATCTAGGCAGGAAACACTAGAGGAAGGTATCCCTGACCTTCCTCAGAGGACTCAAAACACCCATATACTATAGTGCATTGTACCTTAGCAGCACAGTCTCCACAAACCAGCACAGCTTTGTTAGCACCATGTTGGGTCAGGTTCAGCCAGCCCCGTGTCCGAGCAATGTATTCTCATCCGAATTCTGACATCTGAAAGCAGCATCTGCAGTTCTGCAGGGTTGAGAGGTTTTTCCTGCAATCAGTACAAATTCTCCAGGTGTCCAGCTGCCAGACTGAGAATTTTCACCTCTCTCCTTGCAGTCAGAGTATATGCATTGACACACCAAGGTTCAGACAGAGTGGTCTCACCTGATGATTATGCAAGATCATCCCTCATACCTGTCAGATGATATTCTCCCTTCTGTTGCTCTTTTTTCCACTCTCTTTCTCACTGTGACATTTTTTGTTTTAATATAAAATCCTGTTCTGATCATTGCCCTCCTTTCTTGCTCTGCTTTAATTTCTTGTTGCTTTTTTCTTTAGGATGGCTCTCTATCAGAAGAACAAAATCAAGTAATGGAGGAGAGTTCAGCTTCATAGAGTTCTTGAATAAATACAGGTAATAACCAAAATCATGAGTTGGTTTCTTGAGAAACATTCTCTGTAAATCCATCCATCTAAACTGATTTCCACCAGCTGTTCGTCTGATGGACTCATTTAAATGATAAGAATGGTGTTTCATTGAGCAAAGCAAAGATAATAATTTGTGATAGATCATTCAGGACCCAAAAATCTGTCCAGAAAGCAGGTTATTCACAGTATCATATTTATAACCTGAGTCCAGATGTTAAAATACTAAAGCAAAGTTTAAAATAAAAAACCAAACCCACCTACCAAACAAAAAAAAACAACCCAAACAAATAAATGAAAATCAAACACCTCTCTTACTTTGCAAAAAGGCACTTACAAATGCCTAGTCATTGAGAAGATTTTCTTTACAGATATAATCCAACCTATTAAAAAGCCTTCAGACTTTTTATACAGGCTCCCTACAGCTTCAATAAGCTCTCTAAAAGAAGAGCCTATTTTGCTTCAGTCAAGCTATGCATGGGAGCTAAAATCCACCTGTACACCATCTGTTCCAGGACTGAGAATGTGAAGTAATGAAGAACATTTATATGAGCAGGATAATGATTCAAAACACCACAAAGAGAGCATCACAGTATCCATCTAGGTCTATAATGATCATTTCCTAATATGGAGATCTAAATCTAGTCAGTGTTGCATGCTAATATATGAAAACACAGCGTTTAACACCTGCAGCAATACATCTCACCTGTGATATGCTGCAGGTATTAGACTACCAAGTCCTATAAAATTAATCACATTCTGCTTATTTAAATATTCCCCCCCGTGTTCACATAGAGCATTTCTTCTGGGTCAAAAATTTTACTTAAGTAAGGAATTTTTGCCATTTGCTTCTGCTGAACAAATTTCACTGTTTGTCTGTAAATTGTCATGTAATGTACATGTTAAAGTACAAGATTAAATTAACTTTTTCAGAATTGCTTTATATCATAGTGAGAAAATATTATTTAGCAATGTATTTTAACTTTAAAGCTCTTTGAGTCTAATAGCACAACAGAAATAATATAATCAAATTTGAACTTAGGATATGTTATTACTAAATTCATATTTTCTAGTATTTCTTGTATTTTAAAAAATAATAAATCCTGTAGTAAATATTTTTGAAGATAAATACCTTCATACCAGAGCTTAAAAAATATATTTAAACAAAATTATTTTTTCTTTAAAAAAACATCAACCAAAAATCTTTTTCACTGAAGTATGGGTTTCCACTGAAAATTTTCAATTTTTTTTTTCAGTAAAATTCTGAAAGGATTTTGAATTAAAGAAGAAAAGTTTTTTTTTTAATATAACATCAATTAACATAAAACTATATATATTTGAAGAAAAAGAAATCAAGTTAAGGCTGGATGCCCTGCATTAAAAAAAAAAAAACACAACCAAAAATCCAACCAAACAAAAAAATCCCACAAAGGATGCTAACTGCTCCATTCTACAACAGTAAGATACTTCATTGTAAGGTTTTGTTCACAATACAACAGAATTGTTGAAAATCTCAGGAAAAAAGCAAACAAACTACATCCTTACATGCCTGAGATTTCTGGACCAAATCACCGTGCAAAAGGTTGAACTAACTTTGGAATAGGCAGAATAAACTTTGTAAGCTTTTTTGAACTACACGCATCATCTAAACCTTCAGCAATTTACTTTTTACCAATTTTAGCATTTTCTTGTTACCAATTTTTACTAGTATTTGCAAATTAGGCAATTGTATAAAATTTTATCAGAAATTAGTACGCACTGGTCTTCAGAGGCACGAAACTCCATTTATCTGGCCTCCCAGTTTCATCCAAGGAATGTATAATTGAACTGGGAAAGCTGTTTGTTATGACCTATTACATTAACCCGCTTCATATTAATAAGTATGTCACGGGTACCATGTCTCTGCAAGAAGTAAAAAGAAATGCAGGAATTTTAACTCTCCTCGTGTTGTGCCGTGTAACAGAACTGACTCAAACAAATCCTTTTTCACCTTAATACAACATAAAAAGGACATGGAGCTGCTGGAGTGAGTCAAGAGGAGCGCCATGGGGATGATCAGATGGATGGAGCACCTCTCCTATGAAGACAGTCTGAGGGAGTTGTTCAGCCTGGAGAAGAGAAATCTCCAGGGAGGCCTAGTTGGGGTCTTCAAGTACCTAAAGGAACCTTCAAGAGAGATGAAAAGGGACTTTTTACATGGGGTGTGTAGTGCTTTAACATGAAAGCAGACAGGTTTAGACATTAGGAAGAAACTTCCCTGTGATGCTGGTGAGACACCGAAACAGGTTGTCCAGAGAAGTTGTGGTTGCCTCATCCCTGGAAGTCCATCTTGGATGGGGCTCTGAGCAACCTGTTCTAATGGCAGGTGTCCCTGCCCATGGCAGGGGGGTTGAAACCAGTTGATCTTTAAGGTCCTTTCCAGTAGAGATCATTCTATGATTCTATGATAAATTCATAATTTTATTCTTAATTGACAAATCCAAGGGTCTGGTTTTCATGGTGTTTTAGTGTTTGGTTTATATGCGCTGAATTATCAAATGGAGAAAACATATAATCAAAACAACAATAAAAAATCTTTATAATTTTCCAATATAATTTTTCAAGTACAAATAAAAAAAGCCCTTTTCCTTGATATTACCTTTTAATGGTACATATTTAATACTAAATTGCAGAAATAGGCATATAAAAATCTGTGTAATACTCGCAGAAAGGCCAGTAAAGTAAATCTAGTTAGATAGGCTTCAAAATTCATGGTTTGTGAAAATTTACTGCGTATTTCCTCTTTACAAAGGGATACTGCTGGCACAGCGGTACAAAGACATCCTTTTGGTTATTGAGTACAGTTTCAAAGACATGCTGTGGACTTTATTATTATAGGGACACAGTGACACTCTTTAGACTGTGCTTTCCAGGTCTTGCCAAATAAGCTAATGATTTATTTTTTTTTTTCTAGTAATGTCAATAGCAGGGAAAAGAACAAACATGCTTGCCTGGAGCTTGAAAAGACAAAGAGCTTTATACTGAGACTAGAATGCATGTTGGGTTCAATGCAGAGAAGATGAAAGTGAATCCATGTAGATATATACATGGAAATGACCCATTTTTATATGCAGTCTATGCCATGCTGACTAACATCCCTGTTCACTGACCTGTATGTATTTTGACAGATGAGAGATGTCTTTAGACCATAGCTGGCTGAACCAGATGTATTGTAAACAGTAACATGAGGACTAGATAAAAACTATCAAAAAATTTACTATGATATAACATATGTGGTAGATTTTGGAATAATTGTATTTTCCAAAAAATTGTTATAATGGATAAATAAAACTGATAAAGCCATTATCTTCCATCAGAAGTTTGTCTGGATACAGAAATTGGGATAAAACAGTTTGTAATAAGGAGCTGTTTCTCATTTGGCAGTGTAGACTCTATCACATAATAGCAAAACCCGAAGGCTGTAACCAACTCCAATCTGCAGACAGTGCCAAGTTCGCTGACACGGAAAAGTCAGATGCAGCTATTTTTTTGCATCTAGCTCTCCACATCAAATTTGTTATCAGAAGAAGTTCTTTATGTAGACAAAAGGATTCTTCATTTTTTTACCAGCATCTCTCTTCTAGGAACAGTCATGTCTGCTATTTAAAAATGAAAGCCATGATTTTTGGTGAGCATTTTTCGTGTAAAAAATATTTGCCAAGACCGAGAAAGAGGTAAAGGAACATCACCTGTTTTACAGTAAAGTTTGAAGTAACTATAAAAGGAAGGACAAGCAGAAGGGTAGAAAAATTCATAATACACTTAGAGTAATATTAATTGCTGGAAAATATGCTTAAAGGCAAATCCTTCAAATCATATTGGGTATCTCCATATCTTTGTAGTCATTTTGGATTCACACTGACTTTTGTCTCAGACAAACAAATTGTCTCAATTCTTAAATAGAAAGTTGTAGAAATGAGAACTGAATTGTACAACATTTTTTCCATCCTCAATGCCTTCTGTACAAAAATTTAAGTTGTAAATGACAAATCATGAGACTAAAGCCAAAAGTCTTTGAATGGAAGGGTAGAGAGAAGGCTGCAGTAAAGAATATTGCTAATAAGCTTATTCTCTGAGTCTTTTAAACACTTTCATTATTTTATTTTCTCTGTCATATTTTAGCCTAACATCTGGATGTTTACACATCTACAGTATCGAAATTCTTAGTTCAGTGTAGTTAACTCCTGAAATTTTTTTTTCCAATTCTTTTTTCCTTCATTACAGAATAGGAAAGTTGCTGTTTCACTACCACATAAAAATATGAAGAATTTTTAATTTTCAACAAATAATTTTAAGAACTAAATTAAAATTTAAAATGGAAAATTGAGGAGCGTTATTTAACCATTCTCTCATGTACATAATATTAGCTAAAACTGTGTAAAGTTTAGCTAATATGTCAAAATTACTGTCCTACATATTGAACAGATAGAAGATGCAGTTCATGAAAGTTCATGAAAAGACTCTTGCTCAATATCAGGTAGCTCAGGACAAGAAGTGTCATGATTTTATTTTATCTATAAAACCTGAAACTTGACATTTTAAATTAAGGAATTTTTTTAAGTCCCAAGTTTCTCACCTGTATCCACCATTCATATTCATCATATAAATCACTTTAGTAACCTAAAGGGCATTCAATAAACTTAAAGTAAACAAAAGCTAATTTTCTTTTTATTTATCATGACTATATTTTGGACACAGTCAAACATCTCGGCCATAAATAAATTTTACATTTAGAACAAAGTGTAATCTGCTGTTTTTTACCATGAAAACTGCTAAGTTTTTAACACACCTAGACTTCTACTAGAGGAAGTTAGGTAATCACGAACTTCCCACATTTCTGTCATCTCTCTGGCCATTCTGCAAGATACAGAACCTATGCCATGAAAAAGCAATATTAAGGGATTACACCTATCAGCTCAGGCTGAATATTTTTGAGTCTGAAATACCATTTTCAGAGAATATTCAGGTGACAAAAGATAAGCCCACTGAAAGGAGGGATTTGGTTTGTCTAACTTATTTAAAGCACGAAAGACCTAAAATTACTCTCTGGTATCTCAAGGAAAGATGCAGGAAGACAGTTCAGTGTGCTCACATTTTTGTTACGTAGAAGTAACTTCCAAGTTTAAACTTTAATTTGTCTTTGTTGACTTAAAAAAAAAAATAGTTGAAGAACAAATAAGTAAAATGGTAATGAATTCATCTTACACACAGCAAACTTCCTGTGGATTTAAGTCAACTGCTGATGAATGGAAATGAACAAATGGATGCCTAAGCCATTCTTAATCTGCTCATAATTGAATTAATCTAGTTAAATTAATTCACTTTTAATTTACAGCAATGGAAGCCTATTTCCTAGCTGGAATACAGCTATTGAAATAATTTACCAAGCTTGAGATGTAATGTCATAGGATGCACTCCATTCTTCTCTTTTAGCTATTGTGCTGAAAACATGTCTAAAAACAAAAGCAGTGAAATTCTACCAATTTAAAATATCATTGTCTCCCCCTAGAGCAACTTTCCACTGAAAGTATATGACACAAGGGAACATTCTGTAACCATCTGTAACGAAAATTTCTTAAGAATTACACACCACAGAATGCAGTAAGAGCTATGAACATCCATTCAGCATATGAACACAGTGCAGTAAACTCAGATATTCTGACAGTGACTCTGAGAATACCAAGTATCAAAAGAAGGTTGATAGTCTGCCTGACAAATACCAGAGTACTGAACATGTAACTCCTGCCTCAAATCAATAACCATGGATTAGAGCACCTCCCTTAGGCAGAAGCCTGATTTTGGTTAAGGAATTTAAGTGGTGGGGAGATGCCCCTGTTCTCCCTGCCTTGTCCAGCCAAGCAGAGCAAGATGCACCTTCTCTCCTGTTAAACAGACAAGTCCTTTGCAGTCTACCCCTCCTGTCTCCATGTGTCTTATCTACCAGTTTCTGGCAAACTCTGCTGACATCTCCTCAAGTTCAGCTCCTCTCCACACTTTCAAAACAGTGGAGACATTCCCTTTCGTTTTTCTGTTCTTTCAGCCTTGATAGTCAGTGAGACACTGCAAGAGGTTACCCAGTTAGGCTATGGACACATCATTTTCAGTTTTTATCTGATTGCTTCCCAGGTTAACTATTTACTTGTCGCTAGGGTCATATAAGCTCTAAAAATATAACAGTATTTCTAGTTTCAGTTTGTCTAGCTTCAAACCATGTCATGCTTGCAAAATTACAATAAAATTAGGTTCTTTGTCAGAGTATATTTCTTCATGAGACAAGAAAGAATACAAAAGACCTCTTTAATTACATAAAGATTCTCAAGTTTTTCATTATTAAAAAAATGCTTGCTAAAATCTTGTAACACCTTTTATAATCTCTGCAATATGCAAGCACCATATTTAAATGGTGAATCCTAGAAATGGATAATGAATTCCAGTGATAATATCACAAATGTCAAAGACAGTAATTTTAATTGTATTTTTCATTCTGCTTTTTATATGCTCAAAATCACATTTGTTTCTTTTCCAAAATTCTTGCAATGAACTGATGTTCAGATGATTATCTATCCTGAGTACTAAATTATTTTCTGGTTCCTCACTCATTGGGACAAAATTCAGTGTTCATTAATTGTATGGGGGGTTTTTGTTTATTAAAAAAAAAAATAATCCAGAATATAAATTCACAGAAAAGAACATTAGTTAAATTGGGGTAATTTGCTTATTTTTTGCATATTTTTTCCTAAGCCTACAAAAGTTGATACATCACTAAGCAACATCAGCAGTGAAGCAAAATCACTAATTGATTAGTAAAGTAAACCTGTAAAGTTTACCCTGCTAAAGTGAAATCGAAAGATGCATAAGAAGCATATGGCAAAAATGTTGATGAAATCAGTAGTTTGCTTTCTTGAAAGGTACTATTATCCATACAAACATGCAGTGTAATAATTCCACTGATGCACAATACGAGCAAAAACTAAAGGCAGCAAATATGCCTGTACAATGCCCAAAGTGACCACTTAGATACTTTTAATTCTATTAGAGCATAATCAAAAATTCCCTCAAGCATGATTAGATTTGCCATCATATTTGCATTTTCCTGTGAAATATGAACTACCTTTGCTTTACATGTTTTATTTGCATTAGGGAAGTGTCAAAATAATAACACATTTTCTTTAACCAGGTAGTATAAAGTATAAATAAAATTAAATTAGAAGGAAACATAAAACACAATCTACTGATTCATTTGAAAGCTGTCCAGGAGAAGCGAACAGGATCAACAATTATCAATCAAAGAAGGTCACATATGTTACCACCTAGGTTAGAAATATCAAAGGAAAGCCCAGTTTGAAGAAACCTGCCTCACATACGTGTCTGCTGGGGTCTAGGAGAGGCAATTTTAATTGTATGCCATGTGATGAATTAGTTAAGGGAGCATGGACACAGTCAGCATGGGTAGGATTTATCACACTTCACTTAGCTATTTTTAGTTATTATATAACCAGGAAAGAGATAGCCAATGTGATTCATGTTCTTTTAAAGTTAGTTTTAATACAAGTGGGAGAATCACCCCTTTGAAATTTCCTAAATTTTTGATAAACTGTTGAAAGTGTCTAAACAGCTAAAATAAACTAAATGCCTGATTTTGCAGTTAAATTTATGTGAAAAAAACATGATGCCTTAAATGTTTAGGATATATAATGAAAAGTAAAAAAACAAAAAAAAAGCTGCTTAGACCTACATTATGGCTAATGTTCGCTAAACAAAAAAAACAAAAAAAACAAAAAAAAAACCCTAATAGAAAATGGTAAAGTTTAATCTTAATTCTACTTTTGAAATTAACAGCTAATTTGAATTATTCAAATTCATTTTCTTTTCTGCAGATAAAAAAAGATCTTGCATTTGAGAAGGTAAGTTTCACCCATATTATATCTTCTGATTTCTTTTTATAGGATTTAATTTCAAGAATGTATTTTAAATTGAACAAATCCCTTATCAGTTAAAGACTTTCCTTCATTATACATAGCAGTAGCTATCACAATGAGACAAATTCAACTCTTGGTAATCATTAATGGCAAATCACAATTTCATGGTTCCTATCCATTTTTCTTCTTCAACTTTATGGACTCCCCCAAGATATTTGCTTTTCTTCTGAAAACCGAAGCTATTTTTCAATGTTAGAAGAGACATTTTGGCCTAAGAACATTTTTTTGTATCAAAAGGTAAATTTTCTTAATGACAAAGCTAATAGTAGCTAAAGTCAATTGGTGCTGCATATGCAAAAGCTGAGGATGCTAAAAGGAAGAGGAGCAGGATCCTCGAATGTAGTGCTGCATGTCCAGCTTTCTTATGCAATATAATTTTTATAGGAAATGTATTATCTTTGCAATGCAACCCTGCCAGCAAATCACCAGTTAGTTGTTATTGACAAGACAATTAACAATTCAAGTTATGTCCAACAGCAGCTGCTTGACTCAAGTACCCTAGTTTTGTTTCATTTAACTGGACCAGTGGTCACAAGTCTATTTTTCAGCACCCATGTATTTCATTGTACACATCTGTAGAATAAAATCAGGTTCTGTTTTGAGACTGCATAGAACCATGCAAGATCTGGTTTAATCCATCATTAATTAAAAAACCAAGTAGCTCTTTGCCCTTTTTTTTTTCTTTTTCCTACAGTGTTTCTTACTGTTTTAAGAATTATGGCTTTCCTGAAAAAAACAGTAATAAATATAAAAGTCAGATCCACTGAACATGAAAGTCAGGACCGGGGTACTGCACTAATAGATCTCACTTTATCTGTTTTCTCCAGATGCACTGAAAATGCCTTCTGTAAGAAGGCAATAACTTAAACGTTTGTAATAACTTATTAAGAAGGCACAGCATCCAAATTCCTTTAGGATCCAAGCAAAGGTTATTTCCCAGGCTACTTTTAAAAAGAAAGCTTACATTACTGTATTTCAGGAGTGTATGTTTTCTGATCTGTTTTAATAGCAAATAACTATCCCAAACCTACTCATTCTGCCAGTCAGCAGAATGACAAGATACTTTTCCTTGTGTGCTTAAAAAAAAAGTTTTGGGTAATACTCTCACAAAATTTCCAAACTTTAAAAAATAAACTAAAGGCAAAAGTTTCAAGGCCAGTTAATGGAATCCAGGTTCCCAATCTTTTCAAGAAATTAAAAAAATTTTTTGATAAAGGTCTGAAATTACAGACTGGTGAAGTACTATGTTTTATGTATATATACTTATATATATATGTGTGTGTGTGTGTATATGTGTATGTAAGCATAATAAATTGTTATAAATGTATTTGTTTATAAAATATGGTGAGTGGATGTGTACAGACACAAAGAAATCAGTATGAAACATAGGCTAAGCACAAGTGAGTAAATAAGTATGCCTCATTAGTTGCTGTAAGAAATACTACATCAACCAGGCACTATTGACATCGATTTAGCTGGAAAGTGTGATTGCCAAAAAGTTTTATGAGATTTTTCCACACTGAAAGTAATTTTTACAAAAAAGAGTTATGAAATTGCGCACTTCATTGAACTGTGATTGTAGGAGTATAACTACATAGTTAGGTCTTAAATCATTACAGCATCTTAGATGAACAAATATTTTATATCAGCCATTTAGCAGACCTGGAAAAACACAAGCATAACATAATAATATATATTTCTTAAACAAGATCTGGTGTCAAATTTAATTCTATTAAAAAACCCGTGTTTAAGCAAGCAATGAAATAATGTCAACAGAACTCTACGCTGTTGCTCCCTCTGTTTCCCTGGAGGCCCCTCTCACTGTTTTCTGCATCATCCAATTCTGTAAATGCATGTGAGGGCTCTAGCTAAAGCAGGAGAGAGACCAAGAGCCTCAGCACAGAAGGCTCTTGCGCCAGAATTCCATTAACTTTGGCATGAGCTTCCCAGAATGGAGCCAGTGCAGCTTTAAGAAAGAGCAATGCTGTAGTTTTGATCCTCGAACCATCTATCAGAACATATATTACTTCTGTTTGTCTGTTTGTTCTCCAGAATGCAGCTTTGTTGTTGTTGTTAAATTTTATAAAACTTGTGGCATGTAAGAGAATTGTTTTCATATTTATACCTGAATTTTTAACTGAATCGCTAGTATAACACAACATAACCTCAATCCAAAAGAGGAGTACCTCACTTAACTAGAGAAATTTGTAACAAGGTTAAATTTCAGTCTAAAACAAAAATTTCAGTTCATTTCAATGACATGTTGCACTGAGTTATACAAGAAAATAAATCGAGATCTCCCAAAGTTAAAAATTTATTTCTGTTGTCAGTTCTTGATTCTGTCTTAAATTTCTATCTTCCCCTCTCGGCTTATTCTGATTAGTATTTTTATATTTAAACATCTCTCATAATTTCTCTGCTAGCAAACTAGTTCTGGCTCAAGCCAAATTTGCCATGCAAAAGCAAATTTTCGAGGTTCTGCCTCAAGCTTGACTCTAACATGCTTTTCCTGGCTGGTAGTGAGGAAAGGTTTGACATCCAAATGCCATTAATGGCATAGTAGGCTTGTGAAACAAGGTCAAAAAGGTAATTATTCAATAGTAGAATATTTCCATAATTTTCAGGGGAAGCGATTTAAATATATTTATTAAAAAAACCTAAACCATAACCTAAGTCTTGCCAGAGTAATACCTGGGTTTCAGGTATTAGTTCCGACTCAAGCAGTAAAAGGCTGTCAAGCCAGGCTGAAAGAAAAGAGAAGGGTAGTTTATAAATATGTTTGGACATTTGTAAATAAAAAAAAGTAACTGTTAGGGAAAGGTTGTGGGATTGCCAGACTTTTAAACACATTTTCCCTTCACAGCAAGAGGAGAATAGAGTGAACAACCTTTTGAGGATTCACCTCACTGTATTTAGAACATGATAAAGGAGTAAGTCAATGATAGTACCATAAACATTATCCATAAAATTTACTGTTTCAATTTTATTTCACATTTAGATCACAGAGGCAAACAGCCACTGCTTAGATATATTATCCACATACTGATTTCTTTTCATAACACTCAAAATTTCATTCCTCTATATTTGATACTGCCTTGAGCAACAGTAGATGAATGAACCAAAGCAGAATAGTGACCCATAAGGAAACTATATCACAATTGCTAGTGTAAATACCATCTGTATTAACCTTGCATTTTTTAAAATTTCACAGGATGTCTAATTTTCAGCATTTAGGAAAGCAGAGGAGCCCAGAATATGCATTAATTTGTTACTGGGAGATAAAGTTCAGTCAAAGAGATCATTATATTACAAGACAGAAAGAAAACACAATTGCAAGTATTGATCCTGATTTTGATGTTTTAGGTATTATTTGGGCAGGGAGGCAGCTTTCAGAAAACAGAAGGATTCTTATTAGGAGTCAGGAAGAAACAGGAGACCTGAAATAAGAGGGTTTTGTTCTCATATTGCCATAGTTTTAAACTCACTGTGATCCCCAGAGAAGTATATCAAACCTCACATTTTCAGTGGAAGTGTCATAACTTCAGAACTAAGTATGATTTGTAAGTAATTTTCCACATTTTCAATGACTCTAAAACAGTGAAAGAAATTAACCACGTGACAACAACTTTGTCCGAAGGACTGCAAGAATTTAAACCACTATAAATTCACTGAGTTGGTCCCCAAAAGAGTGTCTTAGATCATTAGAATGGTTATCACTATGAGCAAAAAAAAAGTATCTGTCAAAATTGTCTTTAATTTGCATATCAGAGACCATAGCCATTTTACACTGATGGCATAACAATTAGGGCATTTCTGTATCCAAGCTGTTCATTGCCATGAAAAAAAAAAATTAACCATCTCTTTTGTGTGCTTTGCTTACATCATTTAGATGAGGAAAGCAAATTAATTATCATATCTTCTCATACCTTTCTCCATAGAATTCTGTATCTTGGAGACCTTGGCAGTCTTTAGTAAAATGTAGCCATATAAACAGTATATAAATAGATCATACAGAAAGCAAGTGAATTTGGTTTGTGCAGGCATTGTTCTCACTGAAATCATAGACAGAAATAAGAGAAGGTCAAGCCTTGCAATCCTTTAACAAGCAACAAGGACAATATGTTGCTAGAACCATATTGATTTCAATAACTGTATTTTATGTTTTATGCTGGTGTCAGCTCAGAAGGAAGTCTACACACATTTTCATGTCCACCTCAGTTTAAACAAAGCCCACTGATGGAATCGTCAGCACCAGCAGCTATTTCACACCTCTGCTGTGGACTGCTCACTGCAAGAGTGAACTCACTAAGCCACCAGCAAGACTTTGTACTAACATATTATCATACCAACATATGCTAGTAAAAAGTGGGTGTAGCTTTTCACCAAGCAGCTGCTGAGGTAAAAGCCTGAAAAAAAAATCAAGTAAAATGTGTGATTAAAAAGTTTTCTTCAGAGATTTCTAATTTGGAGAATTTAAACCTCAGTCCCAGATGGTGAATCATTCATAAAATTATCTTCATTGACATCCTTAGCATTAGTTTATAATATCTGTTTCTTCATTACTTATGCTATCTATAAAATCAATGGCTAGTACAAATTTCAGATTGGTTTTTAAAATACTTATTAATGACGTTAGTGACATCCCTTTTCCTATCTGTGACACCAGGCTTTCACTTACTGTGTGGTGAATTAATGATAGTAATTAGCCCTATGCCTTGACAATGCACAATTTCTGCCAAAGGGCTTCTTCAAACATAAAGGAGAATAAGATTGATTAAAACAAATGCAGTGAGTTTAATGTCTCTTGAAGATAAATGGTCAGATGTAATACATATGGCATCCTGAAGATCTAGATTCCTCGCCCCCACCCCGACTTTAATAATATCACTTCAAGTTTAGAGTCGCTTGATCAGAATTAGGTCAAGTGTATGCTTTTAGGCTCAGGACAAAATTTGGGTGAAACAGCATATTTAGTTTGGAAGCAGATTTGTTAAATGAATAATCAAAACTTCATTTCTTCACTACCAAATCTACTAATGCTCATAATCCATAATGATTATGGGGGAAATCTCTGGATTTCCCACTTTGGAAGTGCAGTTACCCATCTGTTGCTAAATGACTCTAAAGAAAATGGATGCTCAAAAATCAGCTTCTATGTTTAAAAGCACAGATCTTGTGGGATGCATATATACGAACATAAAGTATTTACAAGCACCTGCAAACTTGAGTGTGCATCATTCCCCCTGAGCAACACACATCAATTTCGAGTGTGAATTCTGCAAATGCAAAAAAGCCAGACAGGCATTTCTAAGCAAAAAGAGGCAGCTTCAGAAAAACAAAGTGAAGAGACAGCCCATGAAAATCAAGCCCAAACGACTACACAATACAAGAAATAATTGTATAAATTATTACTAAAACTGTGTTCTGTTAGATCTGCAAATACCACTTGCAGCCTGAGAAGCCAATTGTGTCTTCCAGGTATTACTATCATTGCACGAATGGAGCTTTCTGGTATGCAAATCATGCACAATGCACAACCCCGTACAGATGGAGGAGAATTTGTATCTAAATGTTCAAATAGATAACAGAAAAAATTGTAAGTATGTTACAAAAAGTACATAATTGTGATAAAATCACATTAATCACATAAAAGCATTAAAATGTTAATGCAGTGCTTGGGCAATCCACATACCTCATACAAAATCAGAAAAGCTGCTTTTTAAACTGGAGCAAAATAATTGATTCCCCCCACCCCAAAATTATTTTAGACACTTTCTGTCATGTTGAA
Organism: Myiotriccus ornatus; assembly: GCA_036023395.1. Lineage (NCBI taxonomy): Eukaryota > Metazoa > Chordata > Aves > Passeriformes > Tyrannidae > Myiotriccus > Myiotriccus ornatus. Next base: position 20,074,074 of record JAYRBT010000042.1, on the reverse strand, counting down.
TTTCTGAACCAAAGTGAATGATGATATCCAGTTATATCGTTGTTGTTCTTTTATGCAGCATGACATAAATGATATGAGGCATCTCAACAAGATACAGCAGACCAGAAAACTGTACCAGGGGCTTCACATGAACTCAATCTCAGCTCCTTGGCAAAAAATATATTTTGTGCTTTCTTTCAAAATTTTTATATAACAAAGAAGAAATAAATTATTGTTTCTGTTCCACAAACACAATTAAGTATTGCACATCTTTAGCAATTCATATTTCATTAGAACTTGATTTTCTGTAAAACAACTGCATTTTTTATTTACTAATTTAGGTTGGATGGAGTGTCTGGGGAGAGGGAGAGAGATTTACCCCATCAATGTGACCATTAGCACTGTTCAAACTGCACACATAGAGAGTTTTGATCAGCTTCAAAATTGTACTAGGACTTCTAACACAACATTAATGCAGTGTCACAGTATTTTGAGGAGCAAAAAGAGTTGTTCTTACAGAGAACACCCTTCTGTCAAATACTGGTAAATGGTTACTTAAATAGAAGGTGTTCTGATGTTATACTGACTTGAGCATGGTCTTTACTGTAGCATTGACTAATGACACCTCTGTCAATAAGCCTGGCTATAACTTTATGAATGTTATGATTATTTTATGGAACTGTTTTACATTCTAGCATACATATCTATCAAAAAATGGAAACAATTTAAAGGGGTTGTGGATTCTTTCAAAAAGCAAGATAGACAGGCTAAGTCGTATGGGATCGCAATTCATCACCAATTCAAGTCCTTTTTCTGAACCAGGGTCTCTCACATTCCAGTCAAAGAGTTACTGTTTATCTGTTCATCATGATTTTCCCCACATCACCTCCTTCTATTACTTCTATCCATCTCCATTCACTGGGAAGGGTTGGCATGAAGGTTTGATGATGAAAATGTGGTCAAAACTGCTGCATTTCTGCAAGAATTTAAGATTCCAGAAATTAACATTTTGAAGTTGAAAGAGGTTTTGTCAGTGTTCTCTGAGCCTTCCCTATATATGTCACTTCAGAGTCATGACTATACCAAAAGTTCCTGAGGAAATGGAACTAATATTTTCATAGTAAGGTTAGGCAAGGGCTGCTGTTGCAGCTCTAAAAACTGAAAGGTCTCATAAAGAGAAGAAAAACACTGTTCTAAGACAGGAGCCTAAGGGTTCTTATTCATCTCTGTCTATTTGAGAGTCTGTATTGAACCAGTCACATCTAATTAATGACTTATTTTTAAAAGATGCAAGCTACGATGATAGCTTAATACTCTAACAGCTTTGGCTTCTCTAAGCCCACTAACTCTCCTTCTTCTCAGGATAATAGTAAAGCAGCATACACTGAAAGGTTTTAGGTTGTTTATTCTTCTGATAAAACACTACCAAACAGCCAAAGAAGAGAGATCACCAAAAATGTTGTGGTGGCAGTACAGCCCTATTTATGTAGTACATAGTTGGTGTATTAGGATTTATGATTTTTTTTCTCTCGAAAGATACAGCTGTATGAGATAGTCTTTAAATGATATAAAGGAGACGCCTACTTTGACTAGCCAGAATGAAAGAGGAAAGAGAAAAAACTGTTATGGTGAAGTACCATCAGGAGACCAGAAATTTACTGAGAAGTAATTTTCATGGCGAGGAAAGAACAAGACGTATTAATGTGTGCAGACTGAAAACAACTTTTAAAAACAGGTCTCATGCTAACTCAATGTTGAGAATGCTCTTTTTCTCTGCTTATATTTACAATAGCCTGCCATTTAATAAGAATTAGGTAGGAAAAAATACTTCAGTCCTTGTCTCTCTAGGTTGAGTCTGACAGGGGCTGCACTAGAAATTAGGAACCTCCTGCAATGCTAAAATGCAAATTGATGCTAATCCCTCCTCACCTCCAGCAGGCTGGCAGGTCTTCATATTAGTATGCAAAGACATTTATTATTGGAAAAAAATAGGGTTATTCCTCCTCTTAATATATTCCCTCTTGCTTATTTGTTAGCTTTAGCAGAAAGTGGATTTGGCTTTTATCACTGTTCTTTAAGCTTTTAGGGAGATTAAGCCTGGCATACACACTGACCACGAACTCCTAATCCCTCCTTGATTTTGGCACCATGCTTAAATATGCTATATAGGAAAGAAACAAATAGAAGTTAAACCATTAGAGTAAAGGATTGGTTTTTATTACTTTAACACATGTAAAAATCAAGCAGGCATACCTCACATTTATGATTTTGGTGATGAGTACAGGTATATGCAAAAACTTAATTCTTGCTTGAGACAAAAGCCCTAAAAATCCAATCTATGTACATTTTCAGCAAACGGACATTTTTAGGAGTACAAATGCAGTAAATCCTGTGAAAATGCACAGCATAAAAAGGCAGTTAAGAAAAGTATTAATGGTGATAGCAGCCCAATAGTAAATGTGCACCTATTCTGAAGTACTTCCTACAGAAATCCAATATGTTACTTTATTTTAATAAGTTCTGCCAAAAAGTCTGACAGTATACAAGCAAACTCTCTTAAAACACCCACCCAAGAATAATTTCCAGCTCCAAAAACTATCTGAAGTAATTTTCAGCCCTGAAATTAAACCAGGTTTCATTTCCTTTTTGTTTTCTTTCTTAATCCTCCCTTTGCACAGATAGGTTTATAACTTTTAGAGAAAACTGGCAGGATGAAAATGAGATACAGAAATAAAGAGTATTTAAAGACAATGTATTGTACATTGCAATGGTCCTTAATTTTAGTTTCTAGTGCATCAGTAATATCAGGGTGACAGCTTAGCAAACATTTCATATGGATGGTTTCATAAAGAACTCAATCGGACTAATTCATATCACAAGCTCTCCAAAAGCTCAGATGTTATATGCTTACATGAAATTCTTGTCAAACACAATCTAGACATATAGAAATCTTCAGTTACCTTGAATTTTGTTAATATGATGGATTAATGTTACTTCACTTCCCCCCACACTCCCTTACTCCCCTTCCCTTTCTCACACATGTTCATGCACAATTAGGGTCTGATCTTCTACATTAAAATTCCCATGTCAGAAAGGTTCTGAATATGTAATGCGAAGTGGTTCTGAAAAAGGTATTATTTTAATTATTTTAATCTCACAAACTGATTATAACAATGAATATAGTGATTTTTTTTTCTCTTCCCATTTAATTCTCTCTTTTCCAACCACAAGAAACATAAAAAAAAGTTATCAACACAGGACTTACAACAGTGAAGAGCAACCAATAAGGAAATTTAGAATAAAATGAGATTTAGAATAAATAGATCTTAACTATGTAGGTCTGGGGTTTTGGGATTTTCTTAAAAAAACTAGGCAGTTTTATAACGGAATGCATTAATAAAATCATTTAGCATTATCAGTTTGCTTCCACGTATCATTGAACACCACAGCTGAAAAGGAGTTACATTCCAGAGCAAAGAAAGAAAATGGTGGTTGCAATACCATTTCTCATTTCTAGTAACTTCCCCTTGAAAGATTGTAGTGAATGTTTTCAAAAGTTACCTGACATGTTGCAGAGACGCAGTAAGACACACTGGAAAGGTGTCAATTATTTCACTCATTTGCTAACTTAGTGTACTCTCAGAGTATCTGTTAAGAACCTTGTCTTTTTTTCTGTTTTAATTATTGATGAATAAATTTACTATTTTCATTTTGTTCTCTTATGTTACCTAACGACTGAACTTTGGACTACTTCCTACATAAAATACTACAGTTTATTCAACAAATACTCTTTTTTTTCACTAGATGCTATAACAAAATAGGGACCAGCTGGCCATTGCTGGGCCTATGATTATTCTGCATTATCCACTTACCAGCTCTAAATATGAATATTCCGGAAGTTCTCAGTAGGAAGCTGAAAAACAAATCAGCACTGACATTTTCTAGGAAGGACCAAGAAAAAAAGTTTTTCTTATGGAACAGTTTCAAAATTGTTGGTAAGAAGGAGCAAAGTGATGTCAGTTTTAGGAGAATGGTGTTTCAGATGTTTCTGCCCTTTTAAAAATCACACCCGGAATGTCACTCTTAATACTGCAAGTTTTGAGCACTTCCATACTAACTTATCTTCCATGATTCTTAAACTTCTCCCAAATATTATACTGTCCTAAAACAATTGGAAGAGTTTCAAAATTACTTATATAGCAATGTGCTATATAGAATAGAGGCACTAGTTCATACCTTCAAGTTTTACTCACATATCTAAAGAGCACATACGTTTCTTCATACAAAGGAATTATGAATTTTAATATAATTAATATCTGCTCTCACAGATTTTAATGATCTTAACAGACATCAATAAATGACACTTTTCTTCATTAAAAGAGATTCTTCTTAATAAGGACTGATGTAAGATAAAATTCAAGGAAAGTGGAGTTCAATAAACATGATTCTTGTCTTAAACTAGGAGAAGAAGGGAAAAGTCCATTCCAGTTGGCTCAATTTCAGTTCCTAAAAAGTGGTAATCAAACTGTCTGAGCACTTATAAATAAGAAAGATGTGAAGATGAGTAACAGTAACAGTGGATCATCAAGAATAAGTCATGTCAAAATATTATTTTTTTCCCATGATAGTATAATAGGCCTTTTGAGTAGAGGAAAAGCAGTTACATTATCATCATGCTTCCCTTTAGAAAGCAACACGATGCTCTCTCTCATGACCTTTTGATAAGCAAACTAGGAAAACACTCCCTGCATGGAAGTAGTGAGTGTTGTTATTAATAGTTTACTGTCAGGACAAATGTTTGCAGTACTCTTCCACAGCGGTCTGAGTTACTTTCTTCAACAGTTTAAATAAAGAAATAAAAAACAGGTTTATTTCATCTGGAAGTTAACACCATGCTGAGAGAGCTGCAAATGCATTGTATCAAAATGATTGCAACAAGTTGAAGTCTGAAGAAAATTCAGTACAAATAAGGGCAAGATCTGCATTTCACGACAGAAAAGCTCATTGCAGGATGGAAACAACTGGTGGAGAGCAATAGAATCTGTTTAATACCGGTGGCTCTATCAGAAGCTGAATGTGACAATATTTTATGCAAAAATGGCATTTTGAGATGTATAAAGATTTTTAAACAGTCTTCCATCCCATCCAATGCCAGCAAGACTGTTGCTGGAATATTACATCCAATTTTGAGAACAGCATTCTAGGAAATGTTTATGGAACAACAGGATAAGACCCAGAAGAGAGATTAAGGAAACAAAACCTTCAGTAAGTGGTTAAAGGAAGCAGGTTGGTTAGATCCAAAGAAGAATAGACTGAGGGGCAATACGATCATATCTAAAATGTTGAAAGATAGGAATAATAAGAAAGCAAAAGTTCTTATTTTAATTACCCTGAGGACTTGAGTTTAAAATAAACTAAAAAAAAATAAAGATCACTATTCCAAGACATGGAATACCAACGTGCATTTGCAAGACTGAAGACTGAAGATAACCCTAAAGAAAAACTCGAGCCGAAGGCAGTGAAGCAATGGATTGCCTGGAAGGGCTGTGAAGTCTCCCTAGGAGACATTTTTCACGAATGAGTTGGACAAGCATCTGTTAGCAGTGAAAATCATGTAGTTAATCCCGATTTTGGTAGTAGGATAGAACAAAAAATTCTTCAAAATCACTTCAAAATTTATTTTACGCTATTTTTTTGATCTTACGGTGATTGCTAATTATGTCACTGCACAAGTAGAAGCTTATGGGCTAAGTCACAGTGTCGATACAGTAACATACAAATAACTTTAAAGAACTATCTGTAAAACTAACAATTAGGCTTGACTTGTGGTGAAACTTGACCAGAGCATTTACTCAAGGTCTGAAACTGTGAAAATCATGAAATGAGGGTCTGAATTCTAAATATAGATATGAAGAGTAACAATGTGAATTTAAAACCACATATATAACAGGCTTCTAGTAAAGCAGTTAAAAAATGTCCTTCTTCTTTAGACTGACATTCACACATTTCTTTATGTACTGTAACACTGATTCCATTAAAAACAGACAAAGAAACAAAAATCAAAGAAAAACTTATTCCCAAAATAACCAACTGACCAATATAAAAACAAAAAACCTCAACCAACCACAACCCAAAACCTATTTTATCATTCAGTTTTAAATACTTGGAGGTTCAAAATATTATGTGTCTGGAATGGAAACAGAAATGTTCCAATTTTCATATCATAACCTGCAGAAACCCATCTGACAAGTTTTAAAAGTTATTCTGAATCAGATTTCAGTCATAACCAGACTGCTAACTCAAACACCTCTGAGATGAGCCCAGGGGAAATATGTAAGTCTGCATAAGTGATTTAGTTTTGCATTAGAACTTAAGGCTTAAAAAGCATACATCTGAGATCAATAGGAATTTTAAATTTAATTATGTCACATTTTTTGTCATCTTTCTATTTTTTAAAGGGTTTAAGTGACTTTCTCCTTTAACATTGTTATTCGGTATTTATATAACTAGAGCAAATATTGAGCATTATAGAGAAGATACCAGTTTGATGTTCTCCCTTTCAACAACACAGCTCATGTGCTCTTTCAGAAGATGAAATCCTCAAGCCTGCAGGTAATAGTGACTGACAAAATATACAAGAACATCTGCAAGTGTCACATCATCATTGCACTGCTAGTGCTGGATTTGCAGTGGGTAAGGAGCCGTAAGCCAGGCTGTTCAAAGAAGCAAAAGTTGCTGCTATTCCTCCTTCCTTCTTTCACTGGGGTGTCTACTTATGCTTCATCTTCTCCATAGTTCTGACAATAGAAACCTAATTGTCCTTTAACAGCAAATGAGTATGATTCTGTTCAGTGATCAGCATCTGTCACTTCAGAACCTCAAGCAAGTTTAATAAAAGGGCATATCTTTAACACTGAATAAAGTCCTTTGGTTGTAAATATGGAGTAGATAGCACATTTAAAAAAGAAGTTTATGTGTTTGTCAACGGAAATCGTATAAAGATTTCTAGCACTTATATGTCATCTCTATTGTTTATACATACACCTTTTGTTACTTAAAACTTCCTGAAAGAAAAGCTAGTCAGATCACTGTCACCAGGAATCTTCGTATATTGTCAAATTTATTTCTATTTCTTGAGAAGAGTAGTTATTTACATGCTTAAAATGTATCTTTATCACATTTCTGCCATCTGAGTGCTACTTACAATTCCATTAAAGGTGACCACTAACAAAATGGTTAGGCACATACATAACTCTACACAGAATGTTAACTGCAATTTTATGCCTTTAGAAGATTCCTAAGTGCTTGCCTAAAGGAAACGTTACAACCTGGATTTTAAAATCTTTTAAATATTTTTATATTATTTGATATTCCATAAGAAAAGATTGAAATTCATTTTTCTTCAAGACCACTAAAATATTTACAAGGTGAAATAAATTATCGTGATATCACTGTAACACTCAAGGACTGCACAACAAAAATACTGCATACCAGCATCATTGTGTCTCAGCATTTCATCAGAAACCTATAATACATAAAAATCTGAATATCTTTCTGTATATTACACGGTTTTTCCTGTAGATTAAGACCACTGTCCTTGTCAATAAAGGTACTACTGCTCATGAAGAGGAATGAACTAGTTTGGTTCCACGTAAGTAAAAGTCCATTTAACAATGTTCTGCAATTTCTAGAGGTAATAGTTAAGGTCCTCTTCATATACATATAAAACTCAATACTTCAGTAACACAGAAGAACCTTAAACAAGATACAAAGAGGGATACCCTTCTTTCTTTTCATCTATTTTCAGAGTTAAAAAAAGAGCCAAGGGAACAGCAATGACAAGGAAATGGTCTAGTAACCACGGTGGTAGTGGATCAAGGGTTAGACTTGATGATCTCAGAGGTCCTTTCCAACCCGGATGATTCTATGATTCTATGAAAACAGAGCTAACAGAGGCAGGCGTCAGACACAATAAGTTACTCTTCATTTTTAGGGCTCTACTTGTAGATAGTCTTTAAACATCTTCTGGGATGGCTGGGGACTCCTGGGAACTGCTGGAGGAATGTCAGGATGCCTGCTGCACTGGGAAAAGGCAGCCACAGGGCTTGTGACTTCCAGCAGCTTGTAATGAAACTGTTCCTGATCAAATGGTTCTCCGAGCTTCAAGCAAGGAGAGCCAAATACCTGTTCAGCAGGTGCTGGGAGAGATGTGTGTAAGGGCCAGCCCAGCCAGGAGGAGCAGTTTCTGCAGAGGGTGTGCAAAAGCTCACCAGAAACCCTGCTGCTGAGGGAAGCCTTTGTGCGCTCAGTAGTGGTGAGCGTGTGCAACAAAGCGTGTCCCCAACACATGCTCAGCAGCTTTCCCAGCACATCAGAGGCTCAGAAGGGAGGGTGATGCATCTCTGCAGGCCCATTACTGAGGCAGGGCACAAGGGATGCCATCCTGAGATTTGTGCTGGGGAGTATCCACATCACCAGCTAGAGGGCAACTATGATGAAGGACGGGCAGGAGGGCTCTGTGCTCACTGGGTGCAGAAATGGAGACTCGCGGGATGTCAAAGCCTGAGACAGACAATGGCAAGAGAAAAGTTCCTTGTCTGATGTGTAACCTTAGAACAGGGTCAGTGTGCTGATAGCAGATGAGGTGCTGAGTCTAAGCAGGAGGTTGAGGAGGCGATCATGCCCATATCCTGAGCACTGCTGAAACCTCAGCTGTGTCCAGTTCTGGGCTCACCAGTAAAAGAGACAGGGACATACTGGAGTGAGTGCTACAAATGGCCACAAAGGGCTTGGAGCATCTGTCATGGAAGAAGAAGCTAAGAGAGCTGAGACTTTTCAGCTCGGAGAAGGGAATGCATCAGAGGGGAATCTTGTATCAGTGCCTATGAATATCTTATGGAATGGAGACAGACTTGTTTCATTTACTTCCAGAGACAGGACAAGAGGCAATGGGCATGTAGTAAACCAGAGAAAATTAAGTTTATGCATAAAAAAAAATTAAGAACTTTTTCAGTGTGCAGTCAAAACAGTGGAATACAGAGGTTGAGGAGTCTCCATCCCTGGAGATTCCACATTCTACTGGATGCAGACCTAAGCAGCCTGCTGCTGTAGTTCAGTCTACTCTGACATCCACTAGACATCACCAGAGGCCCACACCGGTTTTCTGAGCAGTAACCCTCTTTCTGATGTCTAATGATCCCAGACTTCCAGAAAGTTGCAAATGATCAGTGACAATGACATGATTATTTGCAACTATTTGGCTGCATCAGCAAGCCAGGAGAAGTGTAAAACAGCCACAGGGAGCAATCTTTGCTGTTTCATTTCCCACTATTAAATACCAAACGAGGAGTATCTGAAAAATTAAGCTGATGTGTTTCATGAACCTCATCTTTAAAAGCAAAGGGATATTATAAATCTATGCATGTATTGTCTTATGTGTGAATCTATGCAACGCAGACTACACAGTCGTGAACGAGAAAGGAAGGTGGCCCATGAAACACCCACATTATTAATTGTCAGCTTGGTGGAAAGGATTCAGAAGCTCAGCTTTGTGTTAGAGGAGCTAACAAAGGCTCAGGCATTTAAGAAATCGCACTTGTAGTAAAGGCACTGTTATGACTTGTATGATTCTTATACTTGTTCTGGCATGTACTTTTCTTTAGAAGTAAGAAAGATTGAATAATAAACTAAATACCTGCAGATACATGCAAATGGAAACAAATCTTCTCTCTGTAAAAATGCAGTTCTGGATTATAATTAGAAACTAATAAGTAATTTTCTTATATTTTTGAAAGCATATAAAAAGTAGATATTATCATAGCCAAACGAAGTTTACAATGTCTTACAATTTCATCTGAGGCAACAGAAAAAGATGCAGACAATACAACACATGTATCAGTTCCAGTGAAATTATGAAAAAAATGCATTATCAGACAGAGAGAGTGAAAACCTTTGTTGCACTTCCACGGACCTTGTATGTTACAGATGGATGTCTTTTACAGCTTTAAGGATTCTGTGATAATGCACTAAATATTACCAGAAGTTAACATGAGGACAAATTTTTTTTGAAGTGCTACTTTTTAGAAGACCTGCTTCCAGGAATGAGAGTGGACAGGCAGGTGTAGAAAATTCCATACAAAATTTTATAACCTTATATACACAATAGAATGGGCTGTAAAAATCTTCTGTTACAGTCATTTTTCTCATTCCTGTGAAATGCTCTTTTAGGATCCATTTAACAATTAATTGCAGTTCTTACTAGATGCTAATGTTGCAACAAAAATCTACAGAATAAATTGTGCCAGTGCAAATGAGGCAGTGATTGGCAGGTCTTTCTTAATTATGGCATTAGGTTTAGCACTTGTGTTAATCTGAAATTCATTAACATGTCTCCAGATACCACTAGTTAAATCCAGTTTGCCAACAGGCAGAGTCAGCTCTGAAATTAGTGCTCCAGAAAACCTTGTTTATTGCCTGCTGTCCTCTGAAAAAAATTCACTGAGGTCAGGTTTCCTGACATATTGTTTGTCTCGATTCCCAAAACCATTCCGTGATATTCTCAAGGGGCAACTCTGAACACACAAAAGATATAATGAGGTTTTTGCAAGGATCACTTATCTACAAAATAAATCTCTTATTTCTTCAAACAGATTCTTAATTCCTCTTTTTTATACTTTATTGATGTAGTCTTTCAGGCTGCATTTTCATGATCAATAGTTATTCTATCCATATAGAAATCTCTGTAGATGATACAGACAGAAATGCAAATGAGGATAAAGGATACATAAATTTTGCAGAAATGGATCATGCCAATGATCCTGGTATGTTTCTTTGATAGAGAAGTTATTTACTTATTTACAAGGAAAGCACAGCAGATATAATCTCCCTGGATTCACAGTTTTATTCCATGGGAGATGACTGATTAAAATTGATAAGCTGGGCATCAGAAGCTGGACTGTAAAGTGGATCAAAAAGGAGATCAAACCAGCTGTGCTGAAAATGTCTTGGTATTGGTAGGTTCCCTGTGCATTTCTTCAGAGTTTACTTCAAAAAATTTTGTGTATGCCCTCAAAGGGAAAAAAAAATTGCTCTTTGGGGAGATAGATGTCCTAATGAAATGTAACCACTAGCATGACGATCGATGGGATACATTGGAAACATGGAATAAGATCAAACAACACACAGCAGAGTTTGGGTAATCTTTGGGACTGAGGCTATAAAAATAAGAACATATGTGTATACTGATGCATTTACAGGCTAACAGGAACTTTATTAAGAGTACAGAGTACCTGTGTTTCTAGATACAAGAGAAGAGAAAATGTATAGCAGTTCAGACAAATCTCACACTAGATTCCTGTCTTTCTCTTCAGTCTCTTTCTTCGGCACATTAAGGATTTATATCTACTTTTCTAATGTTGTAAAATTATTTTTATTTTGTATTTTTATCTCTAATATAATTACATTGGTATTCATTATATTATCCAAACTTTTCCCCAATCTTATTTTGTAGACCTTCCTTATTATAATCTCGGAGCAGTAAATCTTGCAATTATTTTATACAGATCTCCTCAGATCCCTAAATATGCGATCATATAAGTAATGAAAGACAACCTGTTATTAAACTTTTTAATTAATCTCTTCTAAATCTACTTTCAAGCTTTCTGTATAAGCTTTCATTTTTGTTTCTTTTTCACTCACATATCAAATGATTTTGCATATATTTCTTAAAATATGCTGCATTCTTTCTTGGAAATGCTTGGTCGTTTTGTACTGGATGGACAGATGCCATAAGGATGGATAGGGTGAATGCTACAGAACAATGAATTATATAACTCTTTTCCTAATCTCATTTCTATAGCCACGATTGTCAAAGTTGCTTCCTTTTTTCACAGTGTTGACAAATGACAACTGAAAAATAGCACTATCTCATTGGGCTCCCCAGAGTCTGCAGAATTAAACAGAAGACTCTTCTACCACACTTAATTCTTTTTCCTGGGTAACTTCTCCAGTTTGCTTGAGTTCAAATAATAAATAACTTTGTATGTACTGCTGCTTCCTCCCATGCACATTTTTTTTTGTTCAATGTTCAGTTCCCCAGCTTTGTCAACCCCTGTTACTTATTGTCAAAATTACTTGTCTAAATGTTGTACAGACACACAACATGTTATCATCTGCATTTACATGTTTTTATCCACGAATTTTACCCAAAAGGTTTTGGTAGGCTTTTGTCACCAATTTTTTTTTTTTTTTTTTCTGAGCTGCTTTGTCCTCTTCTTTTCCCTTTGTCAGCTCTGTAACCTGCAGATTTATTTTCAGTTTTAAAGGTTTTTTTCATATTGGTATAGTTTAAAATCTTGTTTGAAATATGAATTTTAACTATATTTCTCAATGTTAAAAGTTTTGTCGGTAGGGAGATTTTATCTTTCGGATGTGTCTTAATAGCCTACACAATCTCTGTGCATACAAGGAAGAATTCCATGTCTATTGCTTCTCCTTTCACTGCTTTTAAAGTTGACACAAAGTAGTAGTCTAATTTTATTATTAAACAATTTATGGTTGTTATTATTACTGGGTTTGTTACTGATAATTAGATTAATATCTCTCTGCAAAGAAGTGTTATATATGGCTTTTGAACCTCCTCTAATTTTCTGCCATTTTTTCTTTCATTTGGGTGATTTACAATAATAACTCATCACTTTATTCCTAGTTTCCATCCTCAAGCTCTTTTTTTCCCCCAAAAAAATCAGAACAGTATTGGAGTAATCTCACCTGTTTTTGGCAATAGACAACTAAGGCTGATACAATTTTATAGATTTGCTCTGCTGTCAGTGGAGGCATCTCTACAGCACAACTCATCTTGTGTATTTTAGTAAAGTAAATGATGAGGTGAACCAGGCCCCACTAAGTGAATCTCTCTCCATTCACTTGTCGTGGTTTTGCCCACCAGCCCGTCCCTGGGGCTGTGAATGGTTTTGTCCAAGTAAATTTCTGGACAAAACCCAA
>JAYRBT010000042.1:20035542-20060993 GCA_036023395.1 Myiotriccus ornatus | reverse complement strand
TTGCTAGTAATAAATGTTCATGTTATTTTCCTAAATCCAGTCTCTTTTGTCTGCATAAACCTTCTCTCTACTTAAAGAAATTGTGTGGGGGGTGTGAAAGCAAATTAACCCAGGGCAAAACCACGACATCACTATAAAAGCAGTGTAATGAACTAGTTCATAGACACCTCCACTCTTCATATCTAACATGAAACAAATTCAGTTCTATTCTTACACTGTTTGGCCATAGGAATAGCTAAATTCTCTGTTATTCCATTTCTATACTTGTCCCCTCTTCCACTTACTCTAGTTGCATGACACACACAAAATATGGCAAACCCAATATATCGTAGTAGTTTCGCTACTACCTTTCACAGTGCTAGGAAAAACTGCACCTTTTATCACCTACATCATCATGTGTCTCTACTGTTTGCTGTTATTTCTCATGGGGGAAAAATGAGAAGAACAATACCATTATAAATACTCCTTGTCTCTAATCTATCTACCGTTCAATATTTGTAGTGTGTCAATCTGCTGAAGTTAAAGCCCTTCTGTCTTTCTGTGCCTAACCTTATTACTTTCCATTTCCCAGCAACAAATTATATGGTCCAGGCAGGGGCTTGTGTCCCTGTTCTACAGGAGTCATGTTCATTTGTTGTCACCCTCAGTGCTTTTTCCACAGTCTTCTACTACTGTCAGGTTTCATCATCCTTCAACACTTCCCTCCTCAGAATTGCTCTTGTTATTTATCTGTCCGGGAATTCATATCAAGATCTGTGCTCATTCCTATTTAATACTGCATTAAAAATCATTAGCAAGTCAGGACCATAAAGATGAAAACTTACATTTTCTGAAATACTTTTTCATTGATCTGTTGTTATTGATTCTGACAGAGGGACTTCTGAAGAAGTAGCAAGGAAGAATACCTAAGAATATTTTTAGTCATCCATACAACATCAGGAGTGGCAGATGCACATAAAAAAATCAAGAAAATAAAGGTAAAAGTTTATAACAATAGATCTGTATTAATTTTTCATATATTAACCTCAAGAATAGATCTATATGTAGTCTCTTAAGACATTGAACCTCATGAGAATTATTCTTTTTTATGACCACGTCCAATTTAAACACTGTACATCTACATTTACAAGGTCTATGTTATCACAGACTGCAAGGACTTCACAATCTGAAAATCACCCATTTGAAACAGGACAACCTCTTTATAGGAAAAGGAACAATTGGAAGAGTCCGATTTCAGATGCCTGTTTTAGTGACCAAGACCTGAGTTGAATTTAATTATTTAAGAACTGTCCAAGTGGCACTGATTCGCACTTCTAAGTTACTGTAGGACCAGCATTTACACTTCCCTTTTCAGAGGCTCCTTAGCCCAACCAGTGAGGCACACGGCTTTTTCTTCACCCCCCTTGCAACTCAGATCCAAGAGGGAGAGGCACACTTCTTTTCTATCTATTTCTCTGATCTGAGTTGTCCCCTCTGGACAGAAATCAAGAGAATTGCAGCTACTAGCTCACAGGAACACCAGATGCTGAGGGAGGCAACTCTTATCTCTGCTGACATGGCACTACCTTGGCACAAGGGAGCCCTGTCCAAACTTCACATGGGCTTGCCCTGAAGGTTAGCAATATTGGAAGCTGAGACTTCATTCTTGGGACTGATTTCCCAGAGGATTTTACTCAAGGACCAGAGCCACAAGAAGAATTTCTTGAAATTGGTCAATGAAATCAGCATCCTTGTGAGGAATATCAATTAATTGATGGTTTTCCTTAGTGATTGAACTGGTAAGAATATCACTCATGAGTACAGCTGTCGGGCCTGGACAGATTCTGTTCCTTCATAAAATTAATTTTAGTTTAATTCAGACCAAAATCAAATAACTAAACAGTAAGACAGAAGATTAAAAGAAAAACCCTTAAATCAATGCTTAGTTTGTTTGGTTTGAGTTTTTTTTTTTTGTCAAATGGCACAGGATAAACAAATTACTTTCTAAAGGTCATTTATGGTTTGTATTATTTTAATCCAATGTAAGAACTGAATTATTTTATAAGATTTTTGGTTTTGTGAGTATTTTTTAGAATTTAATGACTTCAGAATTAGAATACACTATACTATTCCATGAACTACTGAAAAACAATAGCCCATACATTAGGAAAACACTTATAATGTGTTTGATGCTGGAAAACCGGACTTCAACACACTTCGTTAGGAATATATAACAACCTCTTCGCTATAGAGATTCACAGACATCTGACATGGCATGCACTCAGATAGGTGATTAGACCTTGGCCACGGAGCTCACATGTTATGTGTTTATAGGTGTTACTGAGCCACTTCTTCAAAAACAAATTGCCACCTCTTTTCCACAAATGGAAAAATAGTATGTGCCTCTCAAGTGACATTGGTATTATTCACTGTTTGGCATATACAGTCACTGTCTATTAGCAGTTTATCTTCATAGGAAATCTTTAATCTGATTATATACGAATAGAGAAGAGACAAAACTCTCTTTCTGTGTATTTGGACTCCTCAACTGCCATTTGCTACCTTCTTTGTCTTCCACTCTTCACCTTATTCGTTTTCAGCAGCTCTCACCTCCATAGGAGGGGCAAGTTCCTGCTATTCAAAACAAAATAATTTAGCTTAAATTACCTCTGAATATGAGTTCAGAGTCTTTATTTCAAGATAATGGTACATGTCTTTATTTCAAAAATTTTGTAGACTGAGAGAACGGCCAGTTGTGTCTATGTACCATGCAGTAATTAATTAAAACACTATATTTAACCACATCTGCACTTATGCCTTTGCATTTGCTGTGCAAATCGATGTAAGCACTAAGAACTTGAAAGAGCAACTTAGGTTTGGGAACACCTGCTTGAACATTAATTTCTTTTTATTTTATGCAGTCCTCAGAATTTTATGTTTCACTATTCAAGGCTTAGGAGAACTCACTTACTACAACAAGAATAAAACCATGTGTATTTTAAGCTCAGGTAAGAAAGAAACCTGCCTAAGCCCATTCTGCATGAACAATACCCCTTGTTGGTGAGAAATGGTGAAAGTGAAAAACAGAGAAAAAATTATCAGTGTTTGAGCTGCAGTTAGTCCATGTACAAGGGAGGATCAATACAACAATTTGTAACTATCAAGAGCAGGAGCCTTCAAATGCCAGCTAGCTTGGCAGAAACCTTCCCACAGTGGCTGTATGTCAATATACGGATTATTTCCAAGCACCTTTAGTTGTTTTTCTCTAACATGATAAGCAATGGACTCTAATGTCCTGAGGCTTTATCTTTAGATCTCTGGGCAAGGACTTGGAAGAACCATGGCAGAGACTGCACTAACTAAGCCTTTCAAGTTTGCACAATCTGGCATGTTTTGAAGAGTCTAACTGCCCTGTAGCTGCATATCCTGCATGCAGATGATGATTTGAGGTTTATAAAAATATATCATTTTTATTTTCTTTTAAAATACATAATAATCACTTCTAAAAAGTGGGACACAACTACCATAACTGGCCATATTATGAGATGTGACCTAACGCTACCTAGGGACATATTTGTAAAATGTGATTATTTGTGACACAGGAACAGTGCCAATACATTTTTGTCTCTCAACTCAGGATCAAGCTATATTGGAGCAAGGCCAGGGTAGCCCTAGGGTAGCTTCAGAGTCAAACAGGAAAACCAAATATTGATCCAGCTGGAGCTCAGAGTGAGCAATAATGTCTCTTCTGTGATTATATATGTGTTTGTTTAGCCTTACAGTCAAAGGGTAGTGAGGTCTCTATAAGATGCAACATACAGAATATTTCACTTCTTATTTTAAAGAGTTTGATAAGGATATGTAAGAAAAGAAATTCTGAGGAGGGAGTGGGATACAGTAAATGGGTGATACGTAAGTACTTTCTTGCCACCAAGTCTGTACAAACTCTATCCTTTGCCTACCACAGGCAAACACAATCTCCCTCACCTTTCTGCTGAAAAACATACAGATCCCAGGGAAATATTCATTTAGTGAATGTCAAGGACTATCTCAAACTGTACTGCTCTTCTACTCCTGCAAATAAACATATGTGTTAGAGACCATATCTGTAATCTCAGGATGTTTTGTGTTCCTCAGACAGCTCAGGTAACCACTACGCTCCTAAGATGTTTTTCAAGTTCTTAGGAACTATCTTCCAGTATAGAGCAAGTGCAACATGCAAATTTGAAGCCACATCTAAGTGACTATATGATATTCATAACAAAGCAGTTGTAAGTGCAATTTTTTTCTATATGTTTACTTGCCAATTGACCTGGATTTTGCTTTCTCTTATCTTTCTAGCACTTCTTTAAAACTGTTAGGGTGACCACTTTTTTACAGCTTACATCCAGTACAGTTGATGAACACCAGTATTCCAGACCCATTAAAATAAACACTATATTTTCTACTGAAACCTCATAAACCCAGTGTTGATAAACATAATATTCCTGAGAGTTCCTGGCTGGCTGATGGATTTTTCCTTTTTCAAGTAAATAATGAACAGGTAAATTTAGTATCTACTTTTCAAGAAAAATTTGTGCAAACTGAATGAAATAGTTCCTTTTCAGAATGTGAAATAAAAAGGGTGAGCTAAATTAATTAAGACAGTATTAATTAATCCCGGGGCATTCAGGTTGATTCAATAGTTTTTAATGCTTCCAAGCACTAGAAATATCTGAACTGTAGTAGCCAGGATCAATTTCTAACTGCTGTGATATTTGCATGTTACTGTGTTTTCATAGATTTAAGATGAAAATTTTTTTCCTTGATTAATTAAGCATGACTAGATCTAAATTTCTACTCCTTTATTATTGGTTATATTTTTAAATTCTAATTACAAATTTCTTTAGCAATTCTGAATCCGTATTTGTTTTAAGTTATAACATGGAAAAGTTATAACATGGAGACGTAGATAGCACAGGCCTAGAATTGAAAATGCAAAAAAGTACTGCAGGAACAGAGAGATAGCAAAACTGTTGCTTAAAAAACTGCATAAATTTCTGGGCTCTTGCAAGAATGAACTTAACCAACTTAACTCCAATTTCTGTGAAAATTCTTTTAATCAGGGTGCTATGTAATCAAGCTACACTGCAAGGATGCCACAAGAAACTTGAAAGACACTAATTTCATGATAGCCTAACATCTAACTTTTCATTGTTCACTGAAAGAAAATAAAAGTGATTGATGGAATAATCAAACATCATTATTACAAGGAAGTCTGTTTGGTTTTTATTTTTCCTAAAGCTAAATTTTCTCCTTTATATTAAAGCTATGGCAATATCTTGATAGTTTCTTTCTCTATCCAAAATTGGTTGGATTTGATTTGGATTCTTTTGTTTTCTTATAGGACAGTAAGAAAAAAAGGTTATTATCAAAAATAGTATTTAAAAATACATATATATTTCTTTAATATCAGAGGGTAACTTGGAATTCACCTTTTATAGAACAGACAATTTTTGTCTGAATGAAAATGAAAAATTACCCAGATGCTGATGACAGGTCTTTGTGTATGGTGCTCAATAAATAAAAATTTCCAACAATTCCATAAGATTTCTTGTTTCATTTTGGCTCAGTAGAAATAAGGAGTCACGCTTCTACAGCTGTTTCAAATCTACTTTCACTAGAATAGAAATACAATAAAAATTATGACTATAAAAACTAAGAGCCACTTAGTTCTACTGAGTCAGGATATCGAGAGTCCATTTGGAAAGGACTTCTAGGAAGTGTTGCAGAATATTCTCCCAGTCGTGCCCTGTGCTTCTTTAAGACTAGCTCCTGAGAAATGGCTTCAGACTCCTTTGGATTAAAGACTTAGAAGTCAATTACTTTATTTGTCTAGTGAACATTTGAATCCTAAACTAATATAAAATTTTTGGGAAAGAACAAAGCTCCAGTGTTTCTCCCATCTTCATTCAAAGCCAAGTTAGCAATGATGCACTAAATATTTCTGATTCCCTTCTAGAACTGTTCAGAGGCATAAACCTCTTTATCCTGACAATGTTGAGGGTTGCACCACATCCATTCACCCTCCAGCTAAACTCCTAAAATTTAGGCAAGTCAGAAACAAAGTTAATCACACCAGATAATAAAACCTCACCCACTGTAACTGGTGGGTTTAAAGATGAAGCTGTGATTGGTGTATAAATTTTGATATAGTAGTTAAAAACCCATACTCTGAAATGTAGATGAATATCCTCTAAAAATCTTATCTTTACTAAAATAGCTCAACCACCAGCAAATAAAACTGTATTGAAGTGGAGTACCAGTCAAGTTGACTGTTAACAGAGATGTAAGTCATAGAGAGAAGCACTACTTTCAAAGCCATGCGTCTTTGTCAAATGCTATGACTTGGCTTAAAAGAATTCAGGCTTGCAAATCCAACTAACAATAATGAAAATTCTGTATTTCCTATACTTCAAACTACTTTTTTTTATTAAATGTTGATGTAATTCTAGAAGTTGGTAAGCTAAAGACATTGACACAAATTGAAAAATGTTAATACGGAAGCCTCACTAATGCGTTACCACTTTGAATGCATAGAATCCACAGAACTGAAACCAAAATCTTTACAACAAATTATTTTCCCTTTAATTATCAAATGTTCAATACTGATGACAGAGATAACAGGAGAACTGAGAGAAACAGTCTCTATTTAAACTAGAATCCCTCAGGAATTTGTGCATCAAATCTATTTTGTTTCAAGCTTACAAGGAAGAGATTTGGTTAAGACTACGGGGAGCAACATTTTGGGTCCAATCTCTTCAGCATAAAACATAACCTGGTGTGTGGCCAAAATTATTGGATACCTTAATCCTCAGAAATAATAGGAAATGCTTCATTTGCTGAAGTGGAGAAGCTTGTAAGATAAATTACCTTCCACTTACTTAATAATTCATGCTATTAGAAATGCTTTAACCAGCCTCTGAAAAACTCTCTGACTCATAGCTGACTGCTGAAGAACAAGACATAGTAGACTTCACTGGATACTGAAACTGAGGGAAACCTATTGGCCTGTAAGGTGGCCACCACCTTCCTCCTGAGTGTCTTCCTTAGTTTGCTCAGATTCTCCCTGTCTTTGCTTAAGGTCACATCTGGTAACAAGGTCTAACACATCTAACTTGCTCTTGAATCCAGTACTGCTTTGACTACAGATCTGAATTTGGTTGATTACTGCTGAGTACATCTCCCTAGAGGCGAAAAACTAAACAGTGCTGTCTGATGATGTCAGCAATGTCCATTAGTTATAAATTTATTCTCTCCTCACTATAATTCCTACCTTACAGTATTTAGCCGACCTGAGTTCCCTGTCATTCCCTTCAATGTAAAGAAATTCTTGTCGTCATCCTTATATTAGAATGTCAGATTTTTTAAGGTAATTTCACTGAGAGTGATCTCCCTGAAGAATTTCTCTACTTTTTGAGTTTGTCACGTATTGGGTGCTACCAGATAGATCACTTTTTACATGAATGAATTATAAATGCAGCTTACTTATGCTATAAACACCTTTAACAAAATCCGTCTTGCCTTTTTTACCTTGATATTCTCTCCAATGTGTTTTATTTCATTTTGTAAGTAAAAGGTGTTGTAGGGAAATGAAAAAGGCTCACATTATTCAGTTACAGAGGTACTAAAAACCAATCCATTTCCCCTCACGACTGTCTTGATGGCTTGCAGAACTGTTGTCTCATCAAACGGTTCATAAATCACCATACAAAAAAATTAAAAACTTGTAAGAATATTCTTACTTGATTTGATAGATTTAAGGACAGATTTTAAATTTAAACATTCAAGTTAGGAAGGTTGTCAAGGTGTTCTTTTCCTCAAAACATGAACTTCTTCCTGTTAATAAAGGTAAGGATATCCGAAGGGCTTAAAACACTGTAGTACTGAAACTGTGATGTGTCTTACACTGACTAAAAGGTAAAAAAAAATGCATGCAATATGGATCCAGCTTCTTTGCAGTCAGACACTTTTTCACTGGATTGGTTTGTACAATAACTTGAGTTTTTCATTTGATCATATTAGAAAACTGTAGTCTAATATATCTGAATATACTTAACTATCAGGAGATGCAATTTTCATTGGGTAATGAGAGTATATCCTTTATCACCTTCCTTTACATATTAATTATTAAAATACCCTATGAATTAGACCTCGTTCCTCAAAACAGAATTGACCTCAGTCAAGTTTTACATCATGAATTTTGTATGTGGAGCATATATATTGCTCAATTAATCAGAACTTATCTGTACATAAGCAAGAGCACAGCTATAAATTGAACTCACTTTTAGGTTCTACCTTCTAATTTCACACCCAACATTTTTATAATCACTGATTTTAATCACATGAAGTCGTGAGGTACCCCAGAATCACAGCAGCTCCAAGCTTTGCCTGTTGTGCATGTTTATATTATGGCCATACAGTACTTAAATCCATTAAGAGTGATTCAGATCACTGTGCAATTTTAGTTTCTTGTACAGCCACTTGGATTAATTCCATTGAAATAATTAGCATGCCAAAGCAGAATTTATTTGAAATAATTCCCTGCTTATCCCCAATAATAAATTAACAGTGCTAACAATTCCTTTATTCATTTAACATAAAGGCTAAGGAAACTAGACATCAGGAATCTTTGTTACAAATGGTCTGCCATAGACCCCAGTGCATTCACAAGACAAGTCAGACTCCTCTGAAACCATGACAAAAGCATATGAAAATAATTTTGAAATCTGGGGTTTTATGAATGTAGGTCTATGTTAGTTTAAGCTTTAGCCATGTTTTCACACATTCCTCTGTACCACCAAGACTTAAAAAAAAAAAATTACATAGAATCATGATATGTAATTTAATTATGACAGAATAAACATCACAGATCTTAGTAAAACTGCAGCATACATTCCCCCTGCCACTCCCACTTCTGCAACTGAAATTAGTATCTATTTTTTCATCATAGTACATATTAACGAAACTAGATTTGCTACCACAGTGAATCCTAGCTAGGTCAGCAGAGTTCAGCCCTTCCCAACTCACTGTTAATCTTATTTGTCCCTATCTGATCTGCTCATGTGCTATTATCTCACATTATACTTAGTTTTTAACCCTATCAGCATGTGCTAGCAGTGGTATCATATGATGCTAAGTGTTTCTGAAGTACAACCCCCTAATTATCAAGTGCCTATAAGAACTCATAAATTGCAAAAATTGCAAGGTATGCCCAACTTCAACTATTTTAAAAAGTGGTGTTTTTTTTTTCTCTGTGGGTAGACTTGAGAGTAGGATTTTTAAAAATCTGAGAGAAAAGCATAGCACTAGCATATTTTATGTGGGACATTTAGTTCTATTGTGCTTTATGCCTCAAAAAATGTCAAAACTTATCATCCTGTAAGTGCACCATTTTAAAGCTTCTGTTTTAATGATAAATAATGACTTGAGAATGCAAATTTTGTACTCAGTGAAAGAATAGAGAGGTTTCAGCTTTCTTCTGGAAAACATTTAAAACAGTCTGAGCTGAATATTAAGTCAGTAGAGTTTTGCATAGATTGATGTCTTAGCAACTTCAAAAGATAGCAGGAGAAGATTATTTTGTAAACAGATGATTCCACAATAATGATTCTCTGTAGGTTTCAAAATTCTCTGAGAAATCTCATTATTCTTTTTTTTTTTTTTAAGTCCTGTATAGATATTGTTTTCTCAGGAAAAAAAATTACAATGTAAAGTGATCATTAATTTTTAGTTAACAAGTGTTGACACCTTATTTTGAGTTAACCTGCTAGTTTATGTCCTTTCATTTTCATTCTCTAGTATTATTCTGCCCTTACAGGATGAATTTTTTGAATGTTTCCTTTTTAAACAGGGTTAACTCTGCATGCATGAGTGTGTCTGTGTGTGCAGCCAAAATAAATCTTTTCTCAAAGGCATTAAATTAACATATCTAAAAACTAAGCAACAGCAAGGCTTATGAGTCCACTTGGTTTATGAAATTAGTTCTAGAAAAATAAAGTATTGTAAAGTAGGGTTAAGTGATATACTTTTCTTTCTTTCAAGTTCAGTTAATGTTATAGAATCACAGAATGACTGAGGTGGGTAGGGACCTCTGGAAATCACCTTATCCAACCCCTCTGCCCATGTCCAGTCAGGTTTTAAGTGTCTCCAAGGCTGGAGACACCATAACTTTTCAGGCAACCTGTTCCAGTGTTATTGCATATTTGCCACAAAATCCCAGCAAGCATCATAGTTGCTTTACTTTGTCCAGAGAAGATCAAACAAAAGGTTGCACAGGTTTAAAATACATTTTAAGTCTTTTCTTCACCAGAAGAAGGAAAAGCTGTTGCAGTGACCTCCTGAAGAAGTACACAACATTTACCTAAGCAGTGATGTCAGGAAGAGTCATGGCTTCGACCTATTCTCTGCTTCCTTCTTAATTATCACTGCTCATATAAAAAAAGTCAAAGTAGCAAGTATGTCTGTTAATCCCCAGGATAAACAGCCCACCAAAGCAAATAAGATGTCTGTTTGTATGTACGAGAGTACAGGTCAAGTGCTGCCCTTACTTCATGATTCAGTGCAAGACTCATGTTGTAATATCTGTAAATATGTTGTGTTGAAATGTGGAATATTTTCTTGACATGTATCCAAAGGAAATAATAAAATACGTTAATGTAAATATAAATGCAAATATATGACTAAAGGTAGGCAAAAAAACAGCTACCCTATACTGCCTATAAAGAGAAGTGGGAGGAAGGGGAGGAGGGAAGAGAGAGACAGAGAGAGAGAGAAAGACACAGAGTGAGAATGTGTTATTCCTGCCCAAGAAACAGCACTGTATCCATACTGTCATTCTTTGTCTAGAAGAAAATGCCAAGATAAATCTTTTTCTTAAAACCAAAACAAAACCACCTTTGAAACACTTCTATTCACCACAAATGCACACTCAAGTCCTGTTTCTGTTAAATGATAAGCACTTGTGATGGATTCAGCAGAGCACTTCTCATGGAGCACTTGATACATGCCAGAGTGAAAACTCTTATAAAACATCTGCTTGTTTTGTAGACAGAATAATGAAATTATTATGTTCTCTCTGAAGAGAACACTAAAGTAATGCAATAGGAGAACATACTGAGTCATGCCACAATTACTATCGTGTATATCACCATTTATAAACTTAATTAACAGAAAAGCTCTTCACTTTACATGGCTTTAAATACAAAACATCAGTTTCACATAAATATCTCATTTGGATACAAAGAGTGGCAGGAAAAAAATAAGTATGCCACACCTCACCACAATACTTTTATATGTCCTGTTGTTTAAAAACTCTTTAGATGTACACAGTGGTTTCTTATCCTATGAAATTAAATTAATTATTAAACATTGTAAATGGAAAGAACTGCTTTTAGACACATACTTTCCTATCTGTCCTATGATAAACACAGGCAACAGTAAAACAGGAGTCTACAGTAACACACATCTTGCGTACAAAAAAATTCTTTATTTTTATTACAAATTAGTAAATTCTATTCACTTTAAAATCATGATGAACTGTGAGGTTTTCTGCATTTAGCACACAACTGAAAGAATATCTAAGCAGTAACAAATGTCATATCAATCACATCAGTACACAGTGCACTGGCGGTTATGATCATCCTTCAGTCATGAAAGTGTCATGGAATATTACAAAGATGAATCCTTCAGGGGAACAAATCTTCATAATTTTTAAATTAAAATAAACCAAATAAACAAAAATAAACACAGTGCAAAGTGATTTCTTGCAATCTAAAGCAAAACAGTTACTCCCATAAACAGAAACATATATGTTTTCTTACCCTTGCAAACATCCTCCATAAGGCAGCCTAATGTCCTTCATAATACAGGTTACACTTTGTGAGGTGAAACCCACTAAGCTGAATGTGACAGCATATTAATTGGACTTGCACCCACTCATTACCACATTGGTTAAGACAGATAGACTGAATTAAGAGAGGTGAGAAGCTGGTTTATTATGCATAAGGGTAAGATCATGGGGAAAAATGGATAGATTGAATAAAAAGAAAAACTGCCTGTCTCAAAAATACCAGTTACTTTTTGATATTAGAAATTACTATCATCTTGAAGAGCAGAAGCTTAATTCTAAAACACAGGAGAAATTATTTAATCATAAGAAATGATTTTTTTTTTTACTGTGAAGATGATCAAATATTGAAATTGATTACTCAGAGAGAATTCTGGAGGATTTTCCGTCCTTGTAACACCTGCTGGGCATGGCCCTAAGTAACCCGATTTGGCTGATCCTGAACTAAGCAGAGGGTTGAAGTGGATGATCCCCAGAGGTCCCTGTCCACTTCAGCAGTGCTATGATCCTGTGACTGTTAGGGTGAAAAAGGGTACCTCGGATGTCTGAGAAAGACAGGATTTTTCTATCATGTGTCAGCTCATTTTTAATATAACACATTATTAATGATTGAGCCTAGGATGCACATGAAAATCGACACACAGCATTACTGTCAAGTCCCAGCAAGGAGGTCTGGTAACCTATGTAAATATTCACCTCTGCCAGACACAGCAGAACTGTTGTCCAGAGGAACAGGAATTTTGGATTAATAGGAAAAGGCAAAGTGTTTAAGACTGTCCTCTGCTTATGCCTCCCAATGCATGACTGAGAAAATAAAATATCTGGGTATATAACACACCCCAAAAATTGGTACACCAGTATATAATGTGGACCAGTCTAGTACAGGGACCATTTAACACATCCCATGGTTCAGAATATTAACCTCAAATAAACGTTTCTTTTTATTTTTTCTTTTTTTCCTGTCTTTCAGTAAATCATTATTTCAAAAACAGATATTTCTTCATTAGTGCCCAGAATGCTTTTTTCTCATCTTTTTGCAATACTTAGAGTCAGCAACAGATATCATGACAGATATTGATGAAATACAATTATCTAGAGAGAGGAAGGTTTCATATAAAATGTACAGCCTATATTTTTATGCTAAACTTTTGAGTTTATCAAATGAAAATAGATTACTATGGGTTTAACAACACTAGAAGACCCAGAAGAACATCTACTGGAAATGCAGGTAATTATCACTGCAAACTTTACAATATGCTGCCTACCTTTGTCATCATCACATTTCCCATCTTCTAGTAACACATTATGCTCCAAGTGTTCCTTAAAATCACTAAAGATTCATTTAGACTCCTTCCAACTTTATATTTCTGGAGACAGGGATTCCCTTTTCATGAAAATTGCATAGGAAGAAAAAACTGTGAACTACAGTCAACATTTGTATCAACCAAATGGTCTGGTATATTACCTAAAGCAAAAAAAGCTTCCAGTCAGAAGTTAAATTCAAAATGACCTTGTGCTTTTTTCAACAAGGCTGGCAGTTGAGGTCATTGGAATAAATTGTGATAGACAGTGCTTCTCTCTGCATAGTTAGAAGGCATGTGTAGTACGTGAACTACCACCAAGCAAGGAAAAACTCCCAACCAAAACAGAGCAAAGAACATTGCTCCATTTCTTTGTAAATAGTGGTAAATACAGTCTACAATAATTATGATTTCTAATGAAATAATTTAGGCTTTTAGAAATATATTTCACCATCAAGTATGCTCTACACTTTTCAGATCTACATTCTTAAAAAAATCCTGTTCTTTATTGGCCTCTGCTCTTAACAACATAAGCATCTGTAATATTTCTCTAGCAGACCGATCCCAGATGCACAGAAGATTGTGTAGTGTTGTTTAAAAATACATTGTAGTGTTGTTCAAAAATATATATTGTAGTTGTGTTAAAGCTCTCTAAGTTACTGAGTCAAAACCAATGAACTGCAAAGAAACTGGAACTGCTGGAAAGTGTTTTAATTGAGATTTAAATATGTATATTGAAAGCAAACTTCTCATTACTCGCTTCTGTAAGGAAACTGTTAACTAATTTCAGAAGAAGGATTATTTTTCAATTTTTCAAAAATTTTCGAATTTTTTCAATTCATTCTCTTGCAAACACATAAGAACCACTGTCAGATGATTTTAATCTATCAATAGGACTGCTTGAATCCTCAACTTGTTTCTATAATAGCAGCTTATCACTGGAATATTTTGATCGACAGATTCTTATTTTTATCATCTTCCTCTTTTGGGAGTAGCTTAATATTAAGATGAAAAATACACTCAGGGTTTCAGAGCAGGTGGAAAAAATCACAGAACTGCTTCTAATCCTGTTTTCCACTGTGCCTTAGAGTATTCTACATAAAGAATAAAACATATCTTGTCACTTCTGAAACATTTAAAGAAGAGAGGGGCAAAAACAGAGTGCATGTAACTTACCATTGAAGTTTACTGCCCGGATATAGCTAAGTAGTTCTTTACCATCAGTTGTGCTCATCCTTGGGCATAGACCAATATATCCAGGACAGAGATCTTTATGCATGTTGTGCAGTGCATAGGCCATGGAATACACTGCATCAATGACAAACTGAACTTTTCCTTCTTGCTCATAGGCTGAATCTCTCGCAATTCTTTCTAAGCCTAAAGAAGAAAGAGAAAGAGTTTACTTTTATTTGTGTGTGCATGAGTGCATACCTATGAGTACTGCAAAAATGCAAAAATTCACATTATGACATAAATGTAGTTGGATTGACAGGTAAAGTCAGGATTCACCCATCTGATATCTAAATAAACAAAACAGTGTAAAAGACAGCCTTCTGGTTTTGCCTCTAATCATCATATACTGTGCCAGGTATACAAACAGTATGTTGAGTTTTAGGCTAGACAAGAGGACAAAACATTTCATTACAAGGAAAAGATATATAGATATGTAGATTTCTACAATCCGGTAGAAAAATTCTTTCTCCACCTTATTGACTTCCATTCAAGAGTTGTATGCTGTTATTTATAGTACACTTCTAGAGCAGCCTGCCATTCTGTTTTAGATAAATTTAAGGCTATCTTGATTTTTATCCCTGTCTATTGTTTGATAAACATTATTTAAACATCTCAGGGAAAAAAAGCTGAATGCTTGCCAAGTGATGTGACCATCTGTCTCTATACCGAAAAGTGCTTATTCTATGACATTTTCCTGTATTTACTAGTGAATTATGCTTCACATTGAGATCCATGTACTGTCTGCTATTTCCTACAGGGACATTTATCCTTCAGAGGGAATACAGAGGAAAACAATGCATTATGTAATTTTTATTCTGCAAGAATTGCCTGAATTAATCATTTATGTACAAATCCAAACAACTTTTTACATTAATAGGTGATATTACTAAGTGGAAAAGTTAATAAATAAAAATCAGGAACCTACATTTTAAGTGGATAGTCAACATGAAATCCCAGGTATTCAGATGCTGATTTCAAAGGCTCCAAATCTTAATTTTCCTGGGAAAAAGGGGTCTGCAAATCTTGATGTGAAATCTGCCCTGCTGAAATTTACTGTCAAGTTCCTCTTACCTTAGTGAAGACTAATATGAACAGCTAGGTTATCTATCAAGTTATCAACTCATTCAGCTTGAAAAAAAAACCCAGTCATATTGTTTATTTAGAAATGAGGCAAAAGTTTATGCCTTTTTTTTCAGGTTTTAACAGTTTATATATTATTTACAATGTTCCTTTTTTTATATCTAAACACAGGATTATATCAGCTTAAATTTTCAGTTTTGCTGAATCCAAGTTTTTAAAAGTATATTGTTTATGCCTAGAAATATACTGTATACAAGATCTTTCTTTAGACAAAGTATGCAAGCCCATTTGACACGGAAAAAAAGCTAAGGAGCATACTCAGAAACCTTCCCTCTGTTTGCTGCAGTTCAGTGCCACCATCTCACATTACAGTGATAACATATGAACAAATCTGTAATCTGACAAGCAGTAGTCATTTGTGCTTGAAACACCCCTGAGCACTGGGAGCAGTAGATAGCCTTGAAAAATCATGATGTGCTTTTATTTCTCCTCAGGGATAAGTTAAAAAAAATAAAATCACCACCTCTTGAAAAGCTACGAACCATTTAGAGAAGAAGGCAGAGAGATCATTTTTGTGATTTGTTCAAGTAACTTTGCAGACAGTTTTCAAGACTTGGTACCTAATGAATGGAAAATAATTAATAAATAGTGCCACTCTACTACAAATAAATAAACATTCTAACAGTAAGTGATGGTTAGAGCTCATGATCTCCACTTTAATTGTTCCTGCTTTGTTAAGGACTGTGGGACAAGTGAAGGACAGGGTTTACAGAACTGCTGGTGACACACAGCAGTCAGTAATCTCTATGTGCCCCCAGAGCTTCCACATTCTCTAAACAGGATGGTCAGGACCAGAGGAGTTTGAAGGACATCCACTTTAATTACCAAGATAAATATAATTCCCTTCATATATCAAATGGATAAATGTGTATATTGAAGGGGGGGGAGGGGGTGGTATAAGACAGAGAGGAACCATTTTCTGTAATAAATTCTAAGTCATAAGACACTAAAAGTTGCAAAAACTAAAGCAAGTGCATTGACTTCTACAGATTTTAAAAGGGGAAAAAAACAAAATTATTCTCCCGTATGCTATACCGCAGTTTAAACACATATAAAATATTTTTGCATAAGTTTATTTCATGGCATAACATTTTACCTTCACTCTTCACAGATATGTGACCATAAAGTAATTTATCCTATGAATTACAGAGGAAAAAAAACAATTTTTTGGGACCGAATGTATTTCTATACATACAAAGGGGTGAGGAAACTCACAGAAATATTAAATCTGTCAAACCCAGAAGATAATAGACAAGAAAAATCTCTGTGCTTTGCATAACTAAAAAAAACACAGAAAACTGGATTATGTGCTCTTTCTTCTTGAAGTTTCTTCTCATTTTCTCTTTCTAGATAAATAAACTAACATTTATAAAGATGACAAGAACTCATCAACTTAAATTTCACTTCACTGCCCTAAATAAATGTTAATGTGTAGCAATAAAATGATGCATATTGTCTAAGCCATAAATATGGTCAGCTCCTACAGATATAATATTACTCAGTTGGAAGACATGATTATGATTTTTCTTCAGACTTATATATCAAGTAATAACAGTTTCATTTATAGCTTGATGTTCAGTCTACGAGGTATGTTTCTACACACACTGGTGACTTGAAAGAACATAATTTGTATCTTGTAAAATAAATCTTTTAATGCTTTCTTAGTGATCACTTCAATTTCTGATCCTACAGTTAAAATTGCTTAGGCAGTGTTTTTATCACAAAGAATGAGGAGATGTTCCCAGCTCCTGAACCTTCACCTGTCGGACGCATGGTCTGACAGTGTGTCAGGAACTGAGACAAGAACTGGTCTCACACCATTCCTTCCTATTCTGATCTCCAAACAACAGAAATCCAGGGAAACATGCCATGGTGTTTACCAGCAGGTCTTCCAATCCAGCTGTTGAGAAGTGCAAACTCGACATCAGCAAGATGTCAAGACTTTCACCAAGCAATAGAGAAAATACATAGACATTTACTAGAGAAGATCTAGGAGAGTGGTGACACTAGCCCGGGAAATGTGTTAGCTGTTCCTGAATATAATAATTTGAAATCTATTTTTGGAATCCTAAAGTGAGACACAGGACTGATCCTATAAGAGCCTGTAGAGGTGAAAGAGTTGCTACAGCAACTCTTGCACTTCCTGAGCAAGACTGACAAGCTCAACTGCTGCTGGATATATTACTTCCATACCTTCTCATCATTTCCTCTTTTCATCCTGTAGTTTCTGTGCTGCAGGAATAATTGTGTATCCTTCTTAGCATGGTGTAACTCAGCTATGACATGGAAAGATAAGGAATATAATAGTAGGAAGGTGAGATGTGGATTAGGTGGAAAAGGATGTGACTGGGACTACTCGTCTGAGGGGGGAAGAAAGTGAAGTAGGTGACATATTCAATTCCATAAGTATCAACTGAGAATTACAAGGAATATAACCAAGATAAATTAGGCCTTTAAAATAATAATTTAAAATGTATCTTCATTAAAAACTTAACAGCATACAGCAAGTAAATAAAGATTAATGTAAGACAGATAAGATAATGAATTCATACATGGGTGATGGTATCACCTGTGAGATAGAAACAACTGTCTCAAAAAGTCAAAACTTAAGTTGCTGATCTCTCCCACAGGGGACTAATCTGCTAGATGACAAATGTTGCATAATTCAACTAAGCTTTAGAAAGCTTGCTCTTATTGATAATCTAAAAGCACATGCAGAAATAACTTCGGCACACCTATAAATCCATGACAACAGGAACGCTTCACAGTAAAGTTCCTAGCGGTTATTCCCTTAAGAATATAAAAAAAATTTAAATAAGGCAATTGGATATACTTGGTTTGTAACTTGTGACAATGTGGAAATATGTCTGGAGGTAAAAATTAGAGGAAACTGAGAAGTTATAGTCACATCCTAAAAGAATTTATAGCAGGATCTGGAAATTATGGGGTAATATGCAGCTGCTACTCCCTGGATGGAACATGGTTGGTAGCTCCATGATGATTTCCCATACAACAGTAAGCACTTGTAAAGGGGGAGGGAATGGAGGGTGGAGCAGAATGGTGATACCGCGGCCAGGCTCTGCAGAAATCCCTGCAGGGAGGGGAAATCCATGGTTCTTTGCAGCTGATAAAATCAGGTAGCACTTATCTACCAAGAGAGATAGGAGAAGATGTCTTGCTGCTGAGCCAACAACTGTGGTGAAATCTCTCTCCTCCGACGAGGGAGCCTAATTGTAACACTAAAACACAGTCGCTTCCAAGGTATGACCACCTCCCACTGGGAGTATGCTCTATATTTTTTTTTACTGTATCAAATACAAAGCAAGAGAACTTTACACCAATCAGCAACAAAGGTGTTTATGACTAAAGTAATTCAAATTCCACCTAAGCATAAAGAAATAGTATAAATGTAAGTCAAGAATGGGGGAACAGTGCGGGAAGACTCCATCATGACTGCTGGGATAGTGGACAGACTGGATTTTGGATACCTAGTAACACTTTTTCAGTTCATAGCTACAATGTCCATTTTTTACTCACTGTTAAATTATTTATCCCCCTTACTTGGCTTGCAAAACAATTTTACTTAAGCTGCTTGGAAGCAAACAAAATCAAAGATAAATATCATGTTGCAATTGATCTTCTGTGTGGGGCAATTCCAATCCCAATGAAAACACAGTAATTTGTAAGTGGCCTCCCATTCTTCATCTCAGGCATGATAGTCCTCTATTTGTCAGAACTGGTTAGAACTTCCTATCTCTGCAGCAACAATTGTTTCCACAGAAAGCTGGCATCTTGAACTGTAAGCCATTTCAGCAGGCTCAGCAGGAAACACCAGGAGCATATGTTGCTCCCATTGAAGTCTTCCCGATTATTCAGCTGTTTTCCTCACACATTAAGGAGTTTGTTCTCTGAACAAATAATGCAGATCATCATCTGCTTTTACTCAAACTTGAGGGCATTATATACTTTTATGGTGGGGGAGTTGAGTTTTCTGATAGCTGCATGGTACCAGTGATGCTTGCTTTGTGCATCAGTTAGTTTACAGAGATCCAGAGAGCATCAGAAAACCTACAGCTCCTCTGTAATAGTACAGTGTCAGTTTGGGAAGCAATTCAGAGAGGAAGCTAAGGATTATATCAATTTTCTCAGCTATTCCAAAAAGAAAATTGAGAATATAGAAGCAGCAACAGTGAAATGACTGTCTACTGTTCTCCAGCAACTGATGGATATGGGTTTGCAATTTGGTCAACTGGCCCTTGATTGGGGGTAATTATTTGGGAGTTATGCCTCTTTACACTAACTCATAAAAAGCAAGCAAACAAACAAAACAGCAACAAACCCACAAAACCTAAAACAAAACAAATAAAACCCCCAAACAAACAAAAACCAAAACCAAAAACACAAAACCCAAAACCAAACAAAAAAAACACCAAAAAACCACAACGAAACAAAATTAAAAAATGACATGACAGCACAACCAATTAGCAAAAAGTCTGAGAAAGAAACAGTTTTTCAATTCCTAGAATAATACAGAGATTTAAAAAAAAAAAATTCCTACTCAGAAGTGGGCTGAAACCTCACATCTTTTAAACACTTTTTAAACAGAAAATAGCAAGGACATTTCACATAAGTGAATATGCTTCAATAATTTTCATTTTAACACCACCATAAATGAAAAACTAACTTTTTTCTTTGCCTGGTTCCGTAACTGAAGTATCTTAAAAATTCTTGCCCTCCCCATGAACATTTATCATTGGAAATACCACAACACTTTCCCTGATCTTCACAGTAAATTGGACATATGTTTCAGCAAAACACTTCTAAAAATTCACAATTATATATATTAAAGTGGAATTGAACCACTATTCTAATTATATTGGGGTATTTTGTTCCTATTACTATATGTAGCATTTACTTAAGTGTTTTGTCTCAGAAAAGCAAACTAAGGTTGTATGGAAGAATTTTTTCCCCATTTCTGTACTTTGAGAGAGTCCCTAACAGCAACTTGAATGTTGTTACCAGAGTGAAAAACTTTCCTTATTCTAATTAACGCCTTCACATTCTTTAATTATAGCTCACTGAAAGAGTGAATAGACTTGGAGAACATAGGCACTCAGAGCTCTTATACATTTAAAACCCAAGAGTGCTACATCTATCAGCGACAATATTATGTAAAATATCATCTTGTTGAGCCAAGATTTGCTAACGTATGTATGTTAAGCTAAACATTAATGACTGCATTAAAATAACAAGGAGACACAATAGTATATGGTTTCTGCCAACCACGCTAAGAACCACACTATGCATTTAAAAGCAAAAGTGTATCAAAAAAATATAGTGGGATAAGCAATATTTCTTTTAGGCACACGACTGGTCAATATCAATAGAATTGCCCATGTAGGAATACAGTATTTAGTATGAACAAAACTCGAAGTGGATATAGGATTTTAAGAAGTTTTATGTTCTTCTTATGAACAGATTACAGCTTTGAAACTGCAGGCAGACCACTACTAATCTTACTGTCAGAAGACTCTTGACCTCTAAAAATGGTGTTCTGGTAGAGATCTATTCACCTTTACCAGTTCACTTTCTGGCTACAATATTTCTGACAACCTGAGAGCACATATCTGCAAAAAAAAGAAAGACACTGTAGAAGTTTAAATAAAAGGGAGAGAGACTATTGCGTTACTAAGGAAGGATTCACAGCAATTAATAATTCTGACATCACAATAGGTTTTGTTAGATTTTTCTTGAGGTTTTACACCAGAGAGCAAACCACACAACTTTTACAAAGATTTCCACGTAATAATTCCATGTATTTTGCATGTTTCTTAAATATTTACATGGTCATTTAAATATTGCTCGTCCCCTCTTGCTGCTTCTGTTTTTATTTCAGAAAAGACACTGAAATCAGAGATTTGCATCTCATTTATGCTCGAGTCTTATACTTCTGCAAATTTTGTACCATATACCATTTAGAAGTATTAGTGATCCACTGTCTCTTTCACTCCTGTATATTTCTAGTTTTAGTACATATTAAAGGAAGGCAGCTGACTCCATATTATTATGGTATTGCACCTTTTTGTCTAATTATATATATATTTCTTTACTTGTAAAAACAAAAATTGAATGCACAATGTTAATTTATATATTTGTCAGATTTAAGATTTTATTTTACATATATCAGTGCTTAACAACACATGAAATTCTGTTTCAAATGTAAACCCATGAGTTTTACCACTAATTAACAGTCCTTAAATTATAAAAAAATTGAGAATTTCAGCCCCAAAAGTTGTCAGTTTGATTTGTGAATAAGAAATATTGTTTTACAGATTTTTTTACCAAATCAAAATGGTAGAGTAAAAATGTTTTAACTATGTTCTAAAATGAGATGTGTTTGTCCTAATTAAACAACGTCAAAAGTTTTAGATTGTTGCGATATGTTTTTAGATATAAAAGTGGTAAAGTTGTTTAAAGTGAACACGCTTCTAAAATGGCTTTTGTATCTCGTGTAAACTCTCTGTGTAAACCCTTTTCCATCCCAAGATCCCTTTAGCCTTTAACTGCACCTTGGAATGTCCTGAGAGATAATTGGAAGCTCACCTATTGGCTGTTAACCCTTTGTTATCATTGGTTGGTTTGTAAGACCTCCTGAACTCCCACTGGTTACTTTGCAATTCCCTCAAGAGCTATTTAAGCAGTTACCCGGAGCAATAAACTCTCTTTCTGCCTTCTCTCCCTGCCTGCTGATGGCGTTCAGGTCTCTCTGGGGGCCATGAGGTGCCATGGAGTGGGAGGGGGAGGGCACGTTCCCCCCGCCCCCTCCCCAAGCAAGGGGTAAAAGGAAAAGCCTCTGCCTGGGGTCCCCCCCTCCCTATCCACCTTCAACATTCGTCGTTAGATGATCATTCGGAAAAAAGTAACATGAGGATAAAGGAGAAAACTTGCTTACTGTTTGGTAACATGGAGATCTAAGGACTACCTTAGCAAAAATATTTTAAATGTTGTTTGAACTTCAGGTGCTTTATTTCTGAGAATAATATCAGTATTCAGGTGAGTGTTAGCATGAATAGACAACCAAATATTTTTCTGAATTTCTCAAGTTTAAAACAAATCATATCTCGAGGTAAGTATGTAGATAGAACCTACATTTTCTAACACAAATTACCCATGGGAATGTCTATCTACGGGAAAAAATTGCTAGTGTAGTAGTCCAGGCACATAGGTGGAAATAACTGATACCATTTTAAAACCCCACAGGCTGCAAGCAATTTTAATGCAAGCTTCAGTGTATAACTCCAAAGCCTATGGCAATGGCTGTCTGCAAGAGGAAAGATTCACTACAAGCAACTGAATTTATTCATTGTCTCTTAGCATTTAAAATCGGAGAACCTTCGGTGCATAACAGCAGTATGTATAAAAATACTTACCTCTGATTATTGACTGTGAGAGCTTTTAAGTTTAAGCTTCAGACCAGAAACTCAAGAGACTTTTTTCCTCAGGACTATTAGTTTTAGTTATAAACTTGATTGACATCATGCTTAAGAAAGGCCTTTCTTGCAATTGGAAAGCACTTGTTGGAAGTATAAACAGACAAAGAAGTATCCAAACAAATAATTTTCTGAAGTATTTGTGGCCACTTCACCAAAAAGGGGTGGGAAGGAGAAGAGAGGGAGGGAGCAGAAAGGAAAGAGTCTTTTGCTTGTCTAAAGACAAGTCTAAAGTCTTTTGCATGAGTCTAAATCTTGAATTTAAACAAAGCTTAATAACCAAAATATCCCTTTTCCCAAGCCTTGAATACTCTCACTGTGATGTTTAGCATTTCTTCGAAAAAATGTTTTCTCCTATTTATCTTCTCTGTTCTCACATACTCTACTCACTCCCAGGTGTTGCTCTATCATCAGAAGACCTGAAATTCCCTCAGCTACCAGCCCAGTCATTCCATCCCTTCTGCTCATCCTTGATGGCCTGAGTTATTTTCCTTGGCTTGCCCTGTCATCACCCCAGTGCTCTTTAATCACATTTTGCTGCTGGTCTCTGACAATTTTGCAGTCCTCAGATAAAGCCTATTGCTAGTATAAAACAGTATCTCACATACTATCTACTATTTAGTCAGCCGCTATGCAGATAGAGACTCAAATCCAGCAGAACAAAAATTGTTATATTTTCTTACAGTGGTTAAAAGGACTGACTATAGCTACAATATATATCACATTTGGATTAATTCACAGGGCTGCATGTTACTGCCAAGGAGACAGGTATGTAAAAGGATTTCAAGACAAATGCTATGTAAACCAGTGTAAAATAAGTGTAACAATGAACCTTAAAATAATTACACTCTCAGTTACTACTGAGTTTGTATTTACAGTATCAAACTTCCAAGAGGAAATTTTTGGAGCTGGACAAGATAGAAGTATTCATGACAGAATTTTTCTGTGGAAAGAGAGTGTTTTCTTTCAGGAAGGAGCAGTGGGAGGATTTTTTCAACTGCAATCAAAAGGGAAGGTATAGGAAAGCATTCTTTTGAAAGTAAAGAGACAAGTACAAATTTAAGCATATAAGAGATCTAATAGTAACATTTTGCAATATTAAAAGCTGAAGAAAATGTTAACTTTTCCATTTGCCCTATCCACTGTGTTTTCCTGTTGTGCCTCATTTTAGTGATCCTATCACACTGCAAGTAGGGCATGATGAGGAAAAGAAATAATTAATTTCACTTAGTGTAACTAGTAGGAAAAATGTTACATGGTTGTAGAAAATTAAATACTTTTTTATTTCAATTTTTATTTTTCTGTATGAGAAGAGGCAAGTTTTGACAGTCAGAATGGAAAACATGGGTTCAAGAGCTTTGAATTGCTGTAGGCTATAATTTTATCATGTGTTACTGTCAAAGTAAAGCTATGTGATTTACTGGAGATAGTGAAACATCATTTTGTTCTACAAGCTGTTCAGACAACAGCTGAAAGACATGATTTTCCACAGGTGAAAGTCTGTACTTTCCTAACGAGTCTAATTAAAGGTGTTTTTTCAGGAGCTGATAAAAATGAGAGCACCATCAATTAGAACTAAGCAGCTAGTTAACAGACTGCTTGATGCCATGAACAGGACATGGACAATTGGCTTCTGGAAGGGGATTTCAGTCCAAAACGGGAAGACAGCTTACCCACAAACACTGCTCTTCGCACAGCCTAGAAGATAGCTAGTTCTTTAATCACAAACTACTTAGAACTGATTGGCTTCATTGCTAAATTAGGGACATTACAGATGTTTGCTCCTTTAGCAGGTTGGCTGTACACACTCCACTGGCAGCAGCTTTACAGCTGCACATATCCCTTCCTCACCGGGGCAAAACAGTGACAATCAGCAACTTGAAGAAAACTTCCCTCATTGGCAGTGCTGTCCCCTTCAAATAAAGAGAGAATCAATTTGCTCTGCTTGCTTTCCCTTGTGTGAATCAGGACAATTATCTATAAAGAACTGAGGAGGCAGATGGAAGAGGCTTGTCTGGAGATGGTGTTTTGGAGGTGGGGGGAAGTAGATATGCTGTCAGAGCTTTTGCAGCAAATTTCAGAATTACCTTTGCTGAGACGTGCTAAATTAAATGGTGCTGAACAAGATGCTTGTGACTAAGCAACAAATAACACCCAGAAAAGTATAACAATCCCTGCCATACACTTCAGGCATCTGATACTAAAAAGTGTTTGAAAACATCCGTAACTGCATAAATACCTTTAAAACTCAATACTCTACCAAAGTATCTGAAGTTCTGTTATTTCACACAGCTAAAACCAGAGCCATCTTGAGAATTTGGGGAATTTCTCTTCTGCCAAGGGTCATTGAGAATTCGTGGTACAAAGAAGTTTCATTCCTCACAGAGGATGAATCCAACAAATAAATCTGAGTCCAACAAA
>JAYRBT010000042.1:20023931-20035442 GCA_036023395.1 Myiotriccus ornatus | reverse complement strand
CATTGAGAATTCGTGGTACAAAGAAGTTTCATTCCTCACAGAGGATGAATCCAACAAATAAATCTGAGTCCAACAAATTTACACTTAGTTTAGCACAATATATAGACACCTGATACTCATTTTTTGCTTAAAAGTCTTAGTGATTAAGCACTTTCTCAGGAATCAAATATCCCCTTTAGCTGTTAGTACATTAATAATAATAACATAATAAATATGCGAAGTACTGTTAAAGCACAGGCTTTAGCTTGACAGGAGCTACTCACACTGCCATACTTTACATACCTAAATCAGCAAGTCCCCTAATATGAACTGCTATTAGCACAGCAAGGCTTCAGACTTGCAATTCAGTGTGCAATCATTTAACAGTATTCTGAGCCTGCTGGCAATATGTACCCCTAAAAAGCAGATATTTAATGGTTTGTGCATATCACTGTAACACTGAGACACTGAGCACCTGCTCATTTCAGACATGCAGTCTGAAATCAAATGAAAAAGTCATGACTTTTTTAGGTATTCTGGTACTATGATTAAAAAAAAAAAGACCACATTTGATAAGCATTATATTATCATGAGCCTATTTCAGTAACCTAAGGCCATTCAAAAGTAATTTTTCACCTGATCTTGAACAAAACTGAAATGCTATCTACTTTCTTGCAACATATTTTACAATTATAGATACACTTTTGACAAAATCAAAACAATCTTGTGCAGTTCATGTTCCAATTTACCAAGTGCAGTTTGAACTCATTTTACCAAGGCTGTTTCATTTCTGCTTATTCCAATAACCTGTATCATGACCTCTAGTGTAAAGACTTATGGGAAAATTCTCAAAATCATTTAAGTGTTTCACCAGTACATTAGATGTGTAAATGTGTTTTGAGCCCTTTTATGTAAGAAATATATTGAAAAACTAGAGCAAGTTCAGCAAACAGCCACAAATCTGGGGGCTGGATCACATGCCCCGCAAGGAAAGGATAAGGGATATGGTTTTGCTCAGCCTTTAGAAGAAATGGCTTTGCAGTCAAGTCCCCCAAATAGCAAATCCAAACAGGGAGATGAGCCAATATTCTTCACAATGGTGTATGATGCCAGGACAGGATATAATGGGCATAACTTGAAACAAAAAGATTAAAGTGGTAAAAGGCTTTTTCCAATAAGGATGCTCAGACAACCGAACAAGGTGCCCAGAGAAGATACACAGTCTCTCCCCATCCTTGGAGGTTTTCAAAAACTGACTGGATAAAATCCTAAGTTATCTGGATCCAACCTCAAACTAACCCTGTTTCGAGCAGGAGGTTGGACTAGAGACCTTCTAAAATTCCTTCCGACCTGAAACATTCCGTGATCAACTGTTAAGATGACACTGCACCAAAAATGTCTTAGCCAATGCTCTTGAACAATCTCAAGTGCCTATGTAAATATGTATATGTACAGGTGCATGTGCTCTTGCAGACAAGCATGTGGAAGTCCACGACAGTCTAGACCACATTCATTTGGGAGGGAGCTCTGAGGACATCCCAGGTGAAGAATTACCCTCCC
Organism: Myiotriccus ornatus; assembly: GCA_036023395.1. Taxonomy (NCBI): domain Eukaryota; kingdom Metazoa; phylum Chordata; class Aves; order Passeriformes; family Tyrannidae; genus Myiotriccus; species Myiotriccus ornatus. The sequence continues at coordinate 20,033,903 of JAYRBT010000042.1, read as the reverse complement.
AGACCTTGTCTTCAGACCTAAAAGACAGGTCGGGATAACAAGACTTCTGACAGTGGGGGCTTTTGTTGATTTCTCTCTCAGTTCTTAGGTGATCAAGAACAGTTCAAAGCAAATAGAAAACCAGGTGAATTTGCATTAAGAAAATATTTTTATATTTGACCTCACCGTGTAAAGTATCTGCATTTTAAGGACGGCACCTAGATCAGGATACACTAGGTTCGGTATTGTGAGTTTGGATGCTTTTTATTGTGACTGCTGTATCACTTAGTGCAAGAACTGTATAAATGACTTTTACATTCACTCCCATGAGCCTAGAATTCTATGATGGAGGAAAAAGGGTGTACTGATGGAAAGTGGTGACGAAAACCCTGGTCTCTTTTTAAATATGTTTCAAACATTTTAATCAGTAGAGAGCTCACTTACTGTGACCTCAGTGGATACCAAAGTTTTAAAAAGAGAGAGAGAAAAGCAAAATTTACTTTGGAAGGATCCTTTTTAAGCCATCCTAATGATCTGCAAGTGACTCGTTTCATGGCTGAGAGCGTTCACAGCTCTTGGCACTGACCTCTTCTGCTGGCCTGAATCAGCTCAGTTCCAATGGAAGTCAATTGAGTAAGGGTGATTTATAGCCCCAGTCTCAAAATCTGGTGTAATGTGAGAATGTCAGAGATCTAACAAGAATATTTTTTTAAAACAAACTGCACTATTTTCTATTGCAGTAGTTTTATTGCTTCCTTACACAATTCTGACATTCTGGATTTTAAATTAATTGGAAGTGAGGGCATTTGAAGGGATAAAAATTGAAACAGAACCTATATCATGTAGCTCAGGGAAGCTGTAGTCAGCCTTTCATTTTAACATCATCCAGTCTCAAGGGTACATGCACAGTTACACTAAGTTAATTAGTTAGTAATATATACTAGCTGATATATAATTCGCAAGATGACCATCGTTATAAGCAATGTAAACAATATTTTGAAATTTATGTTTCCCAAAAGCTATGTTGAAACCTAAAATAAATCTGATAACATTTAGAAAGAGCAAAAGAAACCAACGGGAATCAAACACAGTAATACAGTGTTTACTATTAAGAATGGAAAAAAATTTTTTTCTAGCTGTAATCAGTATGTAATTATGCTCCCAAAACCAAGGCAATACATAAAGAAACAGCTAGAAAGTAATGCCTTGCTCTATGTTTTAAATTTGTGGTCTCTTCAGGCTTTTTATCTTCATTGCCCTTATGGACAATTGCAAATCTGTATTCCTTTGGCTGCAATTCTCTTTATCAGTAGCACCATCCAGAGGCACATGTTAATGCTGTGGTGAAGCCAGTTTAGTAAAAAACGCAGTGACAAATAAAATTATTCTTTTTTTTTTATTTTAAATAAGGCAAGGCATAAAGACAAAGTGATTCTATATTGTAATGAGAAATAATTCAATAGCAAAACAAAAATAAAGGGTTTTTTCACACAATTAAATAATAAACATACATTACAGATCCTTAACATGAAAAAAGGCATCCAGTTATCTTTTGTTATGATTTCAACCTCTAAATGCCTTGACTATGAGAAAACCTTTTCAAACAAAGAGGAACAAAAACTTTAAAAACACGTCCTTCAGATTAAAAGAACATTTTCAGAATTCTATTTTCTCCATTGATTTATACACATTATTTGACTAGGACACTGAAAGAAAAAAAAGTGAAGTCTTAGTGAAATCCCAGTGCAATGTGATCCACATGGATCAGTGGAAGACTTGGCCAATAACAGTTGTGGAAAGAGGTGAGAGCTGAAAGATTATTTGCTTCTTTCAAGTGAATAAACCTATTAATTTATCCTTATTAGTTATCATCATTATTCAGTGTAAAAATACAAGCAAATAACATTTACTCTACATAGAGAGTATTGAAACTAGTTATTCTGGTGATTGGTTGAAGAGGATACAGTTGGCTTTATTACACGTTTTTCCACTTCGGTAAAAAAATCCCATTCTTAGAAATGCAAAGATATATAAGAACAAAAATGGCATTGTCATCTATGATAGACTGATTCCTTCTTAAAAGTGTTCTCAAAAGCTAAAAATTAAATGTACATGATATATATACACACACATTGAGTGAATCATATATACTGCATTATTTCTTTATTATTTCTCTTTTTCAGAGTCTGTGGCCAATACCTTTACTATGTATTTTTTAGTGGGAATTATTTTACAAAGCAGATTATCCCATAATAAATGCCTCACAAATCAATGAAGCAGCTTTGCATACAGAGTAATGGGATAATCTGACCTGTATTTATTTTACATTTTTTTGTTCTAGAGGTTTCTGGAAATAGTTATAGAGATAATATTTGCTCATAAAAAATGAATATATAGGTAGTTCTGCTAGGAACCATAAGGCAGGAAGAGTCAGTTCATACTCAAGATACATGTCTTCCAGCATGACATGGAAAATGTATGTGTCAGGCTGTGCATAAATTATATAACTAGGATTTATAAAACTATTAAGCAGGCCTGGCATTGTACTGAAGAAGGTGGTTGCAATCTAGGAGACCAGACAACTATGACTGAATATTTACTACTTTTGAAGAAAAATGATTGCATAGCTCTGGTAGGACCTGTGACATGCCAGTGTGAAAGGCTAGTTCAAGACAGCATAGCCAAGTGAAATCAAAATACTCTTGCCAACTGTGTAAGCAAAAAATAATTTTTGGTGCCCAGGATGAGCCACTTTTGATACAGAAACAGAAGTCACAAAGAGAAGGTTAGAAATCTTGTAGAGTTCTGAAACACTAGTCTTGTTCCTAACACTGTCCCCAAAGGATAAAAAGATTGGAAATGGTATTTGCCATAACCACAAATGACTTCATCCATTTGTCAACTGAAGCCACTCTTTGCTGTAACTCTCAGGGGTGCTGACAGCAGCCAGCTTGGCTCTCCAGGCTGCTGGGTTGGGGAGGCATTGCAAAGTCTCTAAACAACAGCTGACTTTGTCTAGGTCAAATTTGGTCCTATCCTGCCCTTACTTCCTTCAGAAAGTTTTCAGGCAGAAATGTGAAAAATGGGAAAACTGCATAAGGAAGGCAGCTAAGTAGGAACAACGAGAGCCCTGAAGTTAAAATACATTTATTTAAAATAAATTCCCACTATTATCTGAAATAACTGCAAATGAACTTGTAAAATTGGTTTGGTTTAACTGAAACAATAACAAAGATCTTCTAAAGCAATACACAAAATTGGTATTATGCAAAGACTTGTGTTTAGGTAAAACTCTCCCTGAGTATCATTAATAAACAGACCTTGCTAATCTTTTTTCATACTTTGACTTTCAAAATTTTTTTCTGAACAACCAGTCTGCAGAAAGCACATTGTATTGCTCCTCAAGCAAAAATGAAAGGCCTACACGTGAACAACATGTCAGCAAAGGAGAGCTATGGCTGGGGAGGCCTTCTTTGAAATACAGACTTGATATATAGATGAGAACTGTGGCAAAAAGATCAATTATTCTTCTTAATAGTCCCATCAGTCCCCTCATGCTCCTATTAGGATGGTGCTATTTTAGTGGACTCACTGGCATCACTTCTGCCTTCATGTGATTGAGATAAGGCTAATTTTTTTTCAAGCCACAGTTCTCAATTGCTAACTCAAAAATAATTACATTTATCAGTAGATCGATCCGATGATCCTGATGTCACCAGAGTATTGATAGCTTTTAATTTCTACACCACTCAGAATCTCCTTTGGCATCAGCACAGACAATAAATAAAATTAATTACAAGATTCACCTTTCTTTTAAGACTCCACCACTGTTGCTGTTGCTGAAACAACTCAGTATTGAATGAGGTCTGTAGGTTATTTTGGAATTTTTTTTTAATTTATCATCCTTATTAATACAATCAAAGCAACCTACTATTTTATTTCTCCTAGTTCTAAACTCTTCTTAGAGGAAAACTGTAATCTTTTTTTAAAGAGGTTAACCTTTTATTCTTTTACGAAAAAATTTATTCCAATTTAAAACAACATATTCATCCCCAGCATAAAACCACAATAACATAAGCTACTGTGGATGTAAATACTAATATTAGTATTATTAATAATAATATAAAAATTTGTAAATTTGTTGTGCATTGTCCCACTGATGCTAGAAAAGTAGAACATTAAGCAAAGTTACCACTTCTGCTACCAGAAGACAAAAACACTTCACCTGGTAAGAGTTTCAGAACACTCCTCTGCTCCACTGTTTAACTGCATTAAGTCCAGAGGCAAGCACTGTTCTGATTTGAGCCTTTATAATTCATCAGAGCACAGACTCTCAAAAGAGAAAGTCTGTTTAATCTATCTCTATCATCATAATGACAGGATAAACACAAAATAGCCTGTGGCTCTGGGTGAGTTAATCATCTATTTTTTTTCCCCTAGGACACCGTCTTGAAGTACTAACACATTAACCTTGCAGACTGTTCACTTAGACCTTCTGCACAGCATGAGATTACGACTAGTCTCAACTGGTTAGTGTCAACTTCCTTGCTCTCCAGGGTTACCCAGGTCACTCCTCATTGCCTGGAAGATTAATTTACCTCTTAGGGACAGAGTAAGCTTAAGCATACAAACACTTGAATTAAGCGATGGAACATATTTTGGAAAGAGAAAAACTAAATTAAACTAATTATTGTTTGTTCTGATGAAACTGAAACACTGTCAGCCAACAAGGTCTTTTTTTCTCTCCAAAAGTACACTTTACGGTTTGTCAATACCATTAAATATCATAAAGGTTCATTTATATATAGATACAATACATTTATATACAATATAAAAAGACACTTGCACTTATGATTACTTTGCAATGCTTTATATAACTATCCTTCTTGTAGCACGATTCACCAAGCTGCATCAAATCCAAATGAAGCAAATATTTAACAGAATATTTTAAGAACAATGCAAAGGTTAAAAAAATAAATATATAATTTCCCAGTTCTTATTACATGCTTTCATTTAAGCATTTACTTTTTATTTTCAGTGAACTAGAGAAAATGTAACTTTTATAAGACAGATATAATGTATTACTAATAAATAAAATAAGTATATTTTCCTAGCAGGACAGAGAGAGCTTACACTTAGATTAAAAAAGATGAGGACTCTGAAATGCAGCTAAGAGCCTTATTCTTGACACAAATGTGGAAATCATTGATAACTGATAAGCATGTGAACCAAAAGCTTTTTGATCCCTATGCAGCCTACAGAATACTTCATCTTTGTCAATCTGTCACAGAAAAATTTCTTTATGACATCTGACCTTATACCTCACAAGAAGAAAGCGACTTACCTGTTTTCCCTGCTGCACCTTTCAGTGCTGCCAGTCTGCTTTATCTTTTAGTAACTCATGATGTCAGGACCTGACCAGGCTTCCCTGAGTTCCCCTTTTCCCAACCCAGGGGCCCTGAAGCCCCATTTTTGCTCAGCCCCCAGCTTTACAATTCTGTAAAGGTGTCTGGCACCCACTCTACAGGACAGACCTTGGACAGGATATCTGTGCATGATAAACACTGGTTGGATGAGACCTGCTGCAGCAACCCTTGGCTCTGCTTAGGGCCTGTGGGATAGCAGCAGCATCAGGGCTGTTCCTGTTCCTCCCCAGCAGCAAATCCCAGATATGTCCATAGCAGTTTTCTGAAAAAAATATTGTTGTCATCTAACGGTGGCATAGAAAGAAAAGTTACTTTGTAATACCTGTTTTACACCTTCTCAACATCTCTTCAGTAGAAATCAACTTTCAGAAACTGAGAAGTGATATGATTTCACCTCTTCAGTCTGCCCATTCTGAAAGATTTAATTTTAACTGAAGTACATTTCAGAAAGGATGACTGCATCAGTAGTAAAGTTTCTGAGTTTAGCTGATTTACTAGCTATACTTCAGCTAGCCTTTGCATGACACACTTCTAACAAATTCAGTAAAATAAACAGCAAGTCTTGCCGTATTGTCAATCAGCAGGCAGTTCAGCTATTACTGAATTATTGCTGAAATGTCTCCAGCTTTAATTCCTACAAATATTCTGATGATTCTCTGGGGAGATATTACCTCCCTAGTCCTAGATGAAAACAGATGAAAAGGAAAGATGATTTTTTCTCTAAGAGAAATTTCTAACTGCTAAGTGCTAAGAGTAACATTATTAAAATATACTGACAGGACTCTGTCATTTCACTCAGTTCTAAAATAAAATTTTTCACTCATTAAAACCCAAGAAACACCCTATTAGATCCTCTAAGTCAACCCACTAGTCATAAAATAAGTTGAGTTTTAAAATAATGAGCTACCGATTTAAGATTAATGCTTGATTATCTTTGTGAAGTTGGTAATAGTTACTCTTACATAGACTTGAAGAATTAATGGGCCATACAGAAGTGACACAGAAAGGGCAGCCATTGCTCAATTATTTTCATTAGAACTTCTTTATTTAATGATGGAGTGTCATGTGAAGCATGCTATGCTTCACTTTCACTTGAGATTTGGAAAATATGACTGCCAAAAAGAAAGTATCATGATTCTCATCTACACTACTGTGTTAACTTATTTTGTGTTTTTAATGAGACATGTATTTCAGAGATTGTGATGGGTACAGGGAAGGAAAACTATTAAGAATTAAGAGATAAAAACTGGGAAAAAATACAAGCTGTACCCATCTGTATAAATTTCTCTGTATTTCACCGAATGAATGAATATTCAGATTTGGAAGGGATGAACAAAGATCATCAAGTCCAACTTTATAATGAATGGCCCGTGCAGGGATCAAACCCACAACCTCAATGTTATTAGCACCATGCTTTTACAAACTGAGCTAATCTCAGGGTCACAACATAGATAAACCAGTGTTTGGTTCTGCAGGACCAGAATGAGGCAAGAATGCATTGTTAGATGACAGTGATGGAGGGCTAAGTGTATCCATCCACTCTATCCAATCAGAAGACATACGCAGGCTGTTCTTCAGGTGGGAGTCATCTGAACTCACCCATCTTTACTCAACAAGGTTATTACATTTATTACTAGTTTTGATTCATCTTAAATTCAGAGTCAAGAAGAGATGCTTACAGAAAACAATTATACCCTCCTTATTTCGTTACCTCCATAGATTTAGATGGACTTGCAGGAAAATCAGTGAAGACCAGAGAAAAAGAGACTATTCCAAATTATGGTTAGAGCAGTCATCATAAATCCTTCACGGTATCTGACATATCCTCAAAATAGCCCACCTTCCTCAGTAACAAGTTTCTTTCAGATTCATCTAGATTAATTCAGCCATGTACTCTGAAGGCTGTAACAAACACACAAATATATATATATACATTTGAATTCCATTTCCCTGTATACTCTCCCAGAGGAACAAGTATTTTTAGTAGAAGAACAGTCCCATTAACCTGCCTTTTTACAACAGGATTCTGTGCAAAGATTACAGTCCTGTAAAAATTAATGTAGTTGTAGTAGACAGCAACAAAGTGAGTGCCAAGTGTATAGCTTTTCAGTGTACTGAAGTGATGAATTTTTTCATTCCGTCTCTCCCTACGTTGTATCCCCATCCTGCATGGCCTATTCAGACTAATACAAACTATGGCAAAAAGAAGACAATTAAAAAACCAAGAATGAGATCTCGAGTAGCTGAGGTACTCCCATAAACCCCTATGGCTGCTCTGGTATTCCAAAAGCGCTGGTCTAGCACAATTAAGAAGTTGCTGTTGTTTCCCAATGTTTTGGTACTCAAAGAAAGAAGAGTAACTCAGTTACACTTCACTTTTCTCAAGTGTTCATCCCAAGTAAATACTGTTAGCACAGTAGCATCCTAAGGATTCTGTAGGATGAGCACATAAGCAGCCAGACAAGATGAGTTTATGGCTGCTTTCTACTACAGAGCAGTGGTGGTACCTGAGGCAGACAAAGGCTCTTGCAAAAAATCTCTAGTGCCATCTATTTATTTTTGATAGAGGAAGAAGGAAGCTCAGCCATGCTTGACTAAATTACATTGTACACTGATAGGAGAATGTGCTGTCAAAGTTAAATGAAGCCCTATGCAGAGATAATAATCTCTTTCATTGCAAAGATCCAAAGCTAATCAAAACAATTAACTAAGGTACTAACCATACAAAACATACTGACTAGTACTGTTCATTACTCATCCCAAAAGAATTTCTCATTTTTCCATTATGATGGAAGAAGGAAACACATTAAATATGGCAATTGAAAATTACAATGATCCTAGAACCATCTCTAAAGAGTGTGTAGGAGAGCCAACAGTAAAATAATTACGGAGAGTAGACGTGTTGGCACCAAATATGTCAGCCTTACACTGTTCACAGGGCTGGGCCACAGAGTAGTCTGTTTCAACATACAATAATGCAATTTTCACCCTACTTCTTTAGTCAAATGTTAAGGAAAAGTACTTGTCTCACTTATATTCTCTCTTTTATTAGTAGACAGCAAATATAATGTGGTAGTTTTGTCCCGACTTACTCTAAGAAGCTCAGTTACAAGACCACATTTCCACCAAATGGCATCCAGTTATCATCAATCACTTATTTATTAAAGTTCTGTATGGACTTCAAATTTATTAATAAACATGCAGCAATCAAATTTTGTATGTTACAGCCCTATCTGGATGTCAAATATTTTATTTTAAAATGATCTTCAGCATATACATGATTGGGTGAGGCTGTATGGGGTTCAGCTAACATGCCATTTGAATGGGAAAACACAGAACTAGTCAGCTTATTCACGTCTCTGTCAAATCAGAACTGCACCTGAGACTAGTATCTGAAGTAGAGGCTTTTTGAACTTTACTTGATCTTCTCTTGATCTAACCAAGACTGGATTTTTAAGCAAGTACCTCTCCTTAAGGGAGAATTCTATTTCAATTTTATTATTAATACTGTTGTGGTATAACACTGTAACATGACCTTATGCTGATTCAAAAGCTGAAGCTATTTTGGGCACAAAATGCCATGTAATGAAAAATACTTTGGCAACACGTTAGTGTAATTCTAGGCACTTTCTGAGCAGCCCTAAGTTAGCAACCCCAAGACCTCTGTAATTTTTCTTCTCTTCTTTTACCAGAGAAATTAAACACCAAAGGAAGATACTTCATAAACTAAACTGACATATAGTCCTTCTCCATCAGTCACCTCACTAAACTGTCCAAAGCTATGGATTAAAGGAAAAATGTGAAATCAACCCCACAGGGGTGTCTTTCTGTTCAAGAAGCATCAAGTCACTCTGAAAATTCAGAGTGGTAGCTTAGTTTTCTCATTTGTATAGACTGGCACCTGTTAAAAGTACAGGTATTTTTAGAGAAGGCTCATGACCAGTCATTATTTTGGGAATTGCATATATAGATCTCAAAAACAGCTCCAAGAAATTCAGCCACAAACTACAGAGATATCAAGTATGATTTTAAATATGTCTTTTCTACCTTCACAAAAAATGGAAATTGTGGTTTCTGCAACAATGGATGGAAATAAATGTTGGAAAGACTGAGTAGCAACAAAGGAGTTGAATCACTGAGTGTATTTTTTTTAATAAATATGACAAAAGGAAAGTAATCTTGATAACTTACATCATGAACCTAGCCTGCTCATCTAAGCATTAGTCTGTATCTGTCATTTCAGTAACAGAGGCCCTGTAAACAATTCACTGTGTCACTTTTATATTAGTATGTAATAACATAAGTTCAATCATCAAAGTAAAAAGGAACAAATATGAAAAAAATCCAAGGTGCAGGAAATTATGGTAGTTTACAGAAAAAAAATCAAAAGGAAAAGATAGCTTTGGTTAAATCCTGAAAGTTGCAGTATCTGAAGGTCAAACAAGTAGTGCTGCACAGATTCTGTTGGCAATGAATAACAGTAGCACTAATAACAAAGTATGTTATAGTTAGGAAAGTAAAATTAGAAGACTCAGACTTTGAGGGGAAGGGCAGGGTGGAGGGGTAG
>JAYRBT010000042.1:19980962-20023831 GCA_036023395.1 Myiotriccus ornatus | reverse complement strand
TAACAAAGTATGTTATAGTTAGGAAAGTAAAATTAGAAGACTCAGACTTTGAGGGGAAGGGCAGGGTGGAGGGGTAGTAGGCAGGGACAAGTGGATTCTTTCTGCAACTTCCTGTGTATTGGGAAGCTCTATGCCCTCCACAGGATGCCAGTTTCAAAAACTTCTGAAAACCTGGTAAGTGGAACCAAATTAATTCCAGAAGGCTTTCAGTTATTAAGAGTGTCTCAGTGAAACTGGCAGACATCTGAAAATCCTTTGCTTTTTTCTACACTCTAGTCTATGTAAAACATAAAACAAAATGGTAATTTTTTGCCCAGATTACACATTGGCACCCAGCATGCAGTACTTGAGAACATACTGATGATAGCTAGCTGTGTAGATCACATTAGTCTGGAACATTCAGAGAAAAAATCTACCAGTCAGTTCATCAGTAGAGAAACTGCTAGAATGAAGAGAGGCATTAGCAGAAAGCCAAAAAGGGGAAGGGGAGAAGAGAAGGTGGTGAGAGATTGACTGAAGCAGAAGTAGTGGAAGAAGGAAGAAGAAATGAAACTGTACAGCTAGGCTGAAGAGCAAACAGAATAGCAGCAACGATAAAGCTGATAGTGGGAGAAACTCGAGTACTGTGGTTGCAGATGTTGTAATGGATTTCTATGTTACTCCAATATTTCAAATTATTGGTTGTAAATGTGCCTTGGAGTTTAAATTATATGACTGTTATCATTCCGATTCATAGCTTTTTAGAATTGAGGAAAAATACAATGTTCTCTATTAAGAGGGACTCTATATCTTAAAACCTGTTTCAATAAACTGTTATCTTTCAGATTACAATATTGTTTTGAAGTTCCAGACAACATTAGAACTTAAAAACAAGCCAAAATACTTTGATTAACATAAAAAGTAAGTTTACAAAAGTGATCTTGAAAAGTGGTATATCCCTTTGAAAATCCTCAGGTGCCCAGCAGAACACACAGACTCCCTAATATACCCCGTTCACACCCAGAAAGAGGAATACTCATGATCTTAAGGCTTTAAAAACAATTCACTTATAAATCTATAATAACTACAGACAGAGACAGCTGCCAGAAGCAGAAGTAGCCAGTTACAAGGCTGAGTGCAGGAATGAGCCAGAGCTGCCCATTGGCATCCTCTTCCATTTTGCTTCATCCTCAAGGTTGAATGTTCTAAAACTGTTCTTTCTTTCAACACCTGGTGGTGGTGCTGTTGCTCCTTTCTGTATAGTAGCCTAATCTCCAGGTTTTTACCTGGAATATGAACAACTTCAAGTTTATTAGAGTTTATTGTCTAGCACACCGTGTTGCAGTAATGTTATTATATTTCTCCCATTTCTTGGTGGGCTGTTAACTCAGGTGTCCCTGCACTTCCATAGCTATGTGCTAAAAACTTGAAAAATCTGCTAGAAAACTACAGTCCTTGTTTTGTAATTAAAAACAAATACACAAACAAACCAACAAACAAACCCAGCTTAAGTAAGGTAAAAAAGACAGCAGGATGAGAGCAGAAAATACGTGAATTGACCAAAAGTGTTTGAGTTGGAAAAAGAGGGCAAAAGTACTATATTTAGAGCAGCACCATATCTACTTGCCCAGGCAGTTTTTCAGAGAGGAATTTCATTCACATAACTAGTCTTATTTAGTTCAGAGGACTTAAACTTGCTCATTTAGGTGACTATAGAGATCATAAAAATGTAGAGCTGTAAATATCCCCCAACCTGCTGTGTGTGTGTTTATAAACAGGAATAATCATTAAGAAGACAAGTGGCTGCTACATCTGAAAGACTCTTGGCAGTGGTAAACACTGTATAATTACTGCATAACTTTACTGATCAGAATTTCCAGCATTTTATAAGACAACCAAATTCTATTCCTTTGATTTATTGTTTATTATGAGTATCAGGTATACACCACAGTAGATGAAAAGCTTGCTTCAAATGTAAAAATAAATGGTGGAGGCTGAATAAAAGTTAAGCCATAGCACCAAGAAAATCTAAAATGAAAGAAAAAAAAAAAGAGCAGTTATGTAAATTTGCAAAATCCTGCTAATTATTTAACCTTATTTTTTAAAAAACCAGCAAAACAACAAAACAAAACCTAAACGAATCCTACAACAAAGTTCTGCTAATATAACTCTCATTTAAAAGTGCTCATATTTATGAGCTGAAGGGTAGATTATTAAAATGTATGAACAAACACGAATTAAGCAGTAGCAGGGGCTTTTTCATGCTTTGCCAGTCATCTACGTGACAAAATAGAACTATCCCATTAAAGAAAAAAATAAACACAAAAGACAAAAACGTGGCTAAATCAAGCAGGACCAGATTAATGCTTACAAACTATAGGTCTGAGATAAGGGCAGCAGCTTTGGGAATAACATTATGAGTTCAGAATCTCAGCTTTCATTAGAAAACCATGTTTCTCATCCCTGCAGGGGGCAAAGGAAAGGAAGAGAAAAAGGGGAGAGCTTAAAAACAGAAATGAGGATTAATTAATGTCCATATCTGCACATAACTCCAATGAATTTAAACTATAGCACTGAAATAAGTCATCATGGAAAGAGTAAAATCACACTCAAGAAAAGGGAAACAGGCAAAGATGAGTTTTGGTGTTGTCCTGTATTACATAACACTCTGGATGCTGTTCTTCAGTTGTCACTAACTTAGATATTGGACACCTCATGACATCTCACTTCTCTCTATTTCTTAATAACAAAGACAGTTAGAAATACTGTACTGAGTGTTCTTGCTTCTGGAGCAGATTTTCCATCACACACGCACATACACGTCCCTCTCTACTTTTTTGCTGGTGCACATTTACTATCTTATTAACCTAGGCAGTCCTTTAGCTCTAATAAAATCAGGAAAACAGAAAGTTCAGGCAGGATGAATGAAAAGAGAATACTGGAGGGGTAGGGGCAGAAAGAAACACCATGTAGCTAAAGGAAATAAAACCAGATGAATAATGACTTGTAAGAGGAAAGGACTATAGTTATCATATTTTTAGGAAATTCAATGTTGAAAGAAAAGACAAAGCAGTAAAATGTGAGAATAGCATCATGAGCAGGATAGACAGCATGGTGATGTGAATGGAATGGCTATACCTGCACAATTGCATCTACATCACCTGAGAACAAATTTAAGGTCTGGATGTGCCAGTGTTAATTCAAAGAAAGGAACTGCATACCTCTCTATTAGTCACACTCAAATCCATGCTTGAGTAGTAACATCCTTCCTTGTTCTGGACATCAAGCATGGAAAAAAAACATTTCTTCTGGCATCCCAGCCACTATATGTCTATACCAGGGCAATTCCTTCCTAAAGTGAACTGGGGTGAGACATATCTTTTCTGGTACTGCAGTTGCACAATTTGCACTATAACTTCATTACTTTTTTTTTCTTTTTCACCTAGATAAAGTGCTCCAAAAAGAACAAGAAAATAGAAGCATTTTCTCATTCATCACCAAAATAAACAACACTTCTAACACCCAAAAGCTCACAGGCAATCTGCTCCAGAATTTCAGACCAAAAGAAAGGAAAAAAGAAGTGAACGAGCATTGCCCATTCCTGAAGTTTTTGATTCTTTTAATTTGACTCATTTGAAGTGCAAAGTCCTGCACCTGGGTGAAACATTCCCATGAATCAGGGAGTACATAAGCCATGAGTAAAATAAAATACAGAAAATTGAAAAAGGATTTTCTTTGTCCAGGGGAGAAGGATTTGAAGCATTCCAACATCCCATTCCCCAAATCAGGCAAAACAGAGTGATGGAGGCAAGTTTATAGTTGAAAATAAACCATCAAATTTATAAATTAGATTGTGTGATCTAACAGCCTACATTTACGGGGAATTTAAATCTGTGACCCATGAGACCTTTTCTAGAACATTTATCTTACATAGATACTTTTTCTGACTGTTACGAGTAATTGAGGATTGCTGCCATACCACAGAACAGGAACAACTGTAATGTAAGGTCATTGCCTTTGATGTATATTTTTATATTTCTGCATAGTAAAAACATTGTGGGTTTTGTGAAAAATGAAATTGGGATGAAAAATACCTTCTTGATAATTATCCATAAAGCTTCCAACCTATAAAACCAGAAAAAGTTCAACATCAGGCCTCAATGTATAAGAAAGTGCATGGAACAGCCCCTTTTATAGTATAATTCTCTCTTAGTGTGTTTTTCTAACTCTTTTGTTTTAGCTAAGCTTGTCTTTAGCTTTCTAATGAAAACATTTTTTCACTGTGTGAAATCAGTGTCTGCTTTCCAAATAAAATTATGAACAATGTCAGGTAAATGCAGTAAGATGATGATATTTTTACTTTTTGATTAAGGTACCTTAACAGAATTTCAGTTCAATTACCTCATTTTCTTGTAATCATTTATAAGACGAATTCTACAGTCTCCCCCCATGATGTGCTGTGGCCATAAAACTGACATGATATGTAGAATCTGCTTGTTCATTTAGGAAGATTATGATATTGCCCCATTAGGAACCGTATAAATCTTGGTGTTGAGTAAAATACATGTTCTGTCAGTAGAAAAGGATGGGAGCAATAGGAACTGGAAATCCATTCCTGAGAGAAGTGTAACAGCAACCTCAAAGCAAAATATTTCTGGAGTTCAGTACAATGTCATCCTTTCCTCACACACTAATTATGTGAGCAGCCACTGCAGCCACACTGGATATTTTGGTGATTGCAACAACACTAATCCACAGTACCAAATCACCTCTGCCTGACCTTTCACACTCCTTATAGGCAGGATCTAGCAAGAGCTGAGATTCTGCTCACAAGCAGGATGGGAAGCTGGCAGCAGACTGCTGCAGTGCCTGGAGTCAGGAAAACACTCCTGACGGCAATCTCTCTTTGCAATGGACACACTCAGGTGGTCTGGGGGGCACACAAACAATGGGTTGAGAAAACCTCTTAAACCCCTTATCTAGGAAAATGAGTCTTGAACAGACTCTAACAAGCATCTCACAGTACTCATTCAAGGTGTTGTCTTTACCCCTTTAGACACAGGTGCTCAGCACTGAACTCAATCCTATTTCCATGCTGGCCTGAGTTGGAGCAGGTCTCCCACACAAGCACTGATAAGCTGTGAAGGATTCCTCATAGTCTTACCGAAGTAACTCACAACAGCTGAAGAACAAACCTCTTTGACTCCTCAGTAAAGCCAAAGCTGCAAAAATCAGTGGCATTTATCACAAATTCATTCACAACCAAGCCAGGGTTTTTTTCACAGAACACTTTGCGACTTGAAGGTTAGATCTGATCCTTCCAGAACGAGTTGCCATTCTGACTAGTGTCAAGTCTTCTATCAGAAAAGGCAAGTGATCTTATTCTACCAAAGACAATTACTTCAAATTTGTTGCTAAATGTTTTCTGGTAAAACCAACTTGATGAACTGCTGAACACTCAGTTCATTAGCTGTCATCCAGCTTGACATTTCCATCTTTCCAAGCAGTATTGCAGAAAATCAAAGATACACAGGGCTGCACTTCAAAAGCTGCAGAGGTAGCCATACTGCCTTCATGGAAAAGGACCATGAAGGCTATTGCTAATGGAATGTGGAAGATTACAGTAACCCATAAGCAGATGAAAAGTGTTTGAAAATTATTACTTCAGCTGCCCTTTAGACATAGAATTACAGAACTAACATTACTAAAACAGAGTAAGAACATAGTAACAGAACTTAAAATAATAACATTCTGGAGACAGAACAGAAAAAGAATCCTGGCACAAGTGACTTGTCTTATGCTGCGGCACTTTTTAAAGTCATGCTATGTAAATAGTGCATTCTGTATCCATCCACGTAAAAGACCATTAAAATTTACAGAAAATAGGTGAAAGTAAAAGAGTGTTTATTTTTAAAAAGTAAAGGAGTGTTTATTAACTGAACACCTTTAAGGTAATATTCTCATACCAATACATATGCAAAGGACAATAGGCTTTCCAGGGAGGTGGTGGAATCATCATTTCTGGAAGTGTTCACAAAACATGGAGATGTGGCACTTAGGGACATGGTTTAGTGGTGAACAGGACCATGCTCAGCTAATGGTTGGACTTGATGATCTTGGAGGTCTTCTCCAACCTTAACAATTCTATGATTCTATAATCACTATTCTGTAATCTATTCTATACGTAATGTTACAATTCTTCTTTAATTAGTGTTTCTATTATCTACTTTAGTCTTTAAGCCATCAGACATTTGAGTCATCTTCTGCAAGAGTTTATCAACTGGATTCCTACCTTAGGCACCATCTTTAAAAATGAAGAAAGTGTTTTGTTTTCCTCCTGTCCTTTCAGTTGAACAAGCTAAATATATATATAAAAAAACTTCATTCTTTTTTATCTTATATTATTTGGGTTTTTTCAAGATTTCTCTCTCCTCATAAATTTTAAACTTAATATTTCTTGGTCTATTTAGAAAACACAAAAATCTACTCTAAAATGCTCTAAAATATTCACATTCTTTAAAACTTTTCCAGTCTTCTTCCAGAAGACAGGTATATTTTCTTTGTCAGTACCTGCTTAAGTGCTAAATGCATCTATTGCTTCCAGTCATCCTGCCTACCTCACTTCTTTGAAGGTACATTCACCTTCTGTATGTGACATGACAGGGATGACACAGGTATCAATGTACTGAAAGAAATGTTTGATGCCTGTGATGTATTCGCTGGATCAGAAATTGTATTTGTCTGTGTGCTGATTATACTGATACACTCAGGGCAACTCCTCTCCATGGGCATTATTAGACTTCAAACTGACTCCCACAGCTTTCTGAGAAAATAATTGCCAGCTCCTGAGACTCCTCAGAAATCACTGGCAGAGAAAGCCTGCACACTGTGGTACTCTTAAACTTGTGCTGCTCTTGAGCAGGACTGTTCTCAGTGTTAAAGATCATTTCTATAACTAGCTATGGTTAAGCTTTCATTTAGCAAAGGAAAATGTTAGATACTTCATTAAGAATAGGAAATTACATTTTTAAAATAGTAAATACAGAATATGTAAAACATTCTCAGGACTTAACAGCCAACTGGTGCTGTTTTGTTCCTGGTTATTAACTGGTGGACCTACCTCAGTGATGAGACTTCGTGAACAATTCTACCACCTACTCCTGAAATTCTGCTTCCCTTGGCTAATTTCCTTCCTTGACCACTGTACAACTTTACCGTCTCACTGAGGAAGTTAAACCTGCAAACCTGCCACCTTCAACTGAAGTCTGCTCAGAAGAGACCCTTCTCCAAGCAAACCATCTTTCATCAGAGATAGCCTCCCTTCTTTGTCTTTCAACCCTCTTGGTCTGTTTATCAGCAGGACATGCAGTCAAGATTATTTTAAAAAAATTAGTTGTGAGGAACAAAGTTTTGTGAAATCTCAGCCTACACTGAGTACCCAACTGCTACCCTCAGCTTGCATGACCCAACCCCTCTACAACTAATATCTAAACTACTTACATTCTTTGCAAGGGAGAAGGGCTGTTTGATTCCACGATTCTGGTGTAAGAACTGCTTGTCAAGTGTAGGTATCTAAGTTATCATCACAGGACCTTCAAATGCTAATACCCTTGCCATTAAAGAACTGCGGCATTTATTTGAAGACTAATAGGCTAGGCACTTAATATTACAGTACAGTTAACCATGTACATTAAACAGAGAGAGTTCCAATCACAATTTCTCTCCTCCTTCCCTTTGGAGATAATAAAGTTGGATTTTTCCAACCTCTTTGAATTATAAAATTACTGATTTGATAAAGAAGACATTTTTCTGGCTTGCACTATGGATGAGGCTTCTGCTTCCTTTTTCTAAATAACTTTGAATTTTTCTATCTACTACACAAGTTTGAACACACTGCTTGTTTCAGACTTCTTTGCAATAAGGATCATTTCAGCATAGTGGGACCAAGTGACAGGTCTGTTATTAAATTCATGCATTTGAATTCTCTGTGAAATCTTCAAAGAGTCTGCACAAAAAATGCTAGCAGCACAAATGACAGATTTGGCACCCAAACTTTTCTTCTCTTCCTCAAATTTTGTGAACAATGCAGGTTCTGGACTGAGATTTCAGGAGTTGATAAGACTTTTGCTATTATTATTTTTTTTATTATTATTATTATTGTTGTTGCTGTTATTATAAAGTTGTTTGCTTTTGAATGTCATCATTGTTGATGGATCTGTGATCTAAGCCACATTTGTACACTTTTTACAGAGTGACAGATCAGTGATTTCCTCTGGCACTAAAAAGTGGCCATTATCTTTTACAGTTTAGTCATTTTCAAGATTCAGAGTCTGCATTCATCTAATTCAAAGAACAGACATATATCAGTGAGAATCTCTAAACATTTCTACATTCCTGTTAAGATCTCTTTATGTGACTTTGCATACAGTTAAGTTTATTCCTCTCCATATAAAAGCATGATGGTTATATTTCTGCACAGCAAAACCCAAATAAATACTGAGAGTCATAAAGAGTTCCCTTTATTACTTTAGGCAGTGTACTAAACCAGTGCAGAAGAGGCTAATAGATTCTGCAAAGCCATTGCTTTTTGCCCTTGTGCAAGTGAGCAGGACAGGATAGAAAGTAACCGAAAAATTATTGTGACAGGCTCTCAGCTGTCCATAACCCTGAAGTTGGAACCACTGTACACTTTTCTTAAAAGTGACCAGAATAAAGACACTAAATGGCTTGCAGCATCAATGATTTATTAAAACACACAATAAAACAAGTGACTTTTACATAGCCAGTTAAGCATATTATGGTGAGACAGAGTAAAATAAAAGGGTTTGCAAACAAATCTTCCCTTTATTCACCGTACTTCAGAGAGTAGGTACTTCAGTTCTAGTTTTCTAGGTTAACAATTTTTATCAGCTTTCTGAACTGCAACAAATTTACTATGGTCTGCTCAGGGTTCCCATCAAAATACTCTCCTTTGGGGAGCTTTCTGCAAACCCCTTGCAGATTTTCTGCCAGCTCTGTGTTCCCCTTAGGAGTCTCCCAGCCTGTACTTGTGCAGCAGCATCCCCACTCATGATATTTACCACTCCCCACTTGTCTTGCCTCACTCTCCCTCAATCCATGTACAGTTGTCCCCAAAAGAAAAAAAAGCAATTTCCCCACGTTTTTGCTGGTACCATGATACTGGTACTGCAGCGGCATGAGCACTGCCAACAGAGCCTTCCTGACTGCTGCTCATCCATATTAATTCATGTACACATATAATAAACTGAGTGGTAGATGGTACTTATCACAGCTATTTCCAGTGACTGATCTGGCCTGTGTGTGATTAACACACAATTGCATGACAACTTATCATACTAATTATTTTGAAAATCAACACATCATTGACTTCTTTGAGGCTGGAGGGAGGGAACAGTCACATTAAGACTGACTACAGGAACCCAGCCACAGCAGCAGTCTTGTCCCAAAGCAATCACCTGTTCTCTCTAAGTTTCCAAGGACACTGCACGACAAAACAAGTTGGAAATCCCTGTTTCTTTGAAGCAAGAAGGACACTGCTGTTCAGATGTCTTGATCAGCACTTCTCTGTGGCAAGAGAATGATTTTGGGCAGCCTCAAAGTAGGAACAGGAGCTCCTCCAGTAGGAACAGGAGCTCCTCTTTGCAAGGACATACGAATCGCATTTACCTTGTGCAAACCGAAGTGCCTTGCTTTGCAAGCACCAGGAAATACTCCCTCACAAAGAGGCAAGGTGCAGCCAGTCACTAGTATCTTCACTCTTAAAGAAACAGGGTTGCTCTGCACTTATAAACATATTTAGGCTGGGACAGAGGAGAGTTCACAGATTTTGAGAGCTTGGTGTTAATAACGCCGAAGTTGTGGCTTCAATCTCTGTATTGGCCATTCACTTAAGAGCTGGACTTGATGATACTTGTTGGTCCCTTCCAACTCAGAGCATTCTGTGATCCTGAGATCTCTGAAGGTCCTGGGGGAGATGGGGGCTGCCACTTGAAGTACTTTTTATATGAACACACTGGAGATGCCATGAGAAATTTCAACCAACTCAGTTTATGTTTTTCCAAAGCAGCAAAAAGAGAGCAACAAAGATTGTGACCTACAACACCTCTCCCTCCCTAACTGCATTAGAGCAGTCCAAAACCAAGTCATACATTACTGCCAGCTGCCCTGGGAAGGAGATGAGGAAAACAACAACACTATTGGAATGTGTTATGCTGATGTAAAAAAATGAGTTGTATTTATTTTCCTCTTAAACCAATTGGTATTTTGTGCTGAATATTATCTTTCTGGATATTATTTTTAAGGATCCAATGGTTTTCTGCAATCGCTTTGAATTTAAATATTTGGTTTATGATGAGAACTTTTAGCATTTAAAAAATAGCATTACTTGCTTTTTTAAGTCCAGTTACATGTTTCCCCTTAAGCTGCTTGGCTCTTTTGTATTCCTATATAGCTGCAAGGAACATGTTATTATTTTTTGAAAGGTTGCTTTTTATATTTTTTCTTAATTAATTAATTAATTACCCTAATATCTTAATCTTTTTTGGATATTCTTTTTGGGTATTCTTTGGGTATTCTTTTCATCTGGAAGTTTATGTATTTTTTTTCCCCTGTACAATATGTTCTGTACTTCCAGATTTGCTAGATATTAAATTTACCTAATTATCTCTTCTTAAAAGTTCACCCTTTTAAAATTATTATGTTGCAGACTCTGGGCTTTTCACAAAACACATTAAAATATTCATCGTGGCCTCCCTTCTCTCCCAACATCAAATTGACTTTAATGAAAAAAAAAAGGAAAAAAAGAAGACTTAATATTTAATTTATAAATGTAAGGGAATAAAACACCTTTAATTATAGATTAATTATATTGTGCTAATAGACAGCACAGATTTTTAATCAAACTGTAATATGGAAAAAGCACAGTATTTTCACAGTATGGATGAAATTGAAAATCTTGTTTATGTATCAGTTGCCAGATTTACCAAGCTGTTTCAGAAAAAGCTTAAAATTTTAATACAGAAGGTATATTTCATTTTAGTGAACATTTGTGTGCAAGATGATTAAGAAGAGTGACGTAGCATTACAATTAATTAGCATTTGCACTGTCATGATTACATGACAATGTAGTCATCAGAGGTGACATTTTCAAAGTGCAGGTGACCCACGTAAAGGACCCCATATCTTATAGCTATTTACCTTCTAAATTTCCATGGAGCTGTAAAGGTGGTGCCCAAGCACCAGTTTAGCTGTTCTGCAGCCTGGCATTCTGGCTGCATCTGGGGAAAATGTATCCCCAGGGGTCCCACCCTGGACACCAAGATTTCTATGACAGGATCAGATCTGAGACACAAGAGATCACAGCATTCTGGCCTACTTTTGTTCCTGACAAAAAGTGACACCTGGCAAGTGAGAAACCGTATCTTTGAGACAGAAATATATTTTCAGTCCTATTCCTGCTCTCTGGTCTTGCAATACTTTGTGGCATAAACATGGATTACACTTAAGTTTTTACTGGAATCCGTAAGTTGCATCTGTCTTGAACATGTTTTCCTTATTTGACGACCATGTAAAGCACCTTCAAACAGTTAGATTTCTGGAGTCCTTTGTCTGTCTTTATGTCCGTAAAAGGCACCCGGACAGATCAATAGCAGCTTCCTTTCACTTCAGACCCATTCACAACTATTACGAGTCACTCAGAGGTAGGTCCCTGAAGTCCACCTAAAGACACTGCATAAGAAGTCTTGCTTGCAGTCCCTAATATTTCATGAAAATCATGGTCATTAAAATTCTCCACCTTCTTTTTATTCAAAATTTTAATTACTTCTTACAACTTTTAAAACAGAACATGAATCAAGAACGAACCATGGACTTCACAAAAACCAAATGTTACAGTATCTATTCTTAAAGTAATGCATCTTATTTCTTTGAAGTCTCAAGCCCAAATTATTTCCTATCAATAGCATTTGGTTCAACCTGGACTGGAAATTATCAGTTCCATTCATGGGTCACAGTTTATAATTACCTTCTCTCTCTCAGATCTTATTAATCACACAAACCAGCTATAACAGACTTTACAAAAGGTTTTATTTTGCCTGGTTTTGCACATAAATACTGTGTTTATATTTACTTCAGATACAAATGGTGCCACCTGCTCCTCTTAGTACCCTGACATTTGGCGCTAATTAGATGGACTTGCATTATCAAGAGCACAGTAATACAGTGCTGCAGCAGGCTCTGTTACCATGGATCCTAATGCACTCAGCACTCCACAGGAAATGTAGCAGAGCATAAGAAATAAATCTATTCCTGTGTGAACTTGCACCAGTTTTGTGACACTATTAAGGTACATCCTCAACGTCTGCTAGATTCGAGGGTAAACACCATCATTATTTCTAAACTTTTATTAATACATTCTACCATTGAGTCACCATGTAGGTGAAACAAAATTGCAAGTAGATTTTAAATACCCTGACAGTGCTAATTGAAACAAGTCATGCATTCAAGCTGTACAGGAGAATGAATCTCAACTGGGTATCAGTTGCCACAAAAGACTACTGGCATCTCTAAGTGAGAAAAGTCATTTCATACAATTCATACTTGCAGGACTGTTACACTGAATAGCTGCTGTGAAAACTCACACTATTTGTTCCTTTTTAAGCCTACCTGAATGTACCTAATTACTATACTCTAAGACTTAACAAACAGGGGGCTAATCAAAAACTTGCTTGTACAGTGATTTGACATAGTTCAATAAACTCTACAGTTGAAATTAAAGGAGAAAGAGGAGGAATGGATTATGGTGCAAGCAGAAGGTGAAGAAAAGATATAAAAATAACAGAAATAAAGCCATTAAATAAGCAGGCAACATAAAAAAAAACTCTTTCCTTTCTCTCATTCTCACAGTGAAATGCATATAAACACTCTAATTCTTCCCATCTGTTCTAGGGCCCAACAACTCTGTATTTCATACCAGAGGTAACTTAGCAATTTCTGCTTCAGGCATTGTTTGAGGTTCTTCCTTCACTGCTGTCTTTATCTGTATTTCTGTCCTGTACACATCCTGGAGTGCTGTGGACCCATAACTTCATATTCTTTTCAGTTTTACCCAACTTCTCACATCTCAGTGGAAAAGTTCAATACCTGGGTTATAAATTGCATACCCTTGGTTCTCTGAATGGGCTTTTTTAAGAAACTAACAAAGGCAAGTTTGAAAATTGTTGCTTTCCCCTTGCGATTAGAAAAATTGTAACATGCTGCAAATAAGATAAAACCAGGGAGTGATCCACTTCCCAAAGCGGAAAGCATCACAGCATATGATATAATAATGAAGTTATTTGGTATGACACATAACCTCACCAGGCTCAGGCTGATACCTCTATGTGAGTCCTCTAAGCTTCATCCCAATTGAATTCTATTTAAAATATTTAACCCTTAAAAGAGGAAATTCATTTCAGAATCACCTTATAAGATCAGTTTATGTAGGTGACATAGCCCAAAGGAAGCGCAAGAAGACAGGCCAGACCGCATCTACACGTGTAAAAACGTTTTATGGGGTAGTATAAAACTACTGCATGCAATAGATAAGCAATTAAGCAGGTAGACAATGCATGATTTGGAGCAGAATATAAGTAATATTTCCTCTCTTTTTCTCTTTCTTTTTTGGCAGGTATGAATGGACAATGGACCTAGGTTTGCATAGCATAGTTCTATTTACAAGCAATCACATTAAGAATCAAAATCACAGCTGAAAGTATCACCAATCAGTATGTATTCGATTTATCAGTTGCTAACTGTGGGAACACAGAAATTACAATCTCTGCACCTAAATTATCAATTCATGAAGTGGTGGTGAAATCAGAGTGCATGAATACAGCACACGTTTTTGAAACAGGAAATCTCAAAGTTTGTACACAGCCTAACAAAAAGTAAAATATTCTCTTATCTGACTGGAGACTTTGCTTTGAGCCCTGAAAGTCATTCAGCCTACAAAGTCACTGGCTGTTTCCCCTCCATCAAAGCTTACCAGCTCACATAATTTCACAGCTGGGATGGTATCTGAGTCCACGTAGCTGAGCGCAATCTTACCCTGGGTGGCTTATGAATAACCAAGAATTTGTCTGTTGTATGGCATGAATACTGAAAAGGAAAAAGAGATCTACTCTAACACCTGCCCAAGAAAAGTTTATCCATCAGAAAGAGGGACTTGGTTTTAATAAATGTCAGAAGAATATATGTACCTGGTTTAGTGGTGAACATGGCAGTAATGGACTCAGTGATCTTAAGTCTTTTCCAACCTTAACAATTTTATGATTCTTTGAATATAGTAGTCTCCAAAAATAAGGAAGGACATTAAGGAATCTTCCGAACAAAAAAAGCCTGTGTTAAAGATGAGATTTCCACAATTACCGATGTACTTTGAATTAAAAACAAACCAAGGAAACCACATTTTTCTTGAACAGTAACTCATGAGATACGAAATGTACTCCATTTCTGATGTCACGATACTGCCAAAAATTAGTCATTCAAAATAGCTGAATAACATGTCTCTGTAACACATA
This sequence comes from Myiotriccus ornatus, assembly GCA_036023395.1. Lineage (NCBI taxonomy): Eukaryota > Metazoa > Chordata > Aves > Passeriformes > Tyrannidae > Myiotriccus > Myiotriccus ornatus. The sequence continues at coordinate 20,009,273 of JAYRBT010000042.1, read as the reverse complement.
TGCAGTAACTTGTTAAGGTTTACATCCTTTTTTGTTTTTTTTTTAAGGGGTCATAAGCCAAGACAACAGAAGAGATACAAATGCTCCAAATTGTGGAAAGAAGTTTAAAATTAAAAAAAAACAAAAACAAAACTATAAGAGCATCAGATTTGGATTCTTCAGAGTTTAATTCTCTTGTAGCAGAATAGCTACTGGCATAGCTGGGGTTCAGGGAATATATAACTTTTAAGAGGTGAGTATACTCAGCTCCTGCCTGACATTCTACTTCTACAATCATATCTTTGATTCTGAGGAGAGGTGAAATGCCTAACTTAGTATCTTCTGAAAAATAGCCTCATAGAAGGATTTATCCATTGTTCAGAGACTTGGAAAACAACTAGACATCAATGCCAATGTTTTTATCTGTGTGATTCATCCTAATGAGTATGCCATTCATACATGCTATCATTGTTGTCTCCATCAATTGTGTGCTAAATAAATATTTACTGTTTATGTACTGCATACAATAAAATATTATACAGTGGTCTGACAAAAATTAATTTTTTTCTGGGTTCCAAATCATACATTTTTGATAGACTTATGGGGTGGCTTTGTTACAGAGTTACACTTCAATAGAGAACGTAATTTCATCACAGCAAAAATACTTTCTAAAAACCTTAGCAACATTTTGGTTTGTAGGGAAAACAACAGAGAAAACCAGGACTAGGTTGAAAATGTGACTTTTGCATTTTAGAACTAAACCAGTTTGAAACTTTTGGTTATATGCATTTGATTTTTATGCTAGGTAGCACACTATAGTATTTTCATTGGAATAGAGTAAGGTTTAATTCTCTTTTGCTTTGAATTGTAAAATGGTCTGGTTTGATTTCAATTCCAAATGTCAAAATCCTTTTTAAAATAGAAGATTGATCTTCTTTGCAATTCTGCTTCTCAAGAGGATTTCTTGAATAATAAATGAAGAATAAAGGTTTTGACACTTATTACATTTTTTTCCCACTTTCCAAAATAAGTTCTGAATGTGTAACAACAGTCATTGAAAACGTTCCATTTCATCTGAGACTAGGAACGAGGCAGAGGGGACTGGGAACCGTTCTCCTGTGGCCTGCCAGTGCATGTCAAAGTGAAGAGGTCCAGCCCCAAGGCCCAGCTCCCACAGTATCAGGTCCTCTCTCTCTGGGCTGAATGCTATTACTCTTAATAACTCCCTGAGCCTTTCTTCACATCCCACTGAGACTTTCTATGCTGAACTGAAAATCAGTAACACAAACATTAGAGGGAGGAGAGGGGGTTGGGAAACGCAAAATATTTTGCTTCAAAAGCATCCTCCATAGACCTGCACACAGACAGGGATGACAAAATAATTAAGGGAAAGATTTTATTCAGGAGAATAAATGCATGCTGTGATATATGTACATGTATACTGTAAATCATATTTATGTTTAAAAATTGTATTCTCCAGACAGTACATATATATGGATGGCAAAAAGCAAGGAATAGGATTATATCACCATCATTTGATCAGAAATTCAATCACATACAAGATTGAAGAACAAACAATATGACCAATGGAAAGTATTAATAATGCACTTTGTCAAATAACCCCTTGCTCTCTAGGGAGGTATCATAAGGCAGCAAAGTACAACCACTTCAAATTACTATTTCACTGTAGAACTGGCTATAGAATATTTGACATGATAATATATTTAAGGCATTCTTCATGTTGCCATAATCATTCTTAAGACTCTTCATCTGTGAAATGCTACTGAGTTCAGTGTAGTCCTGCACAGATGCATAAGTGGCCCCCCTACCTTGCAGGACAGTAAACTGTTTGAAGGCATAATTACACCTGAAATGCTTGATCATGATGTAATTAAGTTCCTCACTCTAAAATGAGAATTAATTTAAACTAGCATTCAAAACATCATTTAAAATTAATGTACTGAAGTATAGCAAAAGTATATAGTCTTTTAAAAGAGTTACTAAGGACTTGAACATCATAAAACCATAATCCTTTGAAATTTCACATAGCCACATTTCAGACAAGTAAATATCATAATGAAGCATCAAACAGAGATACTGTAAAGAACCAACAAGAATAAGTAGAGAACCTCAAAAAGAGAAAGGATGTTGGTTTTTATTTGGATGACTGCACCAGACCCAGACTGGGATAGGACTACAATGAGCACCTTTGTAATGCCAACCAGTATATGTTCCAACACACCTATCTAAAATAGAAGAAAAAAAAATACATTAACCAAGAAAAAAAAGAGGATTTTTTTTCTTTTTTAAGGAGCACTGTAAAAAGGTGAGGAAGGTGGCAAAAGCACCATTCACATTCTAAAAGCATACTTTCTTTTTTAATGTCACTATATTACTGGAAGCAAACATACAGCTTTGGTGATAAAGGCTCTAAAAGTATAAGCAAACATGATTCAATATTACAGTGAATGAAGCTGCAAGAAATTTTAATTCTTTTTTTCAGAAGAGTGATTTACACTAAATGACAAAAAGAAAAAATATAATCCATGGAAAACAGAACCATATAATAGTAGACCAAAAGAGATTTCAAGGAGTAATATCTACCACAGTCCACTCTCACATACAATTTTTCTTTCATCAATTCCATAAAATTTCATAATTTAGTATTGCTGAGATCAAATTCTTGGTTGGTTACCCTTTTCATAGGATTTTTAAAGTCCTTGTCTTTATTCCAAGGTTCTGTGCAACCTGCCTATAAAGCTCTGCTTATTCTCACCCTACTTTCAAGATCTAACTCTTATCTTCTGAAGTGAAAAGCAGTGTAGCTTCCCTTCTGATCATTCCTTTAAAGCTCTTCTTATCCTACTCAGTCTTTGATTACTGACCTCTCTGTGATTTCCACAAAGAATCAGGTTATTACTCTCATTTGGGGGGCCATATCCTCTCAAATCTCATAACTCTTCATGTCAATAAAGCAACACTCATGTACAGCACTGAAGGTCTGGCCGCTATACCTCCTTTGTATTTTACCTCTGTGCAACTAAGTTGCAAAATCTTTGGTCTCATGTTTCAAACCCTTTTTCCTTTTTTGTCATCATAAATTACATGAAAGATAATTTCACAGAGGAATTGGTAAAAACATTTCAGTTAAAATGGGAAGTGACCTTAAAACTCATTCAAAATTCAATCCAAATCTTATGCAGACCTGAAAGTCTCATACTTCAGCTTGCAGAAGTGTGGGGTCAATCAGAGCCTGGCTAAATGAATAGTGTTAACAGAGAGTTTCAGGGAAGTTTTAATATGAATGCTGATATCCATGCCATTGGTAGATCTGCAGAAAAGTGCAGAAGCTATATAAATTTATCTGATCTTTTTCCTGCAGGTTCTCAGGTATCAAACTTTACATTCTATGCTATCCCACTGCATATAGAAATTACAAATGTGAAAGAACTTTGCATACTTCACTTTCAGTTCTGTTAGCCGACATGAAGAATTGTATGATCAAACATAGTAAACTAATTTTTCTTACTTTCATTACTCTTTCCTCTCACCATTTTAAAACACTGCTGTAACTACAGATTTCCCCTAAAATTCAGGAAAAAGGTATCAAAAGTTCACAAGCAAGCTTATTCCTCTAAAATTTATACTCTAATTTTGAAAAAAACTTAAAATACTATATATATATAAATTAGAATATATATTTTATGCCTATGTAAATTTATATATATTATATATATTTTTATATATATTTTTAAATTAGACCATACATCTATATTTATACCTATATAGATAGATATAGATACAGATGATATAGATATAGATATAGATATGGTCTAATTTTGTGAAACCACTTGTTTATGTTTGTTATTTATTTGGAATTACTAATTACGAAGTCAATTTCTAATTTTTCATCTGTACATTTTTCTTTCAAGATAGTTTTTATCTGATATTGAGGAATGTTACGTACTTTTAAGTACAATGCAGAACATGACCACTTTTTTGTCCACTGTAACTTTTGGAAGATATTAACATTTCTGTCCAAAAGGTAAAAAAAAATCAATTTTTCCAGTAATCTGCATACAGTCCATGTGTTTGTTATCTTTTCAGATTTTATATGCAATATAAAATGTCATTTCTAACACTGAAATAACTGGATATGGCACTTACTGCTACAGTTTAGTTGACGTGGGGGTGCTCGTTCAGAGGCTGGACTCTATGATGTTGGTGGTCTTTTCCAATCTTAATGATTCCATTATTCTATGATTCTAATATATCCTGCAAGAAGGTTCAGTGAATTGCAGAGCTTATTCTATCACTCTCCAATCCAGCACTTACAACGTTCCTAAAACTGCCACTTTTAGAAACTCAGTCACTTGTTCAAAATTTAAAAGGAATAAAATTAATTTGTTTCATTTGCTGTAGTTTCAAAAGTCACAGTCGATTTAAAATGTTACCTTGAAGTACTTCTGGTGCTGGAAATTATCTGTTCACTTCAAGATCAGAGCATAATTGTTGATCTATCTGAGAATCTTTGAAGAACTTTTCTTTCTATAGTGTGCCTCAGGAAAAAGTCTGCCAATAGTCAGAAGCCGACACTGAGAGTGAAAAAGCACCCTTATTTCTGAGTCAAACAATGTTTATATGGCACTTAAATTCCACCGGACTCCTCTGAACAGGTTTATGACGTGTGCAAATGACCCCTCATTTTTCTTCTTTGTTTGAAGGAATAGGACAGGCAAACAATGTCCAATTTTTGAATAAAACCTAAATATGAAACTGAAATATATACCTTTTTCAACAAATATTTTGCATAGTTCAACAGGATATTGCATCCTGAAAATCTACGATATTATCAATAAGTCACATACTCAGATCTGAGGATCATTTGCTGATAACCTACAGAGAACTGTCATGTATTAACTGTGCTTTTGTTTCTATCTATGAAAATACCTGTAAGAATGCTAAATTACTTCTAAACATTTAAATAATTCAGTCATGATTAATACAAGCAAATATTAGAGTTATCACCAGGATCTTACATGCACTGGGAAGACAGATTGCTTTTTTGAGAAGGTGATAATCAATTCAGCCATGGAATAGGATTCATTTCACTTGATTTGAGGAATCTAAAAGTGGGACACCTTATCCAATTTAGTCATCTAGGTCTATTTGCCATCAGTAAAGAGAGATGGGCATTCTCACAGGGTAAGTCATACCAGTCTGAGCAGGTTACTGACCTATGGAGGTGGCCTGCCAGAAGCTGGAGAATTAAGTAAATCCTGTCTCATGAGCTCTATCCGAGTGCAGGGCTGCAAGCCCAAAACATGCACTCATCCAGAGTCAAAATCATTATGCCCAGCCATGCAGTTAAACCAGTAAAAGTTCAATGTAACAAATGTACTCCTCCTCCCCTGTACATTGGTTTTTAACATAAATTACGTACACTTGGGCTTTTACCTTCTATGATTCTATGACCTCTCATAAGAATCGTCCATACAAAAACATCTATCTCAAATACTGGATACAAACAATATTCTGGAAATATTGAACTATAATTGGTACTTTTAATGGCCACACTCACCCATTAAAAGCCAAATTCTGACCTCCTTCTCCAGTGATTTACACTAAAGTCCATTATGTATGTCCCATTGATTTTGCTGAAACTATTTCTTCAATAAAATTCTACTTGGTAGATTAAAAAGCATCTGCATCTGTTTACAGGTGACCAGTCTGAACTCCCTTCCATAAAAAAGTGTGCAAATACTTATAAATCAGGGACATTTCACAGGTGAATAATTATTCAATGTATTGAAAATTGTTCATGATATTAAAGCAATCTTATGTATTTTTATTTCTGCTTGATGAAATTATGAAACCACCTAGTTTACTAATTATATTATAAAATTAAAATAATCTACTATATTATGATATTAATATATAAATATTAAAATATACATTTACTCGTCGTATAGTGGTATCCAACATCAGAATAAGTTGAAACATATTTTAATATCACACATAATTAGTAAAGAGATCACAATAGAAAGACTGATTTACTATTTCTTTACCCTTGTGCTCATATTTGTTTTACCTTGCTGATACCCCGTAAATCAAGTATTAACTAATAGAGAAAAGACTGTTTTGTGGGAATTTCTGAATTAACAGCTTATGCTGTAAGTCACTACATATTCCAGTATACACGTGACACAACATTTTTCTGCAGTTACAAAACAGAACAAACATACTACTTTATATGAGCTACTGAGAAACTATGCACTGGTAAATTTAGATGTGCATTTTGAATCAATAGATACTCAAATAATATTAAAAATAACTGATAAATACTGAGCTATGTATTAAATAGAAATTGTAGACTGAGATGAGGTCTCTTCCCAGTCTCTTCTCAGCTTCCTCATGAGAGGAAGAGGAGGGGCAGACACTGCTCTCTCCTCTGTGGTGACCAGTGACAGAACCCCAGGGAACGACCCGAAGCTGTGTCAAGAGGTTTCTGTTAGAAATTAGAAAAAGGTTCTTCACCCAGACGGTGGCTGGGCACTGGAAGAGGCTCCCTAGGGAAGTGGTCACAGCACCAAGCCTGACAGAGTTCAAGAAGCATTTGGACAGTCCTCTCAGTCACATGGTGTGACTCTTGGGGATGGTCCTGTGCAAGGCCAGGAGTTGGATTTGATGATCCTTGTGGGTCCCTTCCAACTCGGCGTATTCTGTGATTCTGTAAGTCTGTGCCTTTCTGCCACTCAGAACAGCTAATAAATGAAATAATGCAATGTTTGCAGTTAGTTGTCTTCTGCATATCAGGGCAAGAGCAGTCAAATCCTGCTTGTGCTCAGGAGCCGAGCACAGAGGGGGCTTTATATCCTACTGACTTACTCAGAGGGCTCAGTGTCATGAGCAGCAATTTCCTTTCCTTTGCCACATAGACTCTGAAAACATTAGATGGGGGGTCTACCCTTCTTCAGCTTTACTCACTCAGTCCTTTGTGTGCAGCCACACAAGTTTTCTTTGGATAAGGAATGTGTTTTTAAAACAAAAGCTGACTGCCTCCAATTTCACTTGGTGGAGCAGTCCTGCTGTGTCCCACTGCACAGCACTCAGGGCAAACCAATCCATAGTATGATTTATGGGGATACAGCTGTGGCCCTCCAGCTCAAAGGAACATAACAACCTGAAGTAAAATATTTTGAAATGAGTACTATGGGGACCCCAGATGCTCATCATCAACTGCTTCAGTCTGCAGAGTTGCACTGTTTGATTACATAGGTGTATTCTAGTGTATATAGAAAAATATATTCAACCAAATTAACATGCCTGCTGCTGATTTGGGTAATGAAGTTTCACCTCCAAAGTTATCAAATTGATTAGCTCAAAGCACAGTGCTAGAGTGGTTGGGCAGTGGTCAACAGGTCTGAAGGATGACTAGCCTCCTGTGAGGGTACAAAGAGCAGATCAGCCTGTCTGACCACATCTAAGGACATTGAAAACTACGCAGCAAATGGTCCATGAAGACTGAAACTATTTTTATTGCACTGTTTATATTCTAACTAAGTGCCTATTCAGTCAGAAAGCATTCACATCAAATGTTCATACTTAGAAAATGTTAGCACTGTAGCCTGAAATGCTTGAATATCGGCAGAGATGTATATACAAAACTAACACAGTTCTTCCAGTTTTCTCACAAGGCAGGATTACAAGAACATGCTCAAAAAGGAAAAACCATTCTGTCTGAAGAATGATATCTGGTACTCAGGCTTATATAGAACATGCCTTCCCATTCATAGCAAGGGTCTGTTTGTGGTAGACCAGGAAAGCAAACTGATGAAGAATGGCACACAACACCAACTATCGACTTTCCTGTTCTACCAGCATCTGTCCAAAGCGGTTGGGCTGTACTGGAAATGACAGAGTAACTTACTACTGTCTCCCAGAAACAAGGATTGAGTGCAGATGACATTCTTATATCTGTAACATCTAAGTTTTATCAAGTAATAATGGTTACAAGTTTTCAGAGGCTACATTTGGAAGGTACAGCTCAAGAATTCACACAAAACTGTACTAAAACCAGCAATTCATTCACTAGGATATGACCTTCTAGTGGCTCTGAGCTGGAATAAGAATTTCTGGGTTCGTATGTTATTAGCAAACACATGCAAACTTGGCAGCAGGTGTATCAAATACAAAATGGCAAGATATTCTATTTAAATGACTGTGCCGTAGATTATGAATCATAACTTTGTAAAATATTATAAACCTAAATTTGATGCATTTCATGATAGAATACAAAACCTGAATTCCTATTTATTAGTAAAATAGGATAAAATATAAAATATTATAGTTAATCCCTATTTATTAGTAAAATGAAAAACCTCCGTGGAGCATATAAACAATTTCTCTTTCATATTGGAATAAGAAGGTTTTTTAAATGATAAATTTTATAGATGAATCTAAGCTTTAACAATTTAGATTTGAAATTTTAGGATTTAGAAGTGCTATTCCACTGGATGTTATAGAGATTTAAAACACTGGTGAAACAACAAAATGGGTGACAGCAAGTGAAATGAAGAAATCAAATCAGTGAATGCATAGCATATGTTAGGTCCCCTGATTTGACAGCTCTTGGTCATGTTAATTAATACTTAAGAACATTAGCAGTTGCCAGAATAAAATACTATTCAACTTATATCTTCTGAAATTCTGTAATTTCTATATCAAAAGATGGCCCTTTGTAAGACAACTGAATGTGTATATTTTGATCAAATATACCTTAAGCTATGGTCTTCTACCACTTATCAGGCTATCGGACAGTGACAGAAGAGAAATAGCAAAGCTCATGCCTGTCAGTTCTCCACCATCAGGAAAGAACTTAGTCTAAACATTCTGACCTGATGAGTAGCACAAGAAACTCTGTATTTCTGTCTTATTAATTTTGACAGAATGACACTCACTATTCTCAGACAATCAACTTTTTTTTTTTGGAATTGACTACCAAGGCTTCTGAAATTTGGAAGTAGACAAAATCAGCAAAAATGGTGAATTTATGGCATATGATATAACATATTAAAGAGATTAAATTTCATTCAAGTTATTGAAAGAGGTCTTGATGTCAGCTGGGACATGATCTATGGTCCTAAACCCAAAAGTAAATGCTTTCTGACTCCATATATTATTTAATCACACATGATGCTGTTTGATTTAGTGCTACATTAGAGGGAGCATGGGACCACTGCAGTGCAGCTACCTGAAATGCACAGTTTTCTTAGTTCTGAGATACTGTACAAAGCAGAGTAAGAAACAGCTCAGACTACGACAAATACTCTTCAAAGTCTTTCGGGTCCAACTGATGTGATTGGTAGCAAAGATTCAACAGTCAACTTGGCTCCTGCTTATCATGCTGTAAATCTGGCTACTGTGGTTTTTACATGGAATTACTGTACTTACACAAAACAGCAATAGACATCTAATAAACATAAATAAAAAGTCAAAAAACCTCTGTGATTTGTTCAGAAGATACTTTTTCAAACAGAAATCCAGAAAATGGCAAAGAGCAACAAAAGAATAGAAAGAATAAGAACTGACCTTTTTAATTCATGCCTAAACATCCTGGTCACAATGCCCAAGTCGCACAGAGGAAGAGCACACAGCTATTTCTTTGTGCTCTAAAACACAAAGTTTTAGAGGCACTGAACCCTAGTGCCTTTTGAAAATGTGGTTAACTGATGTGTCTCAGCTGCATCTGTGCTGATAACTTTCTGTAGGTCTCATCAAGAAAAAAAACTGCTTCAGGAGTGAATTTATGGTAATAGAATCACTAATCAAACTAAATAGCAATGCAATGTACCTCTAAAAGATTCACACTCCACTTTTCAATTTGATCTATAAACTTTTCAGAATGTGGCTCCATACAAACATAAGTAAATTTACTCTTTCTGTTAATATTTTTAGGTACAGTTGTATTTTCGAAGAGGATAGTTAAGAAAATAAATAAATAATGTATTGGTAAAATTCCTAGGTATTCATGATTTCTGCTATACAGCACTGTGATTTTTTTTTTTTTCAGTGAAACAAATAGTTCAGTTTGATAGAGCTAATTGAAATTAAGCTAATTTACACAGGTCTCTATATACTTTTGGAAACTCCTCCATCTTTATTTTTAGCAACACAGCCATCATAGGCAGTTAACGGCTGATTAGGTTTGAAGAGTAATTAAAATACTAACCATACAAAACAAGGGAAGAGACTACTTCTGTAGGGATTTGCATGAAGATTCTTAATTAATGTTTTTGTTGAGGTTTTATTAAAGGGCCACATTTTGCTGTTCAAAGACTGTAAACACTATGATAAATGCATGCCTTTGAGGGGTTCTGTGGGGAAGTACAGAACAAATCTCAATCAAACTGTGTCTTCTTACGTCAGATTTGAATTTGAGGCTATGTTTTTATCCATTAAAACATGATTAGAGTATCCAACTTTTTTAAATGTTACATTTCTATCTGCTTATTCCCACAAACACATATCTACATGTGTAAGCACATATTTACATACAAATACTTTAGAGAGAAAGAGAGGACTTCAGAATTTTTTGTTAGAATGAAATCAAATATTAGCAGTCTGTGAGATTAATGGAAGCAAATCTGAGTAAATTTCATTTAATTCTTACCCCTCTCTTCACTCTTCGTCATTAATGCTTTCTTTTTCTATCACTGTGTTTTGCTTTTCTGAAAGAGTGATGGTGTATATTGTCAGAACCTCTTTTTAATACAATTATTAAAAGAGTATTCTGCAATATCTTTGTTAAATTTCAAAATATTTGTATTCATCCTTCTGTAGACTTCTTAAGAAAAACAAGACCTAGAAATCTATCTTAAGGCAGGACTGAAAAGTAATAGCTCAACAACCAAGAGCTGGAGCTAAGAACACAATGACAGGAATAAATCTGGTCAGTCCACAATGTTCCTAAATAATTCTAAATCTTCAGCTACCAGAAACTTGGCCCACCAGTTGAGTGGGAAGCTGAGGGACATGATGAAAATACTCCAGGATGTTAAATTTAAAGTAGGCATAGAGTCTCTGCCACCTCCTGCCACCATGGTGCAAGTCCTTTCTCTTGAAGAATCAACAGGAATCAAAGGATGAATGCTGTCTCTGTCTTTACCGTTTTCTGCTGGGGGCACAGGGATGAGTAAAAAGCTTCTCTTCACTTCTCATTCCCACAGAGATCCCAATGCTAAAGAAAGACTGCTGAAGATCCCTGAAAGATTCATGTCTCACTAAAGATCTCTTTATTTTCTATATTTATGAATATAGAAAACCTGCATCTTGAAAAAATTTGTAAAGTAAAGCTTCTTGGAACTTCTACATATGATTCAATCCTAGTAGTGCTCCATTCTTTTCCATTTTTTTGTAGTATGACAAATGAGTTTTCTCTGCAAATGGTTTTCTCCTTCCCTGAATAAAAAAGATTAAAGGTAGTCGTCAAAATATTGTTTTGTGTTTACTAAGTTCATGTCCCAATTTGATTTTTTTTTTCAATTCCAAAGAAGTTGGAACAAATCTTTAATATTTTCAATGAACTATTCTAATATTGAGGATTTGATCAATGTACACTCAAATTCAGGAATACACAGAGCTAGCTGCAAATCAATATAGTGGCAAAGAAATTACTTATTCAAAGTTTAGGTGAATCATTGCTTTCTGTAAAATGGCAAAAATCAGAAAGTACACAAACAGGCAAACTCAAAAAAACCTTATTATTTTATTTGTTTCCAAAGCACAAATTCTTTTAGGAATAAGAAGCAACAGCAACCACAAATAAAGAGGATTTTAAAATACAGTTTAAATAAATAACTATTATATATTTAAAATAACAGTTTAAATAAACTGTTCAAGCCATTACAACACTTGCCTGTAATAATCAGTAATGCATAAGAACGGAAGTAATAAAAAGGCTTATTCCCTTGTGTAATTCTAACCTTGAAAGAAAAAAAATTCCCTTCAGGACTTCCAGTGCTAAAAACATTGTTGATTTTACATGGAAAAGAAAAGAGAGAAAGGTTTTTCACTACTAAGCATTTTGTAGTATCTTCACAGGGAAAAAAAAAAAAAAAGCTTGAAATTGGATTAGATCAGTAGCATCCTCACTGCAGCTAGTAAAAATTTAAAGCTATGAATAACTCGACTAAATAGATAGAATAGGGATATCAGTTTTATTGTTGTTGGGAATTACAAATGTTATATGAGAAAAAGATTCAAATACCTCCTAAGATAAACAGGAAGGCATAATAAAACCCATCTCAAGCCTGAGAAAACTTTATACCTATTAATTTGCCTTTTAATATTATTGGAGAGGAAGATTTTCAGATTATGGTTGTATCTCAAGCTTTTGGATATCTTTCAGTGTACTACTGCCTACTGACATCACAGAACCACAGAATCATTCAAGGTTGGAAGAGACCTCCAAGGTCATCTAGACCAGCTGTCAACCTCACACCATTATAATTACCCCTGAACCATACCACCAAGTGCCACATCCAGAAGCCTCTTGAACACTTCTAGAGACCGAAACATGACACACAAATTGGATTGGTGGGCAAAAAACAAAAAGAATCTTATTGTCTGCTGTGCCTAGATAAAAATATGGGAAAATCAGGATCAGTGGTGTTTTTAAGTTCAGTCTTCAAGTCCTCAACTAGAGATGTGAATACAGATTCATATAATCACAGAATAGGTAAGGTTGGAAGGCACCACAAGGGGTCATCTGATCCAACCTTCCTGCTCAAGCAGAGTCATCCTAGAGCACATGGAACAGGACCGTATTCAGACAGTTCTTGAATATCTCCAGTGAGGGAAACTCCACAACCTCCCTGGGCAATCTGTTCCTGTGTGCAGTCACCTGTATATTCTTTTTAAGAATTGATCTGAAACTACACATAAAATATCAGAGAAAACCCATTGGAAGGACAAATGGCAACTGCGATAGGCCAAGGTTCAAGGTTTCAATATTAAGTTATAAATAACTACATGTAACAGCTCTTATATTCGTATTGAAATTTGGGGATTCATTAATTTCTTTCATTCACCACCACTATTTCAGAGCAGACTTGGCCATGAAGTAAACCTTTCTCAAGGGAAAGACAATTTCAGGAGTAGGATATTTAATCTTTAACAGACATAGAAGATCATAGTACACTGACTCATCTGTGGTATGAAGAACTAGGCAGGATTTCATTGCTGCCTCTGTTTTGTGAATGGAAGACCCGAACAAATGAACTGGGGTGTGTCAGGATGCCATTTGTAATTATCTGGGTCTATGCTGACCTGAGGTCATTCCCCCATTCTCCATCTAGCATTTTTCTTAAATCACAAGAGGTTTATTTTGAACTGTCTTGTCTCCTCCCCCACCCCCAACCCAATCTCTTGTTTTAAAATGAACGTATTTTGGCTATTTTTGTTATCCAAACCTTTAAATTTGAGTTAGATAAGCATAGCAATCATGACGAATCACCAGATTGATTCAGGTCTGCTACTGTCCAAGTGTCTTTTCTATTGTGCTAAACCACTTTTAACTGGTTTTAGTCATGAGTCCTATCACTTGTAAGTTCTCTTGCAGAAGAATTCACAGTTTTTTTCCCCTGCGGGTAAAAATACATGTGCAACCAACGTATGAGACCGCCCATGTCTTCATCCCACCACTTGATATCATGTTAACTTCCCAGGTGCAGAAAAAATGTTTTCTTTCTATTTTCAGGCACAGAGGACACAGCATAATTTTTTTTCATAAAATATATAGATATCTGTTTCAGTCAGAAATTATTTTGAATCTATCAAGATACAGCGCTGAAACAAGTCATACAACCATCTGTGGTAACATTTAGAGCTTCACAAACTACAGCACATACACCACTCATTCCACCTGAAGAAATTTAAAAAAAAAAAATCTATTTTCTACTTAAAATAGTAAAACCAAAGCACAGACATGGGTAACTACCAAGCCATGACTTACTGCTATATGAATCAAGGCCAAGAAGTAAAGGACTGGAGTAATGAGCTATCATTTAGCTCAGTGAGGAAGTGAATATTACCCTCTTTTTTTGGTGGAGTAAGTGGTAAAAGGCAAAAGACAAGGCACTGTTGAAATGAGAGAGTGCAAGCATTAGCTCTGATATTTCCGTGAGATGTATCTAATCATTGAGAAGCCCAGTGCAGTGTTTGAATTCATGGCACCATACATATACAGTAAATCTGATGGTTCAGAAAGTGCAGGAATGCATGTGCTTGGATACTGCACAGTGTGACAAAGCCAGGAGAAGAGGGGTGCTGGTGCGCAGAAAGTTTGGAAGAGCACCTCTATAACAAAGGCTATGTGAAAGTCTCACCAGGCAGCCAGAAATCTTGGGACAGCCAGTGAACAAAAAAGTTCATCTTCCATGTGGAGAGTATTATTTAGCGAAAGAAGAGACTGCCAGGAAAATCAAGGTACATCACAGATGACTTATGTACGTAGCGCAGAAAACTGTCTATTGCTACTGCCACTAATAACAGAGAGGGTGGTCACAACCAGTAATGCTGGAGGTGGTGGCAGTAATTAAGGAAATAACACTGGGGGCCCTGACATTAGGTAAAGGCAATCTGCTGTAGTCACAGAAGGTAACACTCTTGTAATAAACTTTCCAAGTAACAGCAAGAAAATAGAAGATCAAACTCAGCTACTGATATGACTCCTGTATTAGCTGTTATGACAATTTGATGCCTGAGCAGTTTGTGAAAACTAGTGACAATTACTTAGAGTTTTTGCTCAAACTTTATATAGGCTTTCAGTTTTATAATATGATACAGAATCCTGTTTTTTACACATGAGGACAAGTAATAAGAACATATCGATTTCCTTTTTACTCTATCCTCAAACACAGTTTGTAAACTAAATAAGGAGTTCAAGACTTGACCTATCATCAAGACCTCAATAGTTTAAACAGAAATTTAATTTTCACTGTATATACTTCAGGGATAACAACATAAGAATTACTGTGATTTGCTAAGAAAAAAAATCATATTGACAACTACAGATAGGATCAGAGAGGAGGTCATTGAAAACATGAATGGAATTGAACCGCTGCCACAGGTCTTTAACAAAATGTGTACCGCCACTGGATTTGTGGAAATTAACTACTAGATTTCTTTTACATTGTCCATGAATTTTTTCTTCAGGTTTAAGAAAAAACGTCACACTTTTCTTACAGCCCAGCAATATGCATTGGAGAATTGAAGGGAGCCAGAAAAGTGATGAAAAGAAAGCAGTTCTTTTCCTGCACTCCTATGAACAATTTACAGATAATGTTTTACTTTCACAGTTACCTGTGCATTTCTTGATATTGCTATTTCTTTTTCCATGTGATCCTAACTTGCATCCAAAGTTCTCCTCCCAAAATTCTGCAAACCAGACATTTCTTCGATTGTTAGCAAGTGTTCTGCTCCGAAAATATCTATCAAATCCTACATTCAAGAGAAAGGAAAGAAGCATTAAAATATGATACTGTATAAAAACAGTAATTTAAAGACAATAGCAGATTTTGTATACATCTAAGAACGAGAAAAAGCTTTAGATACAAACTACTATAATATGATACTTTAGGAGCATAGTTGATTAATCTAATCTAAGGATTAGATTTAATTTCAAGACTACTTAAGATAATGGGGTACCTCCTCATAGAACCAGAGAGCTTCCAGAACACCTATACTTCTGTTTCTATTTATTTATCTAATGATATCAGATGAGAGAGTAAAGATTCCTGCTGAAACCTGATCTCCAGGTTTACCCTTACAATCCAGCAGTCATAATCAAATCATGATTAACACATCCCACCTAGATTAAGCTCTTTACAAATATCTCCCTGTGGCTAAATTCTCCATGTAACATCAATAGTGCTCATTTTTTCCAATGATTTATCAGTTTAGTGCACTTTACGAGACATTAAGTGATGTTACTATGTCCAGTACCCTCACAGGAATAAGGTGCTTCAAACCAACTTCCACTTCATCCACCAAGTCTGAATCTTAGTAAATTTAGTGGCTTCTTAAAGTAAGTTTAGCAGAGGAAAGCAGGGCATAGATTGATGTCCTCCCCAGAGAATAAGCTGACTCATTATCATCCATCCACTACTCTCCTTATTTGTCCCAAAAAAACACCAGGCTATGGTAAGA
The DNA here is from genome assembly GCA_036023395.1 of Myiotriccus ornatus. NCBI lineage: Eukaryota > Metazoa > Chordata > Aves > Passeriformes > Tyrannidae > Myiotriccus > Myiotriccus ornatus. Next base: position 19,993,085 of record JAYRBT010000042.1, on the reverse strand, counting down.
AGCTCTCGACCCCAGATGTCCTAATTAGTATACAATTATAAGATTGCATAATTGCAGATTCAGCATCTCCTCATCTCAACAGAAATATTAAATGATTGTTGGATGAGGCCCACTTGAGTTACGTAGTTGGAAAGTTTTTCCTGATTACCCTGTAATCAAGGACTACATGATTTTTTAATTATATTTTAAAGAGACCTATGGTACTTGAATATTGGCAGAAAACAAGGGGTTTGTGCCATATGTGTCCCTACCATCTATTGATGTTCTTTTGGGTAGAATGGTTACTGCTCCTTCTGCAATCTCCTCCTGTTGCTGAACTGGTGAAATTTTTGACCCCCAGCTATCTGAGCCAATCCAGAGGAAATGTCCAGACTGATTAGCTTTTTTTGCTGCTTCCAGTATTCGTCTGTAAAAAAACAACAAATGACTAATTAAACAAACTGCATTTACAAAGAACCTGAGAACCCTCAGCATTTTTTTTGGCTATGCATAAGTAAACTTACACTAATCAATAGTTTTCACAGTCTAAAGCATATTCAACAACAGCTGTAAAGAACTCAAGATACAATACTATACAAGTCAATTTGTTTCACCTTTAGCAGTGTTTTTCTAGTATTCTTATTTGTTTCTTCCTTTTTAGTCACCAAATAACAATTTATTGGCACTGAACTCTTAGGAGCTAGGAACAAGTTAGAACTACAGAGAATAAATGACTAGCACATTGTATAATTACAACTCAATTTCTTATCATCAGATTTCCAAGAATTTTTACATGGGATTGAATTTGAAACTCCTTTATTACTCCCTCCTGTACCAGCCAACCAAGCATCTCTGTGAAGAAGAAACATCTTCAATACACAACATTAAGAAACGGGCACCTAATATCATCTTCATTCGCAAACATGATCACCGCTCGAGCATTTGGAGTTTCCAACAAGCGCTTGATGATCTTTTCAAATTCTCCTGGTCTGGGTTCCCGAGGGATTTTGAGTGACTGAGCAATGCAAACACCTCCTAAGAAAAATTAAAAGGATAAAAAAAAAAAAAAAAGAAAAAAGAAAAAGAATTTTAACACACTAAATATCCACACCTCAGATAATCCACAGTTAACTAGGCAGGCAAAGAGAGAAAGGGTGCTAATCTGAGATACATCAGCACAGCCAAAGTAAAATTATTTGTGTATTTTTAAATATTCACTGTACTTACTTGCACATTCAATGCTGCCTTAAAGATTACAACACAATTACCTGTTACTTAATTTTTAAATACATTTTAAACAGAATTCTGAGGTATATTGTCAAGCACCACACTCTGGTTCAGCTGGACTGAGTTCCACAGACCTACCTAACTCATGGCATCTGAGAACCCAGTCTTGTATTGAACCATAGAGCCATAATTCTATAGTTACCTTATGTTCAGAGAATCACAGAACACTCTGATTTGGAAGGGACCCACAAGGATCATCAAATCCAACTCCTGGCCTTGCACAGGACCATCCCCAAGAGTCACACCATGTGACTGAGAGGACTGTCCAAATGCTTCTTGAACTCTGTCAGGCTTGGTGCTGTGACCACTTCCCTAGGGAGCCTCTTCCAGTGCTCAGCAACCCTCTGGGGGAGGAACATTTTTCTAATATCCAACCTACACCTCCCCTGACACAATTTCAGGCCATTCTCTTGGGTTCTGTCACTGGTCACCACGGAGAAGAGATCAGTGTCTGCCCCTCCTCTTTCTCTGCTGAAGAAGTTGTTCATAATGTGGTTCTTTGGTATCAGGTATGGTCATACACCTTTGCTTTCTCAGCAGAGAGTACAACGTAGAGAATTTGAAATGTTGTCTTATGAACAAATACATACAGATCACTTTTAAATGTTATTATGACATTCTTAATTAAGTTGTCTTAATTATTTAGGAGGTTGTCACTGAATATTCTAAATTACTAATCAGAAAATGAACACAAACTCAGAGATAATATTTTTTATATCTCTTCCTGACAGAGGGAGGAAAGTGCTAATTGAAGTCTTTATGTTTTACCTGTCAGGAACAAAAGGGCCAAATTTCTACAAAAACTTAGTGATTTCTAACAGCTTTCAAACACGAGTTCAAGGGAATCTCTTCTTCCCAGTTACAATACTGTTATCTGTGTTTGAGCATGTAAGGAGAAAAATTCCTTCAGCCTTTTTCTCGAATCACTAGTCTATATTGGCAGCAGCTTCCTATACCATAGATGATCTATTTTTGTTTGCTGATTTGACTATTTTAATTATTTTTTCGTTAAGAACTATTGCCTGATTCTCATTACTACATCTAACTCCCAAAAATATTTGTCCTTGCCCATTTTTATTCCAAGCGTAAAAGCCTCTTGTGAAGAATCTAATTGTTAATAAACCCAGAAAACTAAGAAAATGAGATAATGTTAACTTTAACAAAAAGTAGCATGTTACTAGACAAAACCAAAGCAAAATATATAAGTTTTGCATTTCTGCATCTAAATAATTCTACACTGAGGATTGCCTTCAGCGTGAATAAGAGTGTGTTTTAAAACAGATGTTCTATTTTTAATGAATGTTGGTATTATTTTCTGATGTATAAGATCATTTGAGGCACATACATTACTATATGTTAACGGTTGTTAGTCAACTAAAGTCACAGTTAGATGGCTATGTCATGTGTGGGGAGGCTTTCCAACACTTTCAGCAGTATTGTTCCCTATCAAAATGTCAGCCTTCTGTTTTTCCAAAGCACTTCACTTATTAGGTTGATACAGACTGTCAGTGATAGGATTTGAATAAAAACAAGGGTCCAGCCAGGTGAAGCTTGGGATGTAGACTTACATGAAGACTTTACTGAGGTCCCTTGTGTAAGCTTTCTTAAGCTTAATGTATTTAATTTTTAAGCAAAAAAAGGCAAACAAAGTAAAGATTTAGGTACGGCATAAAAGGCACATAGAATTATCAACTGCCAGTGTAAAAATAACAACTTTTAAATTACATCCAGCCAGTTTTAGTCACAGGCAAACATGTCACCTTTTTCAGTTAGACATCAATTTACTTGCGATGTTACATTATTATTTTGTTAGATTGAGAAATTCATTCTACAGCATAGGCTTGTCCTGAATTCTTCCCTGCTTTATGTGAAAGAAATATTTGCAAGTCAGAGCATCTGCAATTTCTAACAAAAATTGTTTGCCCATAGTTCTTTACCATCTATAAATAGTGTAACAATATAACATAAATAATCATCTGCTTTAAAATGGAATACAGAGCCTTTTTCTGGCATTAAATTTCTTCATATTTTTATGATCATCTTGATTCCCCATGATGTACAACTAATTTGCCAATAACAACAAATAAGCCTTTATAGGTGATCCTCATACTCACATGGTATTTTTGAACATCCAGTAATGAAAAGATGGACACTCTACTGTGAAAAGCTTCAGCCAATTATCTAAACTGATACTAGTCTATAGTGATAGACACTCAAAAAGCCCTTTAATGCAGTTCTTTCCCAAGTAACAGGGCAGAAATGTAAGAGAAATATTTAGCAGATATACTATAAATGAAACAATCAGCAATTCATTGTTAAAAAAAGAAAAACTAGAAAAAAATGCCAAGATCTCAGACATCCCCAGAGTCCTTCAGCACAAAAAGTAACACAGATCATAAAAAATTACATAAATGAATCATTTGTTACCTCATATATTTTGAGAGTGCATTTTTCAACGACTTCTACTCATGCAAAGGCCCTTATGAAAAAAAATCATTCTATCCATATAAAGCTCAAATGCAAATTTTACAAAATGCATATATATAATAAACTACATACAGCCATCTACAATCTGTGTGAAGTGGTTATCAAGCAAAGAAAAACTGCAGTATCTAAAAAGACTATTTGCATGAAAATACTCTACAAGAAACACCCTTCCATCACTGCAGCAGCAAGTTCAGCCATGACTGTACTGTGTACCTCGGCATCTCTGCATCGAAGAATGTGTTAAGTACTACTAGGAACAAAATAAAATGCACTTCGGCCTTGTTGGTACATTTATAATTGATTGTGTAGGCTATCTCCAACACAAAAACCACCTTGTATACATCCTTACCTATATATTGCATATACAACTGTTGGTCAAACAAATAACAGGGTATCAATTTTCAGCTAATGATGAAATGCTAGATCCACACAGGTACTCACAACATTACAGTGTCTAACCTCTTGGCACCCTGCTGCTTTTGAAATCTACAGCCTGGGCTAAGTGCCCAGACACAGAGAGAGATAAGTGCCTAAGTAAAGGATTCCTCTGTGCCAGCAAACTGAATAAGGAATAATTATTCCTCCAAAATAGGTAGCTGAGGTACTAAAAGGACAAGTTTTAAGGCCAGCAGTAAGGATTTATCTTATGAAGCGTGAAAAAAAGAGAGATTTCCCCAAATCAAGAAGAAATAGGCTTTGAAAACAGATGTCTCATATGTGATATCAATGGATTTACCATTTGCTGCAGAGGTGCCAAAGGGCAGGTGGTTCAGACATCTAATGTCCCTGGAGAATTTATGGCTCTGAATCATAAGAACAAATAGCGTCTACACATTTCACTCCATCAGCATTTCTGACTGATTTGGCATGATGACTGCTTGTCCCTGTGGCTGGTTTTTAAAGTGTTTGTTATCCTCTGTTGTCTGCGGATGTACTTAAAAAAAATACATGGGTCTAAATTTTCCTTGGCCAAAATGATGATAAATCTAACATTTGCAAGAGGAAATGAGAGGTAACTTTCTTCTTACAGAGAAGGAAGTTATATGTTTAAGCCCCATCAATTAAAAGGACCTACGATAAGGTTTCAGAGGGCACTGCACTAAAAGCTGTTTTTGAGATCAAGAACGAAGCCAGCCAGACATACTCGCTTCAGGTAGCTCTACTACGGAGAACACTAATTTACCCACTGCTATTGTACCCATTCCCTAATTCATATATGACATAGAAGAAGAAATTAAGAGTTTGCATCTGTCATACATTTCAAAGACATTAAGAGGCCACTGATGGGAAGTAGTTCTTCATCTACTCTGGGGGAAAATAAAAGTCTTAGAACCAAACTGTGCTAAGCCTCTTTTGCTTGTTCTCAGATCTGTACTGTTAAGGTCATTCTCAATCATCCAAGAGCTTGATTTGAGGAAGAAAACAGTTAATATGAACTGCATTGTGTCAGTGATGACAAGTATCCATTTCCCTTCTGTCTAGCACCTATCAAGTGCGATATCCAGCACCTGGGGCCAGGCAGTGATAAAGAGAAGGACAGCAGAGGTGGGAGCTGGAAATCAGGCTCATGGCAGGAACTGCCTTACTTGTGATCAGGGGCTCAGTTGAGCTGCTCTATACCATGGTTAGCAGCTGGTAACTCACGTGTTTTTAAAAATGGAGTTTTAACCAGACCTGATCTACAACATGTTTCTGAGTCAAAATTTCTCCATTTTAATAAAAATTACATCTTAAACAAATTCTTCCAGGTTAGGCTTGGTTTGCTTACAGGTGGTAAGCTCTGTGTAACAGAGCTTGTGGGAAACACGTTATCACCAAAACAAAAAAAAAAAAAAGGGGGGGAGATTTTGAAGATATTGCAAGTACAATGGATAAAATAAACTTTCTTTAAATTTTTTTGGTGCTCTTACAACACTGATTCTTCCAATGGGGGGGAAGGGGGGCAGGGGGCAAAAGTATATGTAGTACCTGCATAATTTTGGCAGTTAACATTGCAATGATTTTATAATAATAAATATTAATTTTTACCCCCAGGGTTTTTGAAGTCACAATATGCCATGCTGCTTGTAAAACATCAAATATTCAACTGTGTGAAGCTGGATGTCAAAATTGAATTGAATTGACATTGAATGTGTATTTGGAAAATATCAGACAGACTTGGCAGAAAATTTGCACTAACAAATTAATTTCCTGAAGAAAAAACTGAATTATGAAGATAAATGCAAATACAAGTGCCATATTGTCTCCTACCCCAGCTAGGACTCACCACTACATTATGGACCACCTTAGTAGGTTACACAAGAAAGGGTACTGCCTTTGTATCAAAAAAGCTGAAGACTGTTTTCAGTTCAAGTGGGATCAGTGCTGGGCCCACAGCCATACTACTTGGAACCAGTTTACCCTTTAAACTATTTTATTTCCCCACATAAATATAACACTAGCCTTAGCATTGTAATAGGGAAGGGATCAAGCTATGCACTTGCTTTGACAAGCTATCTATTTCTTAGCATAAGGAAGTATACCTCACTGACTCAGTATACATCACTGCAAGTGGATTATTTTATGACAGTTTCATCACAAATCACATTGTTCTTGAAAAAGCTCAAGATAAACTGTGGGGGAGCCCAGCTGGCCCTGGGCTCTCTGTAAGCTGAGATACTGAAGACGGAACTTTACACCTGGCAGAGGGTTAACCATGGAGAGTAAGGACTGTGGCACAGGGTGGACTTCCTGCTAGCATGTCTATCCTATGGCATTCGGACATGTGGCTGTGTGTCCAATCATGAGTTGTTATGTTTATGCTAAACCAATAGTGCACGTACATGTGTGTTACCCAAAAGTGTATATAAGTAGAAGCTCTGTTGCAATAAAGGGGGGCTGGTATCCCTGAACACCGTGTCGTCCTCCCGCCTCGACCGACAACAATAAACAGCCAGGGCATACCTGGGATCCAGTCCTACCTGGGAGGAATTTCTCAACTGCCTTCAAGTATTCCTTTTTTTAAGATGAATTGTATGTGACTGGTCATTAGGCCAAAAAAAAATTAATGTAGGCCTGTGGAAAGTTTCAAAAAGACATTACAGAAATATTTGAAGTTCTTCTTCCAAGTAGGGGAACAGATGACAGAGACTCAGAAGAAGCATCAGTGAGAAATTCCTGTGAGGCCCACAGGGTGCTGTCATAGGCAGACAGCCTCTGTCCGACTGGACACTGCACACTTCTGACAGTATGACATGATGTAGAAGAATATGAGGAAAAAATATGAGGAATATGAGAAAATTTTCTAGAGTATGAGTCAACAGGGAGTGACACCTAGGAAGATATAATTACAGGTTCAAGGTCAAATTTCCCAGCAATAATTCTTCACAATTAAATGCATCTTTAATGCCAAAGTCCTATAGCTGGGAGGTCTGTATGCAGCCATGCATTTTTTCCAGAGCTACCTTCACTTAACTCCCCCCAAGAAATCATGTGATTACTGATTCAGCTATATGGACTTCAGGATAGCTTAGCTTTATAAGTAAGAACCTGATCATTCAGCAGGCTCTGTTCCTCCATCGAAGTCCATGCCATGGTAACATCACTGCTATTCATGTCCAAATCTAGTTAAATAAAATCTCACTCCAATGCACCTCCTTTTTTGCAGTCACAAATTAACTGCAGTATGGAAATAACCTAAACCCTTGTGGCTTTCCATTTCCTCAGAAGCTCACCAAATACCTCAGCAAAAAATTCACTGACTTACTTTTGCAAAGACAGTTAATTCTTCAACCAATAGTGTTATTATTTTTTGATATAAGGTAATAGAAAGAAAATAATTTTTAAAAAATAAGGATTTTAAACAATAATTCACTCTGAATGGGCAAAGGCGGCACTTAGTATCCAATACCCTAAAGTATAATGAACGATGAAGGATTTTGTTATAACCTTTGAACACACAAAACCACTCTACATTTCAAGCCCATATATTGGTGTCTTAATTCCTTTACTTAAGTAAAACTTATTTCCTCAAAATCCCTTAATATTTATGACAAACATGTTTTTATTGCACTAGCAGGTCAATGATACTTTTTCACTAACACGTCAGCAAAAGTCGTGAGCTTTTCTACTCAAAACTAACATCCTTCAGGATATCAAAATCCCTCTTGTTTACTTTAGTGTTCTAGAAAAGGCTTTTTAGCAAAGGTTTATTGTTGTGTCTTATATTTAGTAATTAATTTGCAAAAAAATTTAAAAAAAAAATTTAGAAAGCATTAAGCAAGACCATTAAAAGAACACAAAACATTCTGATAAATACAACTCATCCATTCCTTTTAAACACATTTTTTACATCCCTACATGTACATTCACAGGCATAAAGCCATGAGTATTTCACAAACACATGTGCTCACAAAGATCCTTACATCATGGGCAAAGCAGATGCTAATTCTAAAATAGAAAAGAAAGAGAGAAAAAAACAGCTCTGCCTCCATATGAGACCACTGGCTTTTGGCTTCAGTCATCAGAATCAGTTTCTAAGGTTACATAAAGTAAGAGAAATCTGGTATTTTATACTTTCATTCTGAACAGTAAAATATTCACTTTTCCTTTTTTTCTTCTTTTTTTATTTTGTTCCCCTCTGAAGAAACAGTTCCAAGTATACCACTATATTTTCCATTAACACCAGCATCGATGGAAAATAACTGCAAGGGATATTTTCACCATCACCAAACCTACGGATTTTTTTTTTCACTTTCAGAAAAAAAAAAAAAAACAACCCACAAAGTACACATTTTTCATCCTTTGACTTTTTAGTGCTATTTGTGTAAATGAAAGCCAACTTTCACAGTCTTGAAAGTGAGAGGCTGAAAGAAAAATTCATCTGTAGTGAAGATGTTTATGAATGGGTAAAAAACACATAGCCAGCCAAAAAAAAAAGCCTGAAAGTAATGAATTCTGGAAGGCTGTGAGAGAGGATTTTTCCTCTCCACAGTAAATCACTGGATAACTACTTCACGAAGGACATGGAATGCCCAGTCAAACTTCAAAACAATCTGTGGTCAAAAAAATGTAATTGAAATTGGCCTCCACTTATATTTACTGGTCAATGCTTTCACAAATATGTCTTTTAATATCATCACAGTGGGTATGAATATTTCCCTCTGGGGAAGCATTGTTCTTCACAGCGGTGGATTTAGAACTTGCATAGGTACAATAGAAAAAAAAAAATTTACTGCTATTTTCTGTTTTCTGGATACATGCCAGGTATACTCTTAACGAAGAAAGGAGACCCCCTTTATTTTTGGTGGTTCTTTGCTAAAGATCTGGAAAACTTAGTTACAAAATGAAATTTCATAAATTCTAAAATATTTTCAAACAGTTTCTAAAGTAACATCAGTTCTGGTTTATATCAAATTAGTAGCATGAACTCAAAGCCTGGCCTGTGGTTACCTAAAGTATCTTTCTCCAAAAGTAAATTTGCTTGAATATGGCCTTAATTCTTTCCTCCATTTCTCTAAAATTCCCTGTGTTAATGGGACTGAGTGGTTGAAAAGATTTGGATTTAATATTTTAAGGAGTTGAGATGCAAATAGAGAATTCAAAAAATTCTGAAAGTGGGTCAGGCATAAAAATTGTCAGCTCATCTTCAAGAATAGGTCCCAAGTCACAGTCTCCAGTGGTTTATAGAGCATCATGAAGATGACACAGGAGCTTACACTGTTCCTTGTAACTAACTATATTTAAACAGGAGAAGAAAGTCCACCACAAGGAGGGCCGGATTTTGCTAAAACATTATTTTCTAAATAAATAAAACCTTTCTTCTTTCAGCATACTTTGCTCCCTACAGTGCTCTTTGGTTTAACTGTTTGTTATTCCATTCTCCACCCTGTTTATTTTAAATATTTTACCAGTGATACAAAAGACTGTTTTCAGTTAAGTTGTCCTGGGTTGCCTTATTTTAATACTAGGCCGGTATCCTACTTCTCCCTTGCATGCTTCTTAATGCTATCCTGGTGTTCAGAGATTGCATTCAGTCACCTCCTTTGAACTGAAATGCTGTACATAGGCAGTGGAACCTGACTTTTAATCATGCCTTCTAAGAAAAACAGCAGCTGTGATTAATGTTCTCTTTCTGAAAGTTCTTGGTCTGTTTTTATATGTGAAGACATTCTTCTTTTTTGTGTTGATAAAATAATCACAGATTTCTTGTATTCACTGGATTTAAAAAGCAAACAAACAAAAAAAAAAGGCAATAAAAACAACCATTCTATTTTTTTCTATCTTCAAGAAGGTATGTAGCCAAATCAATTTTCATCTTTCTTCGTGTATTTCTGTAACCATACAGTCCAGTGTCAGGAAATTATTCTTAAAATTAGGGATGTGCTACTTATACTAGATTATCTCTAGTCATCCAGTATTTATTTTCTTACAATGTGAACTATCAAAATAGTTTGCATATAAAGAAGTACTTAACTTTGATGAAGATAAGTCTGAGTTTTTCTACCGATGTTTGAGCTTGAATATGACATTCAAAAAAAGAGTCTCAAATTTTAAGTTGGAAAAAATAACCTCAAAAAATAACTGTCAGCTAATTTTTGTCCAAAACTGGGAAAAGACAATTCTGTGGTTTTCTCTGTATGAAACTGTAAGAACAAATTTGCAATGAAAATCAAGAACAGATCAGTTCTGACAGGGAATCTTGAACGTAAATCTAATCCCCAGAAAGTAAATATAATGTAGATTTACAGTCTCTTACAACAAAACGGAGATGCACATGGAAATAATGAGGTTTACTGCATAAATTCTCTACATAGCATGCCTGCACTGAAGTTAAGCCCATGCTAACATTATTCGAGTGCTCACTTGCAACCTTGTGCTCAAGGAGCCTTGTCCGCTTTCACGGAAATTTCATCAAGAGGCATGATGGCTTCAGCCAGGCAGGAACAAGATGAAGTTCTCTTAAGTTATGATTATCTTACAGAGATGACACCATATGCAGCTCTGTTCATGGATTAGACTAAAAAAGAAAAGATTTTTCAGGCCCAAAGGGACAGTTATCATCTACCTTGGCCTCTTCCACATTTAAGGGTGATCAGAATATTTTTCAATTTTTCAAATTACCTTTTGGAAAGCTAATAATAATAAAAGTATTATTATTACCTTTGGAAAGGTAATAATAATAATTAAAAATTAAATATTTTGGACTTGCTAGACAAAATTTGAAAGGATGAAATGACATAGTGGTTAAATTTTTTCCTTTTATCTTAGCAATATTAAAACATTAAGATACAATTTAATTTTTTTATTTCTAATGTGTCATTTTGAGCTTTTTTTTTTTTTTAATTCAGTACACGATGACATGCCAGCATTACTGACACAGAGCAATTAAACACTTGGGAAGTAAATGTTTTATTTTCTCTGTAGAATTCTGAAATGTCACAAAACAAATTTCAGTATGTGTTTCAATTTTTTTCAATATCAGAATTTTCAATGTAATGGAAATACAATTTCTGAGTGATTCCACATGTAGTGAGTCAAAGATTGTTACCCTAAAATATCCGAAACCAGCTGGTTTCCATCTGAGCTGAAGTGTATATAGCTAAAAAAATTAGCAACTTCAAGGTATTAAGGGTGTGACACACCCCTGTAGAATTTTCTCATATTATTTATAATCCTCATTACTGAAAAAAGTCCCTTTAAATCAGTTTAATGTTTCTAACTTCAGTTTGCAAACAATTCAGTCTGTTTATAAGTTTTTCATCAAAAACATTCACCTCCTTGTTCTTCCTAACACAACAACTTGTTACATTATTAAGTTTTGTGATCAAGTTACATTAAAAATTAGGAAGGTTGGTTTATTTAGTTAGGTATCTAGGCTGCAAGTTACATTTTCTTCATTCATATGTCTACTCTGATGTTAGTACCTAACTGTATTTAATGACTTTAAAGTACTTTGAGAGTTGGACACTTGGGTAAAAACACCATTAGGATCTAAAAATATTAAGGAATTTTATCTGCTGACTTTTTACCATTGAGGGTAATAAAAAATTGAGCTAATGAAGCTATATCTTATATATTGCTTCAGGTCCTTATATTTCTTTACACAGTTGAAAATACAGTGATATTAAACAGGAACAAAACTTCTTTTGTAACACAGGAGTTAAAATATGGCAATGTATTAGTGATTCTGCAGTCTTCCATGTAAATAAACCTACAGAAGGCTACCTTAATTTTAAAAATGTAACTGAATTAAAGCTGGCCACACAGACACTATAGCATTAAGAAAGTCTACAGCACTGTTTTGTGAGATCTGAATCTGTGACAGTTTGGACCTGGCTCCCTGCCAAATGTCCAAAGCACAGTATCAGCTCCCCCTTCCCCCTCCCTTCT
>JAYRBT010000042.1:19937353-19978577 GCA_036023395.1 Myiotriccus ornatus | reverse complement strand
CAGCCTTAGATAAGCGAGACCAACGCAAGGACCCACTGTTCCCGATCCTCGCCGGAAGAGAAGAGAGCGAGGTCTCTGATCTCCAACTTATTTATACTCTGGTTTACGTAAAAATCGTACGGAATACTGGGTACTTGGCCACTTCCTTGGTTACAAACTGGTCACCAGGAAGGCCTAGACCAAAACCATCACAGAATCAGAGAGCAAAGTCAACCAGAGGAGCCTGGTGTCTCTGCATTTAATACCAAGTGGTAAAATATCCCTTGAGAAATCCAGGAATGAGTGGATCAGGTAATTGGTCATTTCTCAAAGCATGTTGGGATAAAGGATTAGCTGAATTCATAAAGCTCAAGAGAAAAAAAAGACAGTGGGTCAAAGGTGACTAACCAGGAGACGTGCAGAGGGCTGCAGCGGGCCTGAGAATTCATAGCTGAAGGAAGCAGCTGAAAAGTGTTCAGAAGAGCTACGCATGAAACCGAAGAAGACCTTGCAAACTGAACATGTGTTAATATGCTTTAAGGCATGTAACAACACTGTAGAAACATTAGGACAAGAGTAAAAGCACTGAAATGGTTTTAATTCTGGAGTATAATAAATGCTGAAAAGGTGCTTGTTTGTTCTTGGATGAAAGTTACTATCTGTGTACATAGATTTAGTGGAGGTAGCTCTGCGTTCACCTGCAGTGGAAGCTGCTAATCGAGCTCTGGGGCGTGGAAGCCCAGGGCAAGGGGCCATGAACTGGTGTTGCCCTTTGCACAAACAAAGGGCACAGGGACCTATGGGGCCAGCCGAGTGACCAGGCACTAAGAGACACAGCAGGAGTTAACTACCCCAGACTTTCACACACTCAGACTGCCAGGGTATGAAAGGTAAGGAAACCTTGTCTGACTATGTGAGTGGGTGTAGGGAGTCAAGCAGGGCACCTGTTGTCCCACTGGAGCTGCGCGCTGTGAAGGTGCTGTCGTCCCAGCTCAGGTGGTCCAAGTGTGACTGCCAGAGCAGCTGCTGGATGGCCAGACGGGAAAGTTTCCTTCACATAAAAAATAAATTGCAGAAATACAGCAGTGTTTACTTTTATAAAATGTCTAATTACTCACATCTGTCTTTTGTTTGAGGATACAAATATCAAATTGATCTTCTGAATTAATCCTTTCTTGTAAATCATACAGCAGGCATATACTAAGGATTCTGGATAGAAGGTCTGATGAGTGATCTGATTCAGATCACACTATTTCTAAAACAGTGGAAATGCACTGCCTTGGCTTTTTGACAAATGACCAGCAAACAGGATCAAATTATGATGTTATGTGGTCTGTCAAGAATTGTACTAGGACAGCCTATCTTTTTTCAGATAGTAGAAACATGGCTTCATTCTCATTAACATTCTGAAAGGAACAAAGACTCTACCTAACATCAAAGAAGAAGAAACATGAGGAGAAAGCTGCTATCCATGCAGGCAGAAACACAAAAGCCTGCTCTTTTCATTGAAGTGCACAGCTAATGTAAAATCCCCTGTAAAGAATGGCAGCTAGTGGGAAGAAGAGCTTTGGCTCTCCTAGTCCAAACTTGGAAAGTCTCAGTTACAATATATGGATCTCACTGAATCTCAGCCAAGCTGCTCAGTGACATCAGATGAATGGATGCAACTCTTCAGAATTAAAGACACTAACAGTACACTACAGTAAAATGGAAATCTGGATACTTTTACCAATGTAGTTATCAAATGGAGGAAAAGCAATGTCTGTAAGTCAAGAAAGGCTTAGGACACAGAAAACAGATCAAACACTGGGAAGGTGGTTGGACCATGATTCAATCCTTGTCACAAAGCTGCACCCTTCTTTGTTCTACCATAGAAGAAATCTTGCAAGTGCTCTTCAGGCTTTGTTTCTGCCTCAATTTTAATGTTTTAAAATTAGAATAATCCAGACCTAACTCTTTCCATGCAAATATGAGCTGTGATACAATAAATAATCATTAGCTATAAAAGAAATTGAAGGAACTGATTGCTGTATCACATATTATGTATTCATGTATTTAGTAACAGACAAAAGATGTCTGCAGCTCACCCCCTTCTAATACAAGGTTCAATAGATCCACCACATTTTTTAGACAATGAGACAAAAAAAACACTCCAACAACACAAAAAAATACTAAGTACAAAACTGCTTTTACTGAGCATTGCACAGTAGTGGACACCATTATGCTGTTAATACAAGATGAAATAAAAGCCTATTTGAGCCTGCATCTAGTCTCTACATAGAACTTTTATCAATAAACTTTTACATGAAGGGCCCGAAGTATTTTACTCTGTCCATGCTATTCATCTGATCACATGGTTTCAGTAATTTGAGACAATTCTTCTATTGCATGTAACATTTTTAAGCATCCCCCATTGTGCTTTTCTTTTTCCCAAAAGCTGTAAAAATTAGACCAGACAAAAATCTACTATACATCAATTTTTCTCACACATTATAAAAGAAAAATGCAGAAATTCATGTTTTCAAAATTAATTAATTCTAAAATGTATTGCCCATCAAATCTGTCAAAAGATGTAACACGGAAAACGAAGGTACTTCAATTTACTCTGAGTTATATCTTGAATAAAGACATATCATTAGCCCTATGGACTCATGAGAAAGAAACTCCACCTTGCAGTAACAAAAAAAATCCATCGTACATTACTTGAAAGTAGCAAGTGAGGATAAAAAAAATGAAGATAACACAGAAGACAAAGAGAAGATAACAAAGCAAGTAATGACTGGAGAGCTGTGCTACAATCACTCATTGCTCAGTGTAATGCACAAATAATAGTGCTGATCTTAAAACAAGATCTTCTGAAAATGCCTACTGCTAAAATAATAACATACCTTTGTTTGCAACGCTTTATGATTAATCACTGTCAAGTTTTGAAGTGGAAAAAATATGCAGTAGGAACGAATCCTTTATTCTCCAGACTTCCAAAGAACTTGCTCTGCTTATTTACATAAGTCTCATCAGTGAATTATATACTTCTGCCAAGAGAAAGAGTAGAGGAACAAGGGTCTTCCAAACCCTTCATAATAAAACTACTATGGGAGTTTGCATTGAAATATTCAAGTCAAATGTGTGTTTACAAATTGCAGAACTCAATAAAAGTTAGTACAAATTCTAGTTTGAAAATTTTTGCTTTTTCAAATTCTGAATTCTGATAGCAAAGTATCAGAACTTTGAGAATATTTTCCTGTATGTTAGCAATGTCACAATCAGCTAAAAATGTACAAAGAGTATGTGAAGGGACAGTATCAATCAGAATGCCTATCCCACCATTTAGAAAGTTTTCAGTGATGGAAAGGTGGAAAAGAAGAAGGAAATCCATTTCAATAGCATGCAGGTTCTGCTTGGGATAGAGTCAATTTTTTCCATAGTAGCTGGTACAGTGCATGTTTTGGATTTAGGATGAAATAATGTTGATAACACAATGCTTAATAACACATTGCTGCTGACTAGTGCTTACAATTAGAGCCAAGGACTTTTTTGCCTCACACCCCACCCCACCAGTGAGGAGGCTGGGGGTGCACAAGAAACTGGGAGGGGACACAGCTGGGACAGCTGACCCCAGCTGAGCAAAGGAATATTCCAGACCATATGGCATCATACTCACTAGATAAAGCTGGGGGAAGAAGGAGATGGGGATGTTCGCAATGACAGCATTTGTGCTGAATTAATTCATTGTTTAGCTTTGCTTGTGTGCACGGCTTTTGCTTTACCTATTAAACTGTCTTTATCTCAACACCCAAGTTCTCTCACTTTTAGTCTCCTGATTCTCTCCCCTATCCTGCTTGTGAGGTTGAATGAGTGAGGGGCTGTGCACGGCTCAGCTGCCAGCTGAGGTTAAAAGAGAGCTCTGAAGAGCACAAACAACTTCTTCCCTCTTTTTCCTTGTGCTTGTTTCTTGCAGAGCGACTGACTTATGTTAGAACAGAATAGCCAGAAAATGAAAATAAAAGGAATATGGGAGAAGAAAAAAAAAAGAGATGAACTGCAGAACACTACTCCTGATAGCTTGTCTGAAAATAAATTTAATTGCAATGAAAAAAGCAACATTATATATATATATATATATACACATATACACAACAGTTTAAGATACCTAAAGTGCTGTGTACAGTATCTCTTCACAAGAAGACAGGACAAGTCCAGGATAGTGGCCTTGAAGTCTCCTAGAACTCATACTAGACATTGGAGTACAATCTGCAAGATATGCTCCAACCTCAAGCACTGCATAAGGACACTGTAATATGCTGTCTCATGTGACACAGAACAGGAATGCTTAGTCTCCTCACCATCATCACTGTAGTCAAGCCCAAAAGTATTTAATGAAGGAAATATGTCTGTCATGCACTTAAAGAGACTCCAGCAGCTACAGAAGTGTTAGCTGTAAAACCCTATCTGGAGAAAGGACATTAAGAGCCCAAAACTATGCGCAATAGAATTAACTATTGATCAGCTTCTTTGAAGCTGTCTGATCATTTATTGGAAAATAATATACGAATGTCCTAGCAATCACCTTTAACCATCAGTGTGGCTGATAGATTCAGGGCACTCCTTTAGAAGCTGAAGGACAATGCTGCTGCTGATAAAACTCCAGAGGCAGTCCCACGTGGGACTTCCTAAACTGAATTCCTGCTCTCTCACAGTGTTCCTATGTTTTCCTCCAAGTTGCATGCTTCATATTTGCATTGCATACCAAGCTCTACTCAGGCATAGTGAGAGCATGATTTTAAATCAAAGCCAACAGATTCTGTCTATTTTTGTTTTTTTTAACAAGACACAGTGAAATGATGCCTGTGGCACTGGAGATTTTACAGTCAGCCTAGGTCCTTCAAACACAAGCAGTAAAATGAAACAGGCAAGGACGTATCAAAACCAAACAGAGCACAAGAGCATGTACATAGAGTTACCTGCCAGAGATGTAAATTCTGAGAAACTATCAAGATCATGTCTTAATAGATATCTTAGATTTCATTCTCACAAGTAGCCAGAAAGAAGCCCAGCTTTTCTCATGTACTAAATCCAATGACTAGTGACTAGTAATGAAGAGGATAAGAAAATATTTTACATATACCACAGATTCCTGGTATTTTCCCATTGAGCATTTTCTAAATATCTGTCAAATTCTCTCCTCAATTTTCCTCAGATACTTCTGTCTACAAAGCCAGGATCATCCTTTCAGAGCATGAACCAGTACAATAGGACTGAAATGACTCAGTCAAAATCAGTTTTCCCAGAGAGGATATGACTGAAAAGTAATTACTCTAATGTAAGCTTGGGTATGCAAATTTCCACCCCACTAAGAGATGGATAACTCTACTCTGTCAGAAAGGAAACCTGTTCATTACAGGGAAACAACATGTACAAGGACAGTTACACTGAAGTTTGAATATACATTTGTCCCCCATCTTACTTCACAGGAACTTCACAGAGAGATGAAAACTCTCACCATCACTTCTCAGATCATGTATGAGCAGCAACACTTCTTTTTTGACAATTAATAATGAAAAAATGAGATAAAATCAAAGCATAAATTATTTTCTATATTTTGTTTGCACTGAAGAGACTGGGAAAAGGGCATATTATTATTGTGATCGAAGTCTAGAATGGACAAAATACTTCTAATATAATTGTATATCTGACAGGAAAGAATCTCTTTTTTGCATCTCCACAGATGGACTTAGTTCCTTTTTTTTTTTTCTTTTTTAAACAGTTGTGGCTGAAAGTCCCCTGCCAGCTGTCAGATTAATTAAATTTTGCCAACTGAGTTCACTGGCTTTCCAGTGGCAAGGGAGTATGTACAGAACATCCATTATGGGTATGACCAAGGGTTCATCTAGCCTGATAGTCCCTTTTGTGGCTATGACTCACAATGGAAAAGTGGAAGAATGGACCAAACATATGTGCTGGAACATTGCTCCAGCCTTCAATAATCTCTGCTCAGGGAAGAGAGGGTGCCTTTATGCTCATTAAAAGCCCTTGATAGAATTTTTCTCTATTAATACATCTACTCCCCTTGAATACAGGTGAAAGCTATGTTAGATGGTCCAGGGGTTCCCTAGACATCACTAAGTCTAAACTTCAAAGTACCTAAAGATCAATTTTCCTTTTTCTTTCTCCATGATTAGTCTTAACCTACAGAAAACATAGTTCGATCCTAATACAATGGCAAAGTCTTTCCAATTCTGCATGTACTTCGCAGTTAAGCTGGTGGTCTTATGCATCATATGTACACATTACTTTATCACTTTTCCCCCCTCTTTTATGAATAGATCTGTCAAGCCTATTTAGATACATTTCTATGCAGCTTCCCAGAATATTCTAGCATCTAAAACTGTGCATGTATTT
Source organism: Myiotriccus ornatus (assembly GCA_036023395.1). Taxonomy (NCBI): domain Eukaryota; kingdom Metazoa; phylum Chordata; class Aves; order Passeriformes; family Tyrannidae; genus Myiotriccus; species Myiotriccus ornatus. Next base: position 19,972,199 of record JAYRBT010000042.1, on the reverse strand, counting down.
TTAAATCCCCATATGTGCGTCTGCAGGGCTTTTTTATGGACCCCAGAAAACTGTCCAAGAAAAACAGCATATGTAAGAATCTGAATGTGCAGGCATATACGCACATCTCTGAAGGCTGCATTAAAGTCTTTTTGAAGGAACAAGTTCTTTAGTTCCTAGGACAACTTAAATCAAGGATCAGATATATTTGACAAGCAATTTGGTGCTCTGGAATCAAGAGAACTTTATTTTTTTATGAATTACTCAAAATACTAGTTACAGAGTAACACCATACATATTTTCTTTGTGGCTATTTTACAATGGCCTGACAGTTATCTTGTACTTACATAGTGGACTGCTCCTTTTTATGTATTCAAATAGGGTGATTTCCTACATCTATTGCTGTTTATAACTGTCCAATAACTGCAATGCTTTAAGGTGAAGTTCTCATATTAGATGCTGAAAACACTTTCCCCATACAGCTAAAATAATTTTATTTATAATAATAAATTAAACAAGACAAAAGTAGTTACTTATTTGAGCTTACAAATTTCATTAAGTTTGCTTCTAGAAGTCCTATTTCATACTACATAGCTCCCACTGAAGTCACTGACTTTTCATAGTTTGGAACGTTCGTTAGATATTTGTATGAAAAATGAGAAAAAAATATGCTACAGTAGATAGAACAAAAACAATTTCTTAGGGCAGTAAACTCTCATACTCCAGGACATAACACAGCCACTAATTTATGGGGTTAGACAGAAGCTTTGCTCACAGACACGTTATTTTGAAGAGAACATAATTAGATGTTAAGTACCTTCCATCAAAGCATCCATTCAGTTGTAAACTGGACAAAATATGCTATCACGGTTTCTTTGTCTGGATCTTTGTGAAATCAGCTCCCTGACTACCATTCCTGCTCAAGTGACTTCCACAGCTCTCTTTCTCAGTCCAGACTGCTCTCAGTATGGCTCACATAGTCAGACATCAATTGAATTAGATGATGATATTCTTTAGGAATTAAATGCATTTTCTAGCCATTTTGCCTCTTCGTTTGACTTTATTCTATTTCTTAAACTCTTTATTGTTTAAGATATGAAATGACTTTTTCAAGTGAGCAAGGCAAATCCCCTGTATATTCCTTTCATACTGTACATACCATCCTGAAATACACCTGCAGTCAAAAGCATAAATTATCTTCTCCCCTTATTTGCACATGGAGTCTTATGTGCAATATCTAAAACTGTATTGATCAAATTTATCTGCAAAGGCTTGCAGTAAATGAAGATAAAGAAAATCTTTTTTAAATGTAGAAAGGTTAAACATATAAAAAACATACAATTATCTTCCTTGTTACCAATACATTTCAGAAAAAATGTTGGAATAAGGAAAACACTTTGCCCACTGCAACCACTGATCAAAGGGTCTTTAAAAAGCACCAGTATGTGGTGACCAGTGACAGGACCAAAGGGAATGGTCCGAAGTTGTGTCAGGGGAGGTTTAGGTTAAATGTTAGAAAAAGGTTCTTCACCCAGAGGGTGGTTGGGCTCAGGCACCCCAGAGAACTGGTCACAGCACCAAGCCTGACTGGAGTCAAGAAGCATCTGGACAACACTCGCAAGTGTGTGGTGTCACTCTTGGGGATGGTCACGTACAGGACCAGGAGTTGGACTCGATGATCCTTGTGGGTACCTTCCAGATCAACTTATTCTGTGATTCTGTGATTAACTGTTTCAAAAGTGATCTGATTAGTCTGATTTTCCTTTTAATTCAAAGGTGTGTCCTATTTGCTTAAGACCAATTTACCTTACAGGTACCTTACCATTTCACATCATACATCTTTGCACCAATTTATCATTGGATGCATCTTACAAAACTCCTTGTCTACAGCTTCGTCTTTGGCTTGTATCATACTTCCAGTAAATAGGCTCAATCTCAAACAGGTGCTCAAATAAATTAACATAGGAAAGGAATTAAAATAAAGCAGAAAGTGATTTAAAATTTCCATGAGAATCCGAAGTGACTGTACGCAGAACGATAGGGGTCTTTCATTCAATATAATGCAAAATCACAACCACAAACTAGAGTGCAGCACAGTGAAGTGTTTGTCATTAGAAGTAGAAACATCCATTCCTGTTGTTTCTCCTCATTTCTTGGAGAAAAAACATTCAAATGAGTAAGCTCGTCCAACTCAACTTTAATGGTAATAAATAAGGTAGGTAATTTGTTCTCACCACTCCCTCCCATGGAATAACCACACAGAGACCACTGCAGCCGGCTTTTACAGGCGAGAGGGTTGGAGGCAAGTCCCATGGCACTCTGGATCATCACCAAAATGATGAAGAGACAAGTATGAACTTCCAGTAAGATACAGCAAGGGGCAGCCTGAGGTGTCAGAAGCGACATCCAGGAACTAGCCTCCTCCCTGCCTCCAGTGAGGCAGAAGGCACGTACCACAGCAGCGGGGGACCTGCCTTACAAATATCCCAAGCCTGCCCAGAGCCAGAAAATTTACCTTGTCCAGGTGGGTCAAGGACAGAGGCTGTGTCTGCAGCCTTCTACTTCCGTCTGCTTCCCCTTTCCTCAAAGCTGAGATTCCTCTGAGAGAAGGACTAAGAAAAGTTTGCTTAAAGTCCCACAGTGTAAACTGCTCAATAACTTAAAACAAGAAGGTCTATGGCAGTACATTAAGCTCTGCCTGCTAAGATTAATATAAAAAAGCTGCAGAGACACACAAATATGTATTTAATTAATTGTGATTCTTGCATAGTATTTTAGAGGACTGCTTTCAGAATGAAGGAACATGATTTGATTTCTGAAATACCCTTGTGTTTGAGATACCCACTTGTTTTATAAGCAGCTACTCACTACCTCATGGTATAGTGTGCAACGGCAGCACTCTGAAGTTAGGACCAAATCCTAACATCTAAACTTCAATCAAAAATTCTATTAAATAATAACAGAATACATTTGTCAGAGTTATGTTTTAAAGAAAGGAGCTTCAAAGTAAGACCCTCTCCTCACTATAAGTATGGCACTTCTTTAGGTTTACTGTGGTTTAGAACAACCAATGATAAGAGGAAAAAGGAGTTTCCAGTACGATGACAAATTACAACCAAAAGTTATTTGGTTACTTTTTTGCTTAAAATCCAGTATCAGCCTGCTTCTGCTAACGTGAAAGGGAAGCACAAGGACAGGTTTTGACATTTTGTATTTCTGAACCCATCCTTGGGACAACACACATTTTCTTTGGTGTTTCTTTCACATGTACTTAGAGCACGATAAATATATCTATCCAAGTGAGTATATCAACACTCAGAGTTTATTTTACCTAAGTTCAGGCGCCTTGTGTTATGTGGGCAGAAAGGCAGATACGTTTCTCCTTCTTCCTCGAGATGAGTAGGTGTGTGGAAAAATGCCATACAAATCAAATTATCTTTGATTCATCATTATAACATTCACATCATACAAAATGATTTGCGTTTAGGAACTCATTTTTCACCCCTGTGTTCCTAGGAGGTAGACAGTATACAAAGAAATGAAAAAGACCCAAGGACTCTACTGATCCAAGATCCATTTCATCTTTGAATTTATTCCACAATTTTTTTTTATTATTCTTTTAACAATACTTTCTATAATAATAATTAGAAAAATTCTACTGCAGACAAATCGTTTTTGTAAATGCCTACAAAGGACTTAGAATCCCTTTTTTAAAATACCTGTTGTTAGAGTAAATCACATAATCTACAGCAGCCAGCTGAGCTCAGTTCAGTTGTGAATGTTCTCTTTTAATCCACTTGGATCTCCTCTACTCCTCCACACCCATTTTGTGGACAAGGAAAACCAAAGGTCTTGATTACACAGATTGTTTTAAAGTGAAGTTAAGCATAGAGAGAAGTTAAGCATAATATTAGGGACACGTTGTACTATTCTTTGAGAAATCTGCAGTAACGGTATTATCATAAATCTCAAACTGACTTCCTTATTTGATCTTTTCCCAGCATGAGAACATGCAGGCTCTGGAAGCATCTATGGGATTCTGAATACATTTGAAGTAATCTGCACAACAGTCCCCTGCTGAATGGGTCTTAAATCTGCAGCATTTATTGTTGAGGCCATTGCTTCACGTTGACTTGCAGTGCAAAAGGATTCCTGTAGAGACTTTATTAAAGTCTAAATTCTGTAGTCTGACATAAACAAAATGCAAATTCTCAGCTTGTTACATGCAAAATATATCTGCCAACAACACTATTTCATTCATGTGACATACAAAGCCAATTGGGAGAGTGATCTGTGGCAGAAGAAATTGTTTTGCAATCTCATTCCAGCCAGAACACTGAGGATGTGTTTCTAGCTGACCCATAAACAACTCTGAAGAATTATAATCTCTTCTTCCTCTCCCTATAAAAAGAAATATTTCTTATTTCACTTGTAGAGCAAGCAGGCTAACTTTTGCTGATTTCTTATGCTACAGGAGTGAAATAAATATAAAAAAATATTGTTATTCACAATAACAATATTGGTAAAATGGCTTCCTTATCTGAATTTAAAAAAATAATCAAACCAAAACAAACCCTCAGTTTTCCCAGGCCTTATTCCATCCCACCACAGAAACCAGCAGAGCACTGCAAAGTAGCAGAAATAAACTGCTGAATTAAGTCTCCGGATTTGAAAGGGGTTTTGCTTACTTATTCATACAAAAAATTCAGCTAAAGGTATTATTAGTTCTGTTTTTTCTCCGTTCATTTAATAAGGACCTCTTTGCTTCTTCATTTAGTGTTATTATTTCTAGGTGTGAATGTGTTTTCTGTCATGTGAAATTGATATCTGATCTCATTAACATATAATTTCTTTTTAGATTGCATTTTCTCTCTTGTCTACAGCTAGTATTCTCTATTTTACTTTTTGGGGTTTTTTTCTTGTTGCTGCTCTTCCTCTATAATATGATTTGGAATGTATTTTACATGAAAGATGTTATACAAAAACCTAAGGATAATCTAATTTCTTTCTACCAAAGAAAACAGAGTTCATTTCATGCAAGAGTTATATCTATTATTGTAGTTATTCAGGGAAGGTAGATGATGAAAACGTCAGAAGAACTAGTGCAGGTGTATTCTGCATTGCTGTTCTGTAAGGACAGAGGGAATGTAACAGGAAACATTGTTTTGTTTGAGGTCATTAATTCCTGTGCTGCAAAAAAAGTAACACTGAGCAGATGCCCCTTTTTTCTAAACAGAAGTGTTTTCTCTTTCTAATTAATTGGGGACTTATTCAGAACTGGCTCAGCAATACAAAATTGACCTTTGAAGATCAAAGTGATAAGCCATATGGGGCTAAATCCTGTCTCTCTTATGCATGCAAAACTCTCACACATTTCAAGTGAGTTTGATCAGGATTTAGACTAATGATCATAATATACCATGAAAAACAGCCCCTGAAACAGTTTAATCTGTACATCCAAAACTCATGCTTCACTTTATTGTGTTCTCCCTCCTCTTCCTTTTTTTCGGTTTCTTCTAGGAAAGTTTTACCCCCATTCACGTGAATCTTCCTCAATTATCCCATTTTGCTTTAGCAGAGTTGGCAAACTTCTTAAACACACAAAATCTTGGGAGCAAGAATACTATCACTACATAAATTAAGAAAGCCTCCTCATTACACTGCCTCTTTATTTCAATTGTTTGAAATTCTTCTGCACCTTCAGGCATTTGTAGAACCCAAACCAAGATCCAGTGTGCTTACATTATGTTACTATTTTTTGAATGAAGCACCTTATCCCAACATCCACAGGGTTAAACTAATAATTCAGAATCAAAAAAACATTTTTCTTTCAAAATACCTTACAAATTGTACTGACTATATAGTTTTGTCATGCATATAATAGTTTATATTAAAAATCCTTACTACAATAATACTGTCTCTGATGCCATAAGGATTAACTATATTTCTCCTGAAATACTCTTAAATTTAAAATAAGTCCTGTTGGTATCAGAAGAGAAACTTGTAAGACCTCAATACCAAGAACAATAGTCAAAAATATATTAGAGATTTATGTGTTTGGTGTATTATACACACAGTTGCATTCTATGATGAGCAATATCTAGGCACATAATGTAGTCTATGATCTATAGTCCTTTTAGCCTCTAAAAAGAAGTTAAAAAAAATCCAAGATTCTGACATTGTCAAAACAGTCAAATAACACAAGTTCAAGATGTTCACAGTGACCTAATAACTCTTCAAAGGCATGATTCCTGAATGTCAGGCCCAGTCATGAAGGGCTGTACTGCACCAATCATAGTCTAAGTAGGTGAGAAGTTTTTTAAGTTTCTGGCAAAATCCTGCACTGGTGTTGTTTAGACAATATGATAATACTCCTTGGATGGTGTCAATCAACATAGTTCCTTGATCGTCAATACAGACGTGTTTGATAACACAACTGTGAATATAACTTTTTTTGCCTAGTTGAAGATGGAAATAAGAATAATGCAATCTCACTGTATGCCATTTCAGAATCAACTAACAGACTGAAAGGAATTCAATAATATTCGTCAAGATGTTTTTAACTTAGGAGATGGAAAGGCAAGACAGACAGTAGTTCACCTGGAAAAGTGAACACTGCTTTTTGACTGTTTGTTAATCTCAAGTTCTTCTTATTTTACAGAATCATAGAATATGCTGAGTTTCAAGGGACCCACAAGGATCATTGAGTCCAACTCTTAGCTCTGCACAGGACCTCCCCAAGAGTCATACCATGTGACTGAGAGTATCATCCAAATACTTCTTGAAATCCGTCAGGCTTGGTGCTGTGACCACTTCCCTCCGGAGCCTGTTCCACTGCCCAACCACTCTCTGGGTGAAGAACCTTTTTCTATTATCCAACCTAAACCTCCCCTGACACAACTTCAGGCCATTCCCTCTGGTGCTGTCACTGGTCACCACAGAGAAGAGAGCAGTGTCTGCCTCTTCCCCTCACAAGGAAGTTGTAACTGCAATGAGGTCTCCCCTCAGTCTCCTCCAGGCTAAACAGATCAAGTGACCTCAGCTGCTCAGCCTCATATGGCTTCCCTTCAAGGCCCTTCACCATCTTCATTGCCCTCCTTTGGATACTCACCAATAGCTTAGTATCTTTCCTATATTGCGGTAACCAAAACTGCACACAGCATTCAAGGTGAGGCCTCACCAGTGCAGAGCAGAGCAGGACAATCCCCTCCCTCGACCAACTAGCCTGATGCCTGTGCCTGATGCCCCTCCAGGACACAGTTGGCCCTCCTGGCTGCCAGGGCACTGCTGACTCATATTCAACTTGTCATAGACCAGGACCCCCAGGTCCCTTTCCATGGTACTCCTATCCAGCACCTCATTTCCCTGTAGTCTGTAGGTATATCCAGTACTTTCCTGTGTTGAACTGTGTATGACTGGTGATTGCTTAGTCCTCTAATTTGTCAAGGTCTCTCTGCAGGGCCTCCCTGCCTTCGAGGGAGGCAACAGTTCCTCCCAGTTTTGTGTCATCTGCAAACCTGCTCAGTATCCCTTCAAATCCTGCATCCAGGTCATTTATGAAGATGTTGAAGAGCACAAGGCCTAAGATGGAACCCTGTGGAACCCCACTAGTGACAGGTCACCAGTCTGATGTTACCCCATTCACTATTACCTTCTGTGCTTGACTCATGAACCAACTGCTCACCCACCACATGATGTGTTTATCCAGCTGTGTGCTGGACATTTTGTCAAGAATCCTGTGAGACACAATATTCAGCTTTACTGAAATTAAAAGATTGCAACAACTGGCTTGCCTTGATCAACTAGATGGGTTACCTTGACATACAAGGAAATCAGGCTGGATAAGCAGGACTTTCCTCGCATGAAGCTGTGCTGGCTGCAACTGGTGACTGCATTGTCTTTCAGGCGTTTTTCAATACCTCCCAGAATAATCTTCTCCATAACTTCTCATAAGTGAGACTGACTGGTCTGTAGTTTCTGGGGTCCTTCTTCTTGTCCTTCTTGAAAATCAGAGCAATATTTGCCAGTTTCCAGTCAGTGGGCACCTCTCTGGATTCCCAAGATGGCTCAAAAATCATTGAGAGATGTTTTGCAATGACATCAGCCAGCTCTTTGAGGCCCATAGATTTGTAGGGATGCAACTGGAGCAGCAGACCCCACACATTTCTGGGTCAATTGGGAGTTGATAATTCTTGCTGTCATGGTCCTCCAGCTCAGGGCACTGAGATCCCCTTGGTCCATCATCCATGTTGAAGACAGAGACAAAGAAAGCATTAAATACCTCTGCCTTGTCTCTGTCCCTGTTTGTGAGGTGACCATCCTCATCCTGTAACGGATCAATGATATTTCTATAATGCCTATTGCCATTAATATATTTGAAAAAACTCTTTTAATTGTCCCCCACATTTCTGGCCAGCTTGAGCTCTAGTTGAGCTTTGACTGCATGAATTTTCTCCCCACAGCAGCAAGCAGCATCTCTCTATATTCTTCCCATGTCACTTGACCTTGCTTGCATTGGGCATACACCTTCCTTTTTTGCCTTATCTCCAAGAGAAGATTCCTGTTCAGCCAAGCCATCTTTCTGGGTGTCGAAAGTGCACACAGAAAAAAACACTGCTCGAACTCCCAACCAGTGACCTTAGGAAGTCAGATATTGTAGCAATAAACATAAAATCAGGTACAAAACTATACTCAAATTTTGTACCCTGATATGCTTTTATGTTACATATTTTAAAAAGCCAACACATTCAAGTCAAACAAAGAAGACCTCTCAAGGGTGAGACCCACCAATGCTTCAACTGACTGCACTCTATGAAGTGGTAAAATATCTACCTACAAAAGGATGGAGCTGACAGGATGTTTAAGTTAATATTTTTGAAGTACCTCAGATCTCTCCCTACATAAATTATGATTAATAGTTTTTAAAAAAGCACTCAGTACAAAGTTCTGCACTGAATTAAACCCCTCAAATTCAGTCCCACTATGATCATCTGGTTCTCTCAGCAGTGACAGAAAAAATAATGAAAGACAAAAGGGCTATTTAAATAAACCATAATGTTAACATGTGAAGAAATGGAGACACACAAACTATGGACATGTTTAGGCTAGAAGTTAGAAGGTTCTTAATTACCTGTGAAATAGAGAATATTATTTCAGTAGAGGTAGAGAGAGCAATGGAGCCCAGAGGTTTTTCAGCAAGAGACCTAAGCCAGTTTATGAATGGGATCATATGTCCTGATCACTCTAATAAGTGCCCGGAGTTTCTTCAATTAGGTAATTTATGCAGTTGAGAGATGTTCCCTGAGCTCAAGACAGAATTATATGCAGTAAGAAAGAACCACAGTCCTTCACGGAAGACTCAGAAGGACTTGGATGCTGCAAGCAAACAAAGGCCATGCTCCTGGCTAGGAGGCTGGGCTGTGACCTGGATTCAGTTTGCTGCTCTGCTATTCATCTCTCATGTTTCCTCAGGCACATCACCATTCCACAAGCTTTTCATCTGTGATGGAAGGAAATACTTATTCCCATCAGAGTTAGGTACAAGGATCAATACCAGAGTAACTGAAATCACAAAACTATCTTTACAGGGTGCTTTTAATTCCAAAACCTCGATTTTTATGGGCACAGGCCCCTTAGTTCTGTTAGCACACACAGTTGGCATTTGCATTTCAGGCCAGGTGACACAAGCACTGCTAAGAGGGCACAGACCAGCAAGAGAGGCAGCCAGGGATGATGCACTGCCTGTGGTCCTGCTGCCTGCTGAGACCCGTCTGGAGCTCCGGACTGCACTGCGGCTGCTGCACCAAGGGAAAAGGGAGTATGCATGTATCTGCGTGTGTCTGTGTGTGGGTGCAAAGGGAGAGGGTCAGGCTGAAGGACAGAACTGGACCCCTATGAGCATAAGGGATTGCTGTCCTCTGTCTCCCACAGCCCTCAACTTGAGAAATACAGCTGCCTCTCCGGGCCTTTCCTCTCTGTTTTCTAATTCACCTCCATCCTCCTCCACTCTTGCCCATGCCAGGAGAAGCAGAACTTTGGTCAGGCCCAGTCTGGCATCTCTGATGGAACAAAATTTAATTTCACCTGCTCTCCTGGGAGGTGCTGAGCTGGTGTTGGCTGCTACATCAAACGATGACTCTGCCACTGACACTGTCGCAGATGCTTTTTAGTTCAGGTGCTGGCACGCTGCATGTCTGCTGGTTACTGCCTGGTGGATGCCTTCTGATGACTGCATCCCCAGAAGAAAACACTGGGATTAGTATGCAGCTTATCTGTATTTAACAGTCAGCCAAAATATCAAAAAGCTTTGTATAAAATTGTATCTCTGTTGCTACCCAAAGGAGTCTATACTCTTCTGTGTCTTTCTTATGAACACTGTTTTTGTAGCATGTTATTCAATTACGATTTTTCAATACATATTTTGTAGCTGAAGTCATACATCCAGTTTGTTAGCCTAAAATTCACAGACTGCCTCCAGTGTTAAACTTCCACTTCTAATAGTACACTCGGATTCCTGTTTCTAGAAAGTGAAGTAAAATTACAGCTCCCCATGGGGCATTTCAGAGGATGACTCTAAATAAGCCAAAGGCAATCTATTAAAGAACAGATCTTTATTACAAAAGCTTACAAATTCAAAGTAACTGACAAGAAGGGAAGGCCACAGAAAATTCAAGAAAACAAACTAAACTTTATAAATATGTTTTACGGATGGGTTAGTGGAGAGTAGACAGTACTGCAGAAACAACAGCTTAGAAGATAGATCACTGTCTGGGCTACTACCAGTTCACACTCATATCTGGCTGGAATTCTTTTATCCTCATGCGGAAATCAGGGCTAACTCATATAATCAAAAAATCAATATAGGATCTGGACTCGAAGCCCAAACTTCCCAAAAGGTGAAAAGAATAGAAGGGCTCAGTTCCTATTATAAGTTGAGTATCTCATTTACATTCACAGCTCTGCATGTGCATAACAACAGAAAACGAAGGATTTTTTTTTTCATACTGACTCACTGGATTGTTTTCCCTGAAACACATCCTGCTTCAGAATTTGTTAAACCTTAGAGCCTCCTCGCCTTTATAGAACTGAAGTTCAAATCTCTTTAATGCTATGTGACCCCATGGTGTCAGTATTTTAGAATCCGTTAACCTCATCTTAAATTAATAAAGTTTAGTGACTTCATATTGAAACTGGTCATTTTGGAGGCTTGTATCTTGTGAGGCTGTTGTGATTTTTATTGGTTTGCTTTTGGGTTTTGAGAGGGTTGGTGGGGTTTTTCAGTTAATCACTTGGGCTCCATCAATGTTTTTGTTTTGCTTAAGTAAGCAATTTCTTTGTGATACAAAATTCTGACTAAATTCTTCAATCAGCTTTTGCTCAGAAAGTGTTTACTTCCATCTGCATTACAAATGCAGGATTTAAACCACCTATCAACACAGCATAAGCAGTAAGTCATCTTGTCAGTCTGTCCTTTCCTCTCAGGGATGTAACTACTGTATTCTGCACTGATGAAGAAAGGAAATAATAGGATTAGAAAAATAACTGGGGAGAACGGGATGTCAAACAAAACAAAAATATGCTGCAGTTCTAAAGCATTCTCATCCAGTATTGAGAACTGTAATCCATTTGTGCTAAGAACTTTGCCTCTGCTCATTAAGCAAAACAAACAAACAAAAAAAAAAAAACATAAAAGACTTATATACTTTGATACTATAGTTTGGCCTATAGGGAACCATAATTAAAACATGTTTGAGTATTACAGTTTTGGCTTGGATAGAGTTAATTTTCTTCATAGCAGCTACTAGGGGCCGTGTTTCGGATTTCTGATGAAAACAGGATTGATAATAGAGTTACTTTAGTTACTGCTGAGCAGTACTTACAGAGTCAAGGCCTTTTCATACTGTCCTGCCAGCGAGTAGAAGGGGGTGCGCAAGAAAGTGGAAGGGAACGTGGCCAGGACAGCTGACCCCAGCTGACCCAGGAGATATTGCAGACCATATGGCATCATGCTCAGCAATAAAACTAGGGAGAAAGTTGGCTGAGGAACCACTGCTCTGAGACAGGCTGAGAATCAGTCAGTTGGCGCTCAGCAATTGCTTCTATTTGTATCACTTGCCTTTGTGGAGTTTTATGTTTGTCTCTTTGTTACTTTTCATGACTATTACTATTATTACTAAAATAAAAAATAATTAAATTGTTCTTATCTCAACCCCACAATTTTTCTCACTTTTACCCTTCCAATTCACTTCCACCCATCCTGCTGATGCAGGAGTGAGCAAGCAGCTGTCTGGTGCTTAGTTGCTGTCTGGGGTTAAACCACAACAGAGTAAATGCCATTTTAGTCATTATTAAGCAATCTAAAGTACAGTCAGTTGCACAAACACAGCATTATTTAAGGATTACAATGTGTGAGACAGACAGCAATCAAATAACCTTATGGGTCCTGTACTCATTTAGCATACCAAAAATATAATGCCCAACTACTTTAGAAAAATTATTTTATACATCTATAAAGGAAATAAAAAAATATGGTCCAACAGGAATAACCAATTTCTGTAAGCATTTGCAGTTATTATGCATAAGATCATTATTCAAACAAACAGCCTTTGTTACACAGCAGAGAACTCCAGGCCAAATCTCTATATCCAAAAACTTAAAATCTTCCTTTGTATCACTATTAGACAGTTTATTAAAAAATAAATACTATTTAAATAAGTCAGAGTAACATTAGATAAACAGTATAATTTTAAAAGAAAAGCTTTGTGGTCTATTTTCTTCATCTCTTCAAAGACATGAATCACATTTTTTTCATGTACTACCGTATTGACTCAGCTTCAGGTACTAGGTTAAATAAGCATTCGCTGAAGACTTATTTCTGTTGAATGAGGATGGGTATTGAGAAGAATGATCTTCTCTGCATATTAAAGTTTACATAAGAAAGGTGAAAAACTGCTTGTGACCTTGTTAAAAGGTCACGCTTTCCATTTAAACAGAGCTGCAAGCAAGCACAGAACATCCTGAAGGGTGTTAAGGTTGTGTGCTAATCACACTGAAGTCTAACTGTGAGTGAATAGCATCTGAATATTGGTCAGGAAATCACACAAAATAAAAGCTGGAACCTACCTCTGCTGATAAAACATCAACTTTCAACATGGAATCAAAAACAATTTTGAACCTCAAATTCTCCTACCAAGACCAAGCCAAAATCAGAAAAAACTTAAATGAAACCAAACCATGCCTTCTCTCTACCTTCCTTCCCATTAACAAAGCAACCCCAACTAAAAACAGGCAAACAAAAAACTTCCAACCACTTTTTTCTTTTTTCAGAACACGTTTTCCTGTTCCCGGAATAAGTGAGCTGTAAGTCTCAGAAATGAGAACAATTGGGATTTCAAACACAGAGTCCAATGAGACTGTGAGACACAAGACATCAGTCTCTTCCACATCTAGATCAAGGTAATTCAGATGAGAATTCATTGTTTTGGAGATGAGTTAACTCAAAGCAGAACGAGAGCAATTTGACATTCCCAGTTGCTGCAGTTAGCAAAGGCAACCGATGTTTACAGAGGCTTACTTATTGTTCTCACAATGCCTTCTCTTGGCCAATTCTTGTGTGCAAACACCATAACTACATAATAATAAAATAACACCAACCTGCTTTAGGCCCCTCTATTCCCCAGTGCACATTCAAACAAGGCTTATGCAGTTTGGCCCAGATGCATGCACATTTCCATGTATCAAGGTACGCAGAGAAAAAGCCAAGATCAAAGCTTCTTCTCTCCCAGGTGAATTGCAGAGCTATAGACTCACCCTCCCACCCCACTGAGCTTAGTTATTCATGAGGTACAGGATCCTATCAGAAAATACTACTCAAGCAGGGTAAAGCTAAGAGTGAGTTCTTTGGAAAATACTGCTGGAAAGCACTGTAAACAAGTATTTGTAAGTGTCCACCTGCTCTCCACAGAAAACAGAATGTTGATATGTGGAGATAACAAAAATGTTCACAGAGAAATACAAGTTTCTGAGTCTTTCTGACTTTGCTGCTAAATAAATAACAGCAAACATCATGAAGAGCCCATAAAGCTTTACTTTTCAGAGCCATTCAAGCTTCTGGCTACTGTAGTTCCACTAACCACCTATGTCACAGATCTTATCAAGCTCTGCTTCATAGGACTTCCACCAGACTGCTTCATCCTGGAGCATTTCAAGGGCCCACCTAGCAGCTCTTGCCTGACAACTGATCTCCCTGCGTGTGTCCCTGTGCTAACCTTACAGATCATCCCTCGACTCCACCAGTCAGTTCTCTCCACAGCCTTCCTGCCAAAAAGGCAGGGGAGCTATTCCTCAGCCTAACCATGTCACACTGGAGGCATTCAATACCTGGAGATTAAAGTAAAATTGTTCACTACTAAAATATGAAAAATACATGGGTCCAGAGATAGGTATGTAAGTCTTGCAAACATGCAGAGTTTGACATTCTTCTAAGCTGCACCTTAAGTATCTTCATGACATTTCAGTGCATCTTGAGAGTTACTTCTGAACCCTGGAGTCTTTTCAGCCTGGCTCAGCTTAGCAAGACCAACATTTAAGCCATGTACACACAAGTTACTCAGTGGCAAAGTTCTGTCCATCAGTTCCTCTCTTTTTACCTTTGTGACAGGCTTTTCAGGTGATGCTAGGAGTTTGTCTATATATAAAAAACTTAGGCTCCTTAATTTGTGTTTAGTGATATTCCATCCTCTTCCTGCAGATTAATAAAGTATATTCATTTTTGGTCAAGGGACAGTCATTAAATTTTAAGTAATGTCCTGAGATTGAAAGGTATGTGTTGGAAATCTTGTCAGTAAATGCAGATAGAAGTTTACAAAGAAGTATTCACAATACAGCAATTTTCATAACTACGGCATAATTCTGTAATATTGATTGGAATCCATGTAACATATGCAAGTTTCCCTAATCACCCCATGTAGCTACTGATATCTCTTTGAGCTGCTGCAAGGACAGGCAGCATCTGCAGTTGTTGCAAAATGTGCATTTATATAACAATATAATTGTATCTACTCTAATTTTAGCTCCTGCCAGCAGGGGAAAATGTTTACAGCTAAAATACAAAGTTTGAAATTTTTCTAAACGATTTATTTTTACTTACTGTACCACCAGCTATATTCACACATAAATAAAATGCAAAGGACTTTCCTGTTATTTTTTTCAGCATATATTTAGAATTTCAAATAAGTTCAACTACAGCTTAGTCAATTTTCTATATTTCTTCTGATTGTTCTGGCCCTGTTCTGTAAATGATGAGACACCTCTCTGTTCTGACTGCAGTACAGACTATTTCTTTTCATTATTAATAATGTCATTGAGAAACAGAAAGCAGCCTTGCAAGATCTGTTTAAGCTTTATTATTTTCCTAATTTCCCAGAACTGAGTATTTCTGTTGTTACTACAAGGATAAGTTATTTTGACCACTGCTCTTGACAACTAAAAAAATATTTTCACATTCAAAAATACTTGTCTGCTACACGGTAGCAGAATAAAGTGGAAAAGGAGGATGAAGTATCCTTGAAGATGGACATTAAACTCCTTTTTCATTCCTTCAGTTTATATTATATTCAGATTTGCGGGGTTTTTTATTTGTTTTAACTGGTTGCCATGTGAACTGGCAATACAGCATACAGCCTTCTATACCTGTTAATGTCTTCCCATTTTGAGACAAGAGAGGCAGCTTTTAATGTATCTCTCTCTGAGAACAGATTGCATTGCAGGCTAGACCTCATGCAAAAGAAGAATTCAAAATATCATAAGCAATTCTATAAAACTACAACTTCCACCCAGAAAATCTGTCGATACGCTTTCATTTGGGAATAAAACTATTGACTTTATTACACCAAGCACAAAATCATCAATAATGGGACTAATGGCAAGTGCTAACAATAGAATAACTCTTGAATATTAGGATTTGGTTATTCATCTGAACTTCCTAAAAATTGACCATTTATGAATGAAAAACTTTTATAATTAGTATTCGACCACTGCACAAACCACATTATCTTGTAGCTCAAGTAAAGTAAAATGCATAGGAGTATAAAAGTGTTTGTAATGGAGAGAGAGGAAGAGAATAATGAAACATTCCTTACAGGAAAACAACAGTTAGATTAATGCAAAAAAAAAAAAAAATAGCAGGATTGATAAATATGATGGGAAGAAACTCTTCCATTCCAGTCATATGCTAAGACTAATCTCTCCTAGAAAAACTGCATTTAATACAAGTGTATCTGGAGAAGACCACTTAGCTGGGTACAGACTGTAGACACTTGTACTCAATTTTTAAGAGGAAGAAATGGGAGAACAAGAGGGAGAGTAAAAGCTATATTAAGAGGTCAAATTGCAGGAGCTCTTTGACTGCTCTAACACACTGAAGAAGATCTTCAATACTGAAAACCTGCCATTAATCTCTTATTTACATGGAAAGCACATGCTTCTTTTTATCTGAAATACTTACAGTAATGACAGGAGCTGGGACTAGACAGATAAACACAATATGTCTGGTTACCAAGAAATTTAAATTTCTTATCTAAATTTGGGTTTGAAGCTGATATTTGCCTACCGTGAGCAGATAGTGCATCTGCTCAGTGAAACTTATGTTCCCATCATTTTTACTGCTAATAGCAGTTGTGAATCAACATTTTCATGGGACCCATTTTTTCAGGAAGCAGTCATTCCTAAGGGGGAGGTAGTCCAGTTACTAAATCCTCCCCAAAATCACAGAAAGTCACACAAAATCCCTGAAAGTTTACAATGATGAAGTTCAACAAGAGGCTAGGCACAAACCCATAAAATTCACTCAAAATATATATATATTATATATATATATATATCCGCTGCTTTATATGCATGTCTGCTCTCTAAAAGTGAGTGACTGTGAGTGGACATGTTTATTTATCAGTTTATTTAATTTTATAAGAGTTCTGGAATCATGTGTGATCTTTAACAGAAGACTATGTGGTCCTTTCAACAGCTGTGACGTGTAATGGAAAGCAGCAAAGTTTCTGTTTTGCTTAAGCCACTAAGTCAAAGTCTGAAGAATAGGAGGCTCATGCAAGGAAGATATAAAGTCATCTCTAGTTTGTTTTTTTTCAGAGTACTCTGACATGTAATTTGTTGGCCTCATTATAGACTACCATACCATCAGACACCTCTACTTTGATCACAGTATTGACTCTGGTGATTCGCTTGAAGTCCCTGTGTGGGTACTCATGTCACTCAATGTAGCACTTCTGAAAGCAAATGCAGAAGACATGTAAGCATAGCAATTCGAGCTTAATCATAAAATTTGTTTTAAGAAATACTTCTTTTTCTCACTCGGCTATACGTCCATCTCAGTCTCTATCTTGTTTACATAAAACTCCCACTGATTACACAGATGATGGTAATTACACTAAATCATTCTATGGGAGTGCTGCCAAAGACGCATAAACACAGGTCATGTTGTACGTTTGTCATATAACAGGGATATCAATTACATTGCCCGAAATTGAGCACAGAGATCATATTATTTCAAGATACACACATACTCTTATATTTATGAACCATTAGGCCACACATACTCTTATATTTATGAACCATTAGGCCACAGTTTATCTACTGATCTACAAGCAGATTCGTTGCTGTGGGATAACATCAAGTAAGGCTGCTAGAGAAATGTCTAGACATATCTCTAGACTTTCCTCATTTGTTCTTTTAACACCATTGAGTTATACATAAA
Source organism: Myiotriccus ornatus (assembly GCA_036023395.1). Lineage (NCBI taxonomy): Eukaryota > Metazoa > Chordata > Aves > Passeriformes > Tyrannidae > Myiotriccus > Myiotriccus ornatus. Next base: position 19,954,453 of record JAYRBT010000042.1, on the reverse strand, counting down.
AGATGTAGGTGATGCCAACATTATGTCATTTTTTAAGATTGAACACACTTCAGTTCCTAATACAGGAACAAAACATATGAAATAATTAGGGGTTTGCTCCTTATTTTGAGGACACACTCCACCAACAGTTGAATGTCATGAGGACCACGAAGGTGCAAGTCGGGATTGACAGGAAGACTGAGTGACTACCTGGTCCTCATATTTTGAATGCAAAGCCATTCTGTCATTCCCATGTCATTAAGGTAACTTCACACCTCTGAAACTTGTTGGTTAATATTTTAATGGTACCTTACTGCTTGACTTCCTATCTCACATTTGCTGAATCAACACTATCACAAAATAGCAAAGCCTGTCTGACATAGAGAAGTTTTAATATGTGATGATTCATCTTGACAGGACACTGAAAGCCCGGTGGCATATGCAGAAAAGCTTTAAATAGTACATAGTTGTTTAACTTATTTTAATTAAAAAGGCAAAAGCAAAAGAGAGAAGAAAACAATCTTTCTATATTCCATCCCTTTTATTTGCTCCACTTACCAGCACAGGATTGTTTTGGTTCCATTAAAAAATTCTATTTTAAAAGAATGTTTTCTTCCCTACTTTCATATTTTCCTTTCTTTTCTGCACAGCATATCTAAAGGCATACAGCTACTGGCTGCAAATACTACAGAGAATCACTAAATATAGGACAGCATGAAAATATGTTGAATACATTTGTCAGCACTGTATTAAAACAGGGCTGCATAGCAGAAAGATTCCCACATTGTGAATATGTACTGGCTTTATCACCTTTCCAAGGTGAGAGCACCCACACAGGTATCATGATCAGTGACGTTTTTGCAAATCGCTTCAGGATATTTTTTCTTCCTCCATAAAATGCATGCTGAAAATGTGTTAATAAATGTTACACTACTTTTTAATTTTATATTATTAGTAGAAATTCATTATTTCATTTCAATCTACAGAGGTCTGACTCTCCCTTGTTTGAAGTGCTGCCAGCACAGCTGCAGAGTGCATCTCAGATTAACAGGAGCCACGACAAACAGATTGAGTTACCCCACTGCAAACTTTCCATCAAATATGCACAGCAGGTAAACAATTGCAAACTTCCATATTTTCTCTGCACTGTGAAGTCATTGCAGATGACATTTTGTTGTTATGTAGCAAGGGACATCAAAGCAGTATGTCACATCATCAGAAAACCCAGAAATGGCACAAGAAAAATCTCCACAAACTATTTTCAGCCTTTCCCAGGAAAACTAGTGTGAAGCTGCAGTTTGCAGAAATAGACCAATGTTTCTTAATGAACATCCTTTCACCTTCACAACAGTAGAATTCACGACTGTAAAATTCCCTATACAAAAAAAAAAAAAAAAGTTTTGCTAATGATACAACCCCATCATTGATCTTTTATCTTTGAACATATCTGTGAGATTCATGATGCCTCCTGAAAATCTCATATCCAGAGCAGAAGTGGCAGAAACCATCCTTTCCCCAGACTTTAAAATAAACCAGTTACTTTTATTCCTTACAGGTAACAGGAGCTCCACTGTGCATGCCAGGTTGTGATGAGGTATATTTTAGCACCATGACTACAAGGGAAGGCAACTCTTGGAATACACATTTAATCTGCTCTGTGCTACAAATTGCTGCTTCTTTAAAGACTCTTCCAGACACTGTCAGAGTTCAGTGCCTGCCTACAACATGTTCTACAGCCCTTGAACAACTGAGAAGCAGTGCAGGGAAATCCTGTTACTGGCACTTATGAAATCACTACAAAAGGGTCTGTATATCACCGGTGCCAAAAATCTCAACTATGCTCACTTCAGAAATGACAAATTGTCATGATGGTTTTGGTAAAAGTACTTTTGCTGTTGGGAATATATAGTGAAGGAGAACTTGGTATGAGTGGTAGTAGAACAGTTTATTGTTTGAAAAACATCTCAACAATAACCAAGTAGAGATATATTAATTTATTTACAAATTATATCCAATAAATATCCACATATTTAGTTGTTGTAATAACCTTAAAAACAAAACAAACAAATCGAAGTTCTTTTTCCTTGATGACTACACATTTGTACTGACACTCTCCTGTTCCCAGCAAATTACTCAGGTCAAGCACAGGAACTCTTAATAGCATTTGTTATCATGCAGACTTCTGTCAGACAGCAGTATCTTACATTTCCACTGGCATTTCTTATCATTAAATGTCCATGTAATTCTCTTGGTTTTAGCAGATATCTTGCCTACTGTTCTTCTCACATTTAAATCAATAACCTTTCAGTCTATTAGTCATACTTAAAAAGCTTACACCTATCTGTTAATTCACAATACTAAATAACAGATGAAATGAAATGTTATTTGAAATATCTTACACAAAAGACATTGATATTTTCTCTACACCCATGGTATAAAGGGTACAAAGTAATGAGATTAAATTGCAGCAAGAAATATTAAGGTTAGAAACAGGAAAAGCATCCACAGAACTAGGGCAGATAGAACACTCCAGCAGAGTGCTTGGGGGTGCTGTGACATGCCTGTCATTGCAGATATCTAAGAGCATAAACAAAAATCTACCTTGAAGTGTCACAGGTCTCGTCAATCTTGCTGTAGTCCCTTCTATCCCAGACATTCTAGAATGTGCAGGAGACGTGGAGATTACAAAGTTCAAAAATTGGACTAAAAAAGTTTATACTACACTCTAAATTAGAATCTGAACTCATGTCTAGAGCCTACTTCATTCTTTCAACACCTGTTAACAGAAAACACACTCCTAGGGAACTGATAGTTCTAAAGCAGAGAGTGGGAGAATTCAGGGGAAAGCAAAAGTCTTTGTTATAACCAACAGTACAACTGATAAGAAATTCACCTTCTACTCTTCTTACCCAGTTGGGATTTAGAAATTCATAAAAGTGACATGGCTCAGGTGAAAAGAAGCAAGTATAAAGAAAGTCCCACCAGAAAAGCTACATAATGCAGCATTCCTTAATATTACTTTCATTCATAATAGCAAGATTCCATTAAAATATTAATGAAAACACCAATGACTTACACCAAAGTGACTTAGACATATCTCCTCTACTCAAGGCTTCAATTTCTCCAGTGATTATCTTCATACCATTAGCTACACATTTTGATGTCAGAAGCATTTGAAATGTAGTAAGACAAGAAGAACCTTAAAAGCACGTACATATCCAGGAGGAGACCAGTAATGCAGAGAAATCTGAATCTATGTTCCAGAGAGCCAGAAATACCACAGCAGCATGGCAGTGACCACACAGCCTGTTTTGCTCCAGCATAGGGGATCACTATGTGCAGTCATCCCCACGTGCACCTCTTGCATCCTCACTGCATTTCTGACCTGCCAGTGCAGCTGTTTCTGCAGTGGCACAATAGCACAATCCAAAGGCAAGATCCAAGCTACAAAAGCTTCTGTAGTCATAACTCCAGTAACAGTAAACTACTATTTACAGTACCTGCACTACCTTAGTTCAACCAGATTTCACCATGGTCAGGACACAACCATGAGCAGCTGAGTTTGTTGCATGAGGGAATGAAGGGGGAGAGTGACCCTGACCACAGGGTTTATAACCCTCAGAGCTAGCCCAGCAAGAGCTGAATGAGAATGCATGTGCAGGGCTCCCAGGAGCAGGGAAAGGTGATTGTGCTCTTTTTTCCTCCCAGTGGAATAAAAATTGGCATCACACTTCTGTGCTTAACAGCACCTCTGTGCTGTATCTCAGTGCAGATAAAAAATGGCCACCCACAATGAAATTGTAACCCTCTCCTACACCCCTTTTCCTTTATTCTTTTATCACTTTACTGAGAATTACTTTGTAAAGAATAATTTTGTCTAGTCACTCCTAGTCTCTGCAATTTGGAAAACGGTTATAATCAAATTCAAGTTTATTTTTAAGTTACAAAGTAGTCCATAAGATTAAAAAGTTAAGAAAAGACATCTAACTTCTGTGCATAAAAAAGATTCATGGATAAATTGTCTGCTTCATGGAGACAAGGAAGCTAAGAAAATTCTCTGATGACAGTTACAAAAGAAGCAAGATTCCCAATCTTCAAAGCCACATAAAAAAGATCAGTAGAACACTATGGTATTTAATACTTTAATGTAAGCCTCTATAATTAAATGTTAGATTTTCTATTAGAGAAATGATCAGATTAAAGATGAGTTGATCAAAGATTTAAATTTAATTTGCCTACTTTAAGTACTCTAATAAAGATGTTCTGTTGATTCCCAAACCAGTAGTACTTAAATTAAGAGCATTTCAGTGCATGCCTTATCACATTGTGAACTACAGTATATTCTTCTGTACTGAGCACAAAATTCTGTTCTTTTAGGGGGAAACAAGAAAAGCACACTAGAAGATATTTTGCTGATCTCTGCAGGCTGAAAGTGTTAGAAAACTTATACTGTACCCTATGCTTTAAATTTTTTCAGCCTAATTGCTCACTACACCCACACACTCACATTTCTAGAAAATGGTATTTTAATAGACTTTAGCCCATACATCTTCAACTGAATTTTTTACTCACTGTCAGGTAGATAACAGTTCTGAACAAAGGATCAAACCTGCATCAACAATGCAAGCTTCACTCTGTTCCCCATCATGTGTAGTATATGATACATAGGCCTATCAGGACAATGATGATATTCCTTCTTTTATATCAGGTAAAATGGGACATCATAATCAGCTTATTTCATCTTACCCTGAAAAATAGTAAACTATAAGAAATAACTAAAACACGACAGCTTTCACACCTTGTTTTAGTAAAACAATACAATAGACCATATTCCAGACACCTATGAAAAAAGAAAGATATCAACATCATGAAAAAATTAGTTCATAAAGGAGCTAAATGCACATAGCTCAATGAACAGATAGGAATGAAACTTGACAGTAACTGAACAGAATGAGCAAGTAGTCTATCAACCAACATTTCAAATACCACATAGACATTCTTAGCTCAGCTACATAAATAAGGTCAGAGAATCATAGAATGGGTTGGGTTTGTCTGGGAGGGACCTGGGAGATCATCTTGTTCTAACCTGCTGCCATGGGCAGGAACATCTTCCATTATACCAGGTTGTTCACAGCCCCATCCCACCTGGCCTTGAACACTTGCAGGAATGGGGCATTCAAAACTTCTTTGGGCAACCTGTTCTAGTGCCTTACCATGCTCATGGTAAAGAATTTCTTCCTAAAATCTAATCTAAATCTATTTTCTCTCAGTTTAAAGTCATTACCCCTTGTCCTGTCACTACATTCCTAGTAAAGAGTTCTCTCCAGCTTTCCTGTGAGTCTCCTTTAGGTTCTGGAAGGCTACTGTAAGGTTTACCTAGAGCCTTCTCTTCTCCAGGCTGAAGAACCCCAACTCTCTCAGCCTGTCTTCTTAGGGAAGGTGTTCCATCCCTCTGACCAGACATTCCATCCCTTACCAGATACGTAACACTGAATCTGAGCACTGGAAGTTACTAGAATCTGAACCCAATCTAAACCAAAAGCTTGAATATGAATCTCAAATGGGATTCTGAATCTGAATCAATCTTTAAAACAACACCATATCTAATCCTCAGTTGACTGTGAAATCTGTATTTGAATTCTGAATGATTTTTGCTAAAGGGAAAAAATATAAGGTATATTACTATAAATTCTCCAGTGGTCCTACTGATGATCACAACTGCTGTGGTTATTTCAGCAGTCTGGAACTACAGAGGGAGGAACTGTAGGCACTTTGTTGAATGGTTTAACATATAGTTCTAGAACTAATAGTTTCAATAAGTTGAACATTAGGAACGATTGCACAAAAAGAATGTAATAAAGCGTGAAATAATTTCATAAGAATAATTGCAGAAGCAGCAAGAGGTAGCAACCTAATGTTTGACACACAAAGGCACCTCATGGGGTAGGCAAATATATATATACTTCTATAAGATCAGGTTTTATTTAGGTACAGTTATGTCAATACAATTATTTGTTTTCATGTATATGTGAGAAGAAAGGTGAAAAATGCAGCATGTTTATATTTAAAGATGCATGTATGAGGGCCAACTTTGACAACTCTCATGCTCAGACCATTCCTTCTTCTTAATCTTCCTTGCCACTTGAATACAAGGCCAGGATCATTTAAAATACATGGATTTTTTTTTTTTCTGATCAGCAAGTAGAAAATTCTAAAAGTTATTGCAGCTTCTTCAGTTCATGAAAGGATACCACTTGAATTCTCAGGGGCCGGAATATTTTATATCAATATTGCAAGGGATAATTCTTAAAAGAGACCCATAAATCCACATAAAAGAGATTAAGTGTGATCTTGCGAAGGAAAGCACACGTAGGATAACAAAATAGTAAAAACTAAAAGTGTTACTACATAGCTGTTGACATTGCATACTATACATGAAAAGTTCCTCCCCTCTTGATCATTACATCTCCATGTTCCTTTTATAACTGGTTATTAAATATGTTACAATATAATAAATATATATGTATTATATTAATAACATATAATAAATACGTTACTATTTGGAAACTTCCTTTTTATTATATATGCTAAGAAACACTCTGAAACCTTGTTTCTGAACCCATTAAAAAGAGTTCTTTACAACAAAGAGGCATGTTCCTGAAAACCTAAAAAAAAAAGTACTGTGGAAAAATAGACTCCACTTCAAATAATTTTACAGTTTTCTGAAGAATCGGATAATATCAGAAGGACAAGTACCTTGAAGAAGGATAGAGGAATTCTAAAAAGAGATATAGCCAGATTGAGTGAGGAAACTGCTGTTTCTTCAACTTCTGCAAACAGTGGCAAGCAGCTCTAGCAGAAGGTAGGTGCATTCATTTGGAAACTTGCACTTTACAGTTAAGAGTCCTTAATTTTTTAATAATTTCTAATGCTCAAAACAGTATGATTGATGTTGGGACATTTTTGTTTCTTTTGTCTACTGTTCATCATTCACTTTTGTTACAATTTCTTGGGTTTTTTTTTTTTTACATCAAAATACTTCTATATTTCAATATTTACTTCTTTATTTTCCATTATCACATTGTCTTTGAAACATCCACTTGCTTGCTTTCTAGACAACTGCTATAAGTGTGAGCTCTGGGAATGAGAAGAATTCCTGCCCATTCCTCCTCCACTCCTGCCTCATGAAGAAAGTCTTATGTGGATCTATCAAGATTTTCTCCATATCACAGGATTATAAAAAAAGAATTACATCTCTCAGACTCAAAATGGTCAGGATTAGAATCTTATAATTAGCTTTTTATAGAGAGAAATTTGAAAGTAATCAGGTAACACAGTATAGAAAGAGAGAGTTTTTAAACAGCTCTCCCCCACAAACAGGTCTTTGATCTCAGATTTTACTTCAGCCCCCTCAGAAGCATAGGAAGGGACAGGGAACTCTGCAAAATCCCTGACGGACCCTCAGAAACCCCTCCCTAGCCCACAGGAGCTGATGCTGCCCCTGGCTGCACTCAGTGTTCTGGCAGCATCTGGATCATCCTCCCCCTCAGTGCTCAGGAGCTGGCAGGACCAGACAGTCGTGATATCCAGTAAAAGTTTCAGAATATACAGGTTTCCTCATATCTTGCTCTGAACTTTCTTTCATGAAATTTTGAAATTCTATAAATATTTCAAATTTAGATTTTACTAGCTGAGTTGTATCACCTATTCAACATTTCCCAACATGTAGTATCAGTAAAAGCAATATTCTCCACCCAGCTATTGACAACCATGTCTATTATTGCTTTCGCCGATTTGTGTTAACTTTCTGGTTGAAACTGATATTACTAATCTATTACCTGATTAACCTGATTTCAGGATTCCTTTTCAGGAGGAATATCCTGTCACCCAGTCAGTGACCTGTTGCAACATCTATTATTAGATGCACTATTTAATTAGGATATACACTCAGGAGATCTGCTTAATCAGGATATCTCCCAGTGAACACATTTAAGTCCAGTCAACACTCATTGGCAATGACTTTCATAACGTGGATAGTAACTTTCCTTAATTGGGATACCCTAGGTTGAGTCAGTGTATTAGCCTGAGTATTGTAGTACTTGTGCCTTCTCAGACAGAGCTTTCAGATTTTCTCATTCTATGACAGCAAACACATGAAATTCGTATTGCCCTGTTCTTGGCTACAATAAGGTCAGTTTCTTCCTAGTGATGCACTTTGGGTTTAGTATGAGAATAATGTGATGGCACACTGATGGTTTAGTTATTGCTAAGTAATGCTGACCCTAATCATGCTTTAGTCCTTTTTGGGATAGGAGGTCAAGCACTAAACACTCAGATGGATTTTCTTCTATCTTGCTGCTTCCTAGGATGACCTTCTTTAACTTCATGGATGGGTGTGTAGAGTAGATTGTAAACTGGCTCACATACTGCACTGTTACTTGGTTACCTCCATTTTTCTGATCTTTTACACCTTTTAAAAACCCTCTTATCTTGAGAACCACTTTAAGGTCATCAACAGGGCCTAGTCCTGACAGCTGCTAATCAGAACACACCCAAGGCCAAAAGCCATAATTTCTCACAGGAGGTCAGAGTTTAAAGCTGGCTGAGAAAAACTACTCTATATCCACACTTTAGAAAGGAGCAAAGCATGCAGCTGTGCTATGTGCCTTGATTAAACTGTCTGTTTATTCAGTACCAATTCTATCAGCCTCAGTTGAAGAAACCTTACCAACAGGCAATTTTTCAAAAGAAAAAGAAACAAAATCTGCAGCCTTTATGTTCACATATTCAAGTGCCATCTCCAAGAACATCCACTGAAATAATCTGAGCTAGAAATATGCTGCTCATTGACAATCCAAGAAAACCAAGCGCTTATTGATCACTCTCCTTCTCCTCGACTAAGAGAAAGAATGATAAAGAGCTGATATTGAGACAAAATGCACCATACTTAACATCAAGTATAATCAACAAAAATAAAAAGTTTAGAATTAGCTGACTTACTGTCAGCAAGATATTAGTGAATTAATTATTTTTTTTTTCCAGCCCTACCTTTGCCCCCTAAACTAAACAACAGATGGAAAGAAAGCAAAAGTAATATCAAATATGTATATCCTGGGAATGCAAAGCTTCACAAAATCCTGTATGATTCTACAAGCATATCCACACAAGCAGATGCTGTTACTTGTTCACTTGAGGTCTGAGCTGGCTGGATATAGGCCAGCTTCAGTCCAAAAACTACAGAACCATGTTAATTGGTTCATTATTTTAAGATTAGCACTATGATAACACGTGCTGCTGGCTTGCATCCAGCTGTCTGAGAGCACAGATGGAACTGGAGCACAACTGTTCAAACCTGTACATGTAAACATGGCCTACATGTCACTGCAGATCTCTATTTGAGAAGCTAGGACAGGAACTCAATGGGCTATACACAATGAATCTGATTTTTCCTTCCCTAACATCCATATAGGAAGTAATGATACAACAAATTGCTCCCATGAGCACAGGTATTAAGTGCAATGAGAACCTGGCCTAACAGCATCTTCAAACTATAATAATTCTACTCACTTATCTAGTGCCCAATTGTTTCCTTTTCCAGCTTCTGGGATTTGTTTTTCCTTGCATTTAAGTGTTTTTAGGATAGATTCTAATGCCACAATATGTGGCCAAATATTATATTTCATGCCCGAATAGTTAATACCTGACAGTGTATTAAAGCAGCACTTCATGATTCAAATATCCCTGAATAGAAACTGTATCACTAGAAAGCAATTATATTACTAATTTCCTATCTAATCACATTGATATTTTGCTCAGAGATTCCCTGTGTTATGGCCCTATCTGCCAGGGTACTCAAGGAAGTCCTGGATGGAAATTGCATTCTGGGCTCTTACTGGTAACTGGAGAGTGGGTGGCAGTTCATTTAAAAGCCTACAGTTAGAAGTCTTTCATGTCTGATCTCTCTCCCCTTTCAGCAGACAGTGTCAAATGTTTTGTAAAGGAAAAAAGTTTCTATGACCTTCACTCAGTTTCTATTTTGAGCTGTAATTCATTTATTTTGGAGAAAATCTAGAACTTATTACTAACACCTGCACAGCATACCCTTCATCACTCAGAAGTTTTTAATTCAAACATGTACCTTGAGGTTGAAATGGTGAATTCTATTTTCTTTTTTCACCTCAGTTTCTGAATTCCCAGATGCAGAGTTCATCTTTTTGTTCAACAGTTAGCACACCACTAGCAGTCTAAAGCATTCAGCCAGAAAACATTCCAGATGTAGCTGACAGTATTCAGCAGTGGAATTATCTCTGCTGAACTTTTCATATCTTATATGATAATACTGGTAAAAAAATTATCCCTGAATTTGTGCAGCACCAGTTTTAGCTATTGAATATTGCAATGTCTTTTGTTCTACAAAGGATATCTTCACTTCCTGAGAAGAAACACACAAACTTGTGTGCGTTTGACCTTCTCTTCAGTGAGTTCCTTATGCTTCCCACCATAAAATATACTTTCCAGCTCTTAAACTTTTTCTTTCTCTGAACCATCTATTTTAACTGCAGGACTCAAAACTGAATACACTATTTTAATATTAGTCTCATTAACACACATATAGGAAATATCTCTTTGCTATTCTAATTAATGCATCATTTATATATCTAATGATTTCTTTAACCCAACTAGACAAAGCTCCCTATTGGACACTTCGTATACTACCATGCATTTAAATGTCTTAAAATTCATGTGGCTTAAATGCATTCATATTTTCTGTTTGATTTATATTTTTTATAGCTTTATTTTATCACTTATCCTTTTCATTACCTATAAACCTCAACAGCTTCCCATCCAATAAGTTGCACCTCCCTCAATCTTAATTTTTTATATTTATGCATGGGAAATACATCTCTGCTTCTGGACAAATGATGCATGTGGCCATTTTAACAAGCTTCCACTAGGTTATTCACTGAATAAATTAAATAGGTCATAGTCCTTTCAGTTATACACGATAGGTTCTTCCATAATGTCTGAGTTCACCTACCAGTGTAAGGCTTTTATCAAGGAGGCTAAACTCTCCATACTGAACGGCCTTCCAAAAGACACCAAACTATTTCCAGACTTCATAGGCCACCAGAACATATTAGCCTTTTGCCTTGACTAGTAAAGTGATGAAGGATTCTTTTCTCCTCATCCTATCACCACGTGCAGTCTATTTCATGTGACAAGACATTTGCAGAGTAGTATCACAATTTTGTGGCACAGTCTTCACTCCTGTTTCTTCAAAACTAGCTGAGAAAGCAATTAGGATTCATCTGCCAGAGACTTACAGTGAGATGCAAAAGGCAACAGCAAGCACATGAACAGCTAGAAGTCTAAATTGGCTCACAGCTTACTGTCTCACCATTACTCATTTTTTGCAGAATTTATTAATAAGACAGATTTTCTCAGTACTTCATCTGATTTGAAGAACTCTCTAAATTCATCCTATTGGAATGAAAATTCCAAGTTCAAGTCCTGATCAGTAATTTTCAAAAATTGTCTTGCAATATTCACACACTCACAGTATCTGAAAATGCCAGTGCCTTGCATATGCACAAACACACCCAGAGAATGGTAACATTTTTGTGGAATTTGACAATTAAGCTTGAGCAATCACAACATGAGGGCTGAAGTTATGTACTATCAACCTTTGATTATTGATTATTAACTTGATCAAAATAATGTCAGCACTGCAGGCTTTGATCACTTCATCAAGTAAAAATTGTTGAATTAGATTTAGGCGGAGAGATCAAATGAACAGGTTGCCTGACAAGTTCTCCCAGTTGCAGATTCCTGTTTTAATTCATACAGTTCTACTCATTCTGAGGAAACAAAATTGTTGCTTAAGTGATGTTCAAGAGCTACAAGTGTGCACATGCAGGAGACAATTGTATCTGTATAGGTCCTACAAACATGCCTGCAGTACAAGAACATTTGTTCAACCACAAAAAGTATAAAGGACATGGAAACAGATACTTTATTAAGCAAATATGCTTCTGCTTGCTTGTTTCAAAGTAGCTCAAAGTGAAGGTTAAAACTTTAAAAAAAAATCCTTCTCAACAGTTTTCTAGCCTTGCTCATCACAGTGATTCTGACTGGGGACATACAGCATTTTACAGTTCTTCTTGAAGCTGAGAAGCTTCTTGAAGCTGAGAAGACGTCAGTGGGAGTTGATGATGCTGAGAGATCTACCAGCACCTTAAATAATTGTATGCTGCATTGCAGATCTCAAGTCTGGTGTAGTTACATAAAATAATATGAATGGATTGTGAATGAATTGTAAATAATACAACAGATTGTGAATAATTGTAAATAAAAATAACCTTAAATAATGTTCATCTTTTGATATTGCTGTGATGGTTTTGGTTGGGATAGAGTTAATGTTCTGCATAGTAGCTAGTATGGGGCTCGGGTTTGGATCTCTAACCCAGTGTTGATAATGCAGAGAGGATTTTGCTGTTCCTGAGTGATGCTCACACAGAGTCAAGACCTTTTCTGCTCCTCACCCCACTAGTGAGGAGGCTATGGGTGCACAAGAGGTTGGGAGGGGACACAGCCAGGAGAGCTGACCCCAGTTGACTCAAGGGATATTCCAGATCATATGGCATCACGCTCAGTATATAAAGCCAGGGGAAGAAGGAGGAACTGGGGAGCAGGGGCAGGAGGGCAGACATTTGGAATGATGGCATTTGTCTTCTCAAGTAACCACTGTGCATGACAAAGCCCTGCTGTCATGGAATGGCTGAACACCTGTCTGCCCATGAGAAGTGGTGAATTAATTCCTTGTTTTGTTTAGCTTATGTAGCTTTTGTTTTACCTACTAAACTGCCTTTATCTCAACCCATGTGTTTACTCAGTCTTACCCTGCTGATTTTGCTGCCCATCTCACCAGAGAGAAGTGACCAAGCAGCTTGTTGGTGCATAGTTAATGGTGGGGGTTTAACCATGACAATTGTACAGTCTGATTATATAAAAAGCTCACGTTGCACATTATGAAATATAAAACATAACAAAACAACTGCTTTCCCACTTGCTGTCAATTGCTGCCATGTACATGAAAACTTTTAAAATAGAGTACCATCACATTTTGTTACAATACCCTTTGTATTTTTTCTGTTCAGTTGCACACCTTGTCACAACTGATCACACATCTTGATGCTTTTTTATGGTTCTTAAATCAATTTAAATAATTCTTCTTCACATTAATAGCACCTCATGTAGCAAAATCTGCAAAGACATTTCTATTTTCATTGCCTTTTATTCGTCTTCCTCAGTCCCCATCTGTGGAAAGATTTGGAGGGCTGGAGGAATATTGTTCTGTTAAAGATGTTTAACAGATATCACTCCTTTGATCTGAAGCACATACTTCAGTGCTATTTAGTCCAAATAATTTCTATTATAATCATTTTCCTCAAGACTTTCACGAAAACAAGTTTATACGCTGCTAATATTAATTTACTATCTTTCCTCTAGGCATAAAAAAAACACCTCAACTTGAATTCTCTCTAAAGAAAAGAGGACATTCTCACACAGAGAATTTAAGTAGACATAAGACACATATATAGAGAGAGAAAAAGAACAACTTGTTTCTCAGCAATTCATTCCTTTCTCAGAACACTCTTTGCCTCATTGATGCTATCCAGATTTTTTTACAGGGTTTTCCATAAAAGTGATATTCTTAAATTGACAATCTTATGTGGTAGGTGAGGTGAGGAATGAAGGAAAGGAAAAACGTATCTGAAGATGACAGGTATGCTGTATAATTACAACAGCGAATGGCTGTGTCTCAAACAAGTGTGTCATTTGGTCTCCCTGCACATAAAATTCTTTGCTTCTTCTCTTTACCACTAAAGTCCTGGTAACACTGTTACAATCTCCTGCCCTGTAACACATTGGAATATTACAGATGTATCAGAAGAGGGGACACTTCCAGTCATACAGAAATGGCTTGCTGAAGAATCAGTGAACAATATCCCAGATTTTTCACCGCTGAAAAAGCAAGCGCAACTGAGGTAGCTAGTTTCATCTTATCTCTCACTTAGAACAAGATCCAGACTATCTTACATTGTCTTAATTTGAAATATGGAGATTTTAGGCCCTTAATAACCCCAACGACCAAGAAAACCAGTTCTCCTGAACTTACACACCAAGTCGTTTAAGTGCACAGAGACCAAAACTTCCATATCTAAAATTGTATCTCTGGGCATGCCCAGAAGTTGGACATTCCTACCTCAGGCCTACTTAAGGATCCCCTAGTGACCTTAAAGCAGTAGTAAATCCACCTTTGAAGTCTATTTTGGTTGAAATGCTCTGAGCTTATCATAAAAGTATCAAATGAAACATAAAAAAATTCATTTAATTCCAGTATCTTTTCCATGTGACAGCTGAGCAGCTAACATACAGGTCGAAACTCTAGGAAGGTAGGCAGTCTCAAAAGCTATCCAAGCAGTCATCAAAATCCTTCTCAATTCCTGGACATTGTAAATAACCTTCTTTCATTTTATATTTCATTCTTTACCTTCTTACTTTCTGTTTCTTTATACAGTTTGGCTACATTTTTATTAGAGAGAAATTCTGCTCTTTGGAGAGGGTTCTTTTTGCTGCCTTCTCTAAGAACAGAAATTAAGGAATTAAGAAAGAAAACAGTATGAAGAAATTGAAATTATTTTATTAAATGCTTTACACAGAATTCAGTCACACAAAATGGACATCCAGAGCTGTTTTAGGGGCTGCAAGTGCCTACTCTGTTGTGGTTACAGCAGCACCTGAGGTACCAACTCTGCCCTGGAAGGTGTGGCACAGGAGCAACAGGTGACCCATGCCTTTTGGGAGCCACAGCTGGAGGCTAAATGACCTCCTCAAAAGTACCTAAACATCACTAAGTGCCTTTCCCTTGTCCGCTGAATTCTGCCCTCTTTCTAATAATATAAAAACATTGCACAGATTACGAAACGGTAACTTAACAAATAAAAATACCATGTATCAATGCAATTTCTGTTAATACAATAATACCATATATGATTCTAAACAAAATTAAAGTATAATGAAGCAATAAATGGAGGAAAATAAAAATTCCATTTTGGTAAAAATAAAGATTTTTTTATATCTACAATTTTTTTCAGTATCTGTAAAGCTATAATTTTTGGGTGGGGAAACAACAACCACTATAACCACCACAAATAAAACACAGTCCCATTTTTCAAGTTGCATTAATCAAAAATAAATTTCAGTCTTTACTGTTCCTTCACAAGATAATAAGTTTGTGTTCTTGGCTACAGAGGTTGCTATCCATGGCACTTTCCTGATTCTTTTTAGCATCTAGTTCCAAAGTGCCCAGCACTGTAACATTTTTTGTAACTGTAGTGTTAGCAGCAATCAGAAAGGGGCATTGTCACCTTCTGTTCTAGCTGTGATGTCTCTAAACATGCTGCAGTTCTAAACTGCTTTGACTTTTTGCTGCCATATTTCACAACAAACTTAAATCTAATTGTCTATTATTGCCCATAGGTCTGCTTTTCAACATTATTGATTTCCATCAATCTTCTTCCTGCTGAAGGTGTTTGGGATTATTTTTCCTCCAGATATAATCAATCTTTCTTCTCACCCATTCTTTAAATCTTCTCTAGGAGTCTGCCAGTACAGTTCTCTGAAACACTCTCTCAGTGAATTGACATTAAAAAGTCCACATAATATGTGCATAATTACCATTTTCTCATTCTTTCCTGGAAAACTAAAGATGTTTTCCTTTAGTAAGGAACAGAAAATCATTATTCAAAGGTGTAGAGCAGGATTAAAATGTCGCAGCCAAGGTCACATTTTTGAATTGCAACAAAAATGGTGGGTTTGCTCCAGTGGTTTACTCACCAAGACAAGTTCAGGCCCAGGCTGAACGGCAGAGTTCAGATGACACTAATCCTGCAATATGAAATTGCCCCCCTCACGAGGCCATGTCAGGCACAGTACTAAGGAGGCAAGAAGCTGAGAAAGCCACATCAGAAAACCACAGATTTCTGAAGTAACAGCAGGGAATTAGTAGACCAACTGCTGAGGACAAACAGCCCCTTCATCTCTGGAACCCTCCTATTTAGAAATTCAGAAGTTATACAGAATCCTATTTAACATCATGAAATACCGAGCACGTTAGCCTTTGCACACTCGTTTCCATGAAGACCAGCTGTAGTTGCAATGTATAATCAGAGTCACCTTTTAACAGTTTGCAAAACAGATTTTGAGGATTCATTTGCCTTTGGGATGAGAAAACTTCCCATTTAGGATATATGCATTACTACAAAATAAGGAAAAAAACCAAAAACTTCCACAATCAACATCATCTAAGGAAAAGATTTTCAAGGGTTGGGGGGTTTTCGGTTTTTTGTTTTGCTTTTTTAGGGTTTTTTTAGTTTTTTCTTGATGTGGTTATATTAATTACAAATGTATCACCATGCCAGAACTCTATGGCAAAATGATTTTGGTTTATTTTAAATATTACTTTTGTAACTTCTCTGGCAACGCAACTTGAACAAACAGGATAATTCTTTCTCTTTTATTTACTTATGATTTCCTTCCTGAACTTGATGAAAAGAAATTATTTTTTAGCAATAAAGTTTTAAAATTTTTGATAGAAAATCGTATGTCAAATTTCATCCTATAATGCAGCATAAAATCAATCTGAACTAGAGCTTCTCTACAGATTTCAACTGCAAGGCCCATGTTGTGATTTAGGTCGTTGTGAGGCTTCAGTAATGAGCATAGAATATGCCATGGTTTTCACCAGACAGGTTCCAAATAAGACAGTGACAGTCTGTACCTTCTGAAAAAAGGGCACTGAATATTTTTTAATAACTATTTCAGCTCCAGCAAGACATTCAAACTTTGCTGTTCATTTTCAAAGGCCCCCTCTACAAAAAAATGCTACAGTCAAGTTTTTATTATAATTTTTCCTTCTCCATAAGCCAAGATAACACCTCAAAAATCCATGAAACTTTCTTGCTCTTCCCTGTGGAGGACCTTCGTTACAACCCCTGTGAAATCATT
Source organism: Myiotriccus ornatus (assembly GCA_036023395.1). Taxonomy (NCBI): domain Eukaryota; kingdom Metazoa; phylum Chordata; class Aves; order Passeriformes; family Tyrannidae; genus Myiotriccus; species Myiotriccus ornatus. The sequence continues at coordinate 19,937,404 of JAYRBT010000042.1, read as the reverse complement.
TGTTTATTAGCAATGCAAATCTCAGTGTAAAGGATTATCTAGCTATATTTA
>JAYRBT010000042.1:19915683-19930717 GCA_036023395.1 Myiotriccus ornatus | reverse complement strand
CTTCTTGTAAATACTACAAGTATTGAGAACTGAAATAACAAATCCCTTAGGTTTCAGGCTATATTTTTTTGTCAGACAAAATATTTGCAGCCTCTTTTCATTGTCCATCTGCCTGCTTTAATAGCCCTCTTATTTAAAATAGTCTCAGCAATAATAAAAAAATACAATTATATCATGAAAAGACATCACAGGCTTGTATTCAATAAATGACAGAAGTAATTTTAGGCTTTCACAAAGACCACTGTATGAAGATATTGCATTTAGTGAAGTCTTCAGTATATACTTCACTCTTCACCTGCAGACATATCGATCTGCATCCTCAAGCAATTTGTTTTTTCAAGGTTATCTTCAAAAGTACAGTTACCCAACAGGTGACACAGTGTAAGAACACACATATGATCTTTTCTTCAGAGAATCTGATGTATTTTCTTGCAAATATTAGGACTTTCTCCAGTATTTAAATTTTACCACTTGAATGTTTTCCATTTTCAGTAACTGTAAGATTGCTTTGTTTTGATTTATAGTCTTTTTTTTTGATACCTCAGAGAAAGATCATCTGTTCAGTATTATCAAAACTTTACCATATTTAAAGTCCAGGTTGAAACCCAGCTTTTGCTATTTATTCTGGGAAAACATGAAGTAATTACAAAGACACAATCTGTGATAAACTGCAGTTTCTAAAAGCCTCATACAACCACAAATATCAAAACCACCACTTTTTCCTACACAGAGGGGGGTTGCGTCTTTTTTCCCCAATATAAATATTCTCAGTAAACCATAGGACTGACAGCTTCATTTCATTATAAGCCAAGAAAAGAGACAGAAATGCAAAGACAAGATGGCCAAGTGTCTTCTCACAGTCTTACTCAAAGTGTCCAAATTGATTTCCTCCATAGTCATAACATTATCACACCGGCCAGGTGTTCTGTAATCCAGAGGATTAAAAAAATATATAAAAAAAAGAAGGGGAGTGTATGGTAAGATCCATTATTCAGTACCAAGATACAGGCCAGTAAGCATCAAAAGATTTAAGAAGATTTTCTGAATTCAGAAAAAAAAAGGTACAAAGTTACATATTACTACCCTTCTAACATTTCTGATTTATGCAAGTATTAGATGAACAGGACCTTCTAGTTATTCAAGAGAGGAGAAAATAAGGATATGCTCTATATACAGATTCCTCTATGCTAAAAAGACATTCTTCAGATTTAGGAGATGGAGAGTTTGGCTCAGTGACCAACAAACTGAACTGCAGCTCAGATAAGCCTTTGGGCTATTACTGTGCTGTATGGTGATCCCAGTGGGCCAGACAGATGGACACCTTGGCTGCAGCAGCAGCAATGACCTCAGTTTTATACAGTCCAACAGTCTTTCATATCTCTTAAAATTCACTCCCATAAAGACTTGTAATTCTTTGACCATGGCATCTTCTTCCACAGCATTTTTTATAATTGAGTTTAGCTGTGTCAAGACAGATTTTATACAGCCTTCATTTGTTCTTTATATCTAAAATGTATAATTAAACTCAAATACTATGATTTGAAATGTAGAAAATATAACTTTTTTCACCATAGTCCATAACCAAACCAGTTCTGTTTCTTTACTGAATTATTCTAGAGACTGCCATCATCAATTCTAAAGCTGTAAATCATCTGTGTGTAGTATATCGAGGAAGCTAATTCAGTTTGAATTAAAATTTATGCATGTCTATCACCAGATACCAACAGGTGCATTATTCCTTTGACTGCCAGAAAGGACTGTCCAAATACATCCCAGTTTGTATTTTCCCAGATTCTCAGCTCCACATTTTCTTTAGTTGCAGTTTGTGTTCTACACTCAAAGGAAAATTTGGTCCCAATGATATTGTGTGACAGCTGTTACGCATGGCATCAGTGCATGCACTGTCTGCTGTAATCACCAACAACGAAATTAAATGTTGCAGAGTGGTACACATTTATAGTGCATGCAGTTGTTCATTTTTTTCAAATTACAGTAGCATTAAAACCAGCAAAATATCAGAATTTGCCACATTTCAGTTCTGTAACCTTGTACCCACTTATCACGGAAGGGCCTTGAGACTACTTTATGTGAATGCAGACACTTCAAAAGTAAAGGCTTTATTAATGGCATGAATCTTTCAATCGATTACATAATGGTAAATAAATCAATCTCCACAAAGCCACAAATAATGTTTGCATAGTTTTATCTAATAAAGATAACTATATGAATTGTTTTGTAATGTTGGATGCACAACCCTAGTATCCCATAATTCTGCAAAACCCAGTCCTTCTGCCACATCCACCAAAAAAATTTAACATTCAACTACATTGCCTTGGTTCTGAAGGCGTGAACTCCTCTTAGAATTGCAGAAATGTATTAAGATGGAATTCAAAAGAACCAGTGGGTACATTAGAAGAAACCAAATTAGGTTGGGTGAGTGAGGCAAAAGAAATGATTGACTTAAGACAGTAACTGAGAGATTTAGCTTGGAAAAAACAGTCTAATAACAAACTTTTCACCCCAAAAAATTCTTTTTACATTGCTGATGAGGATTGCACCTCATATTCATGCAATCATCAGGAACACATTCTTTTCTATTAGATGATTTTTGGGCAAGGTTTGTACACACCTGTCATACTGAGTGCCCATGAAATGGCAGTAATTAATGATGAATCATTTATTCATTGAATTTTGTCTCTTATGCTTCAATACGGACACAATTAGTCTGCAGTTCTTAGACTCGTGTTTCAAAACTGGTGTATTCAATTATTTTTCATGAATATTTCTTGATAGGCAGCTTGCACATGAGTTGTTCTTACTGAAAATATCAGAGCATCAGGATTTCAACAGGCAGATGGCACAAATTATTTTCAACAAGCTTTAAGGGAAAATGTTTCCAGTATTGCCCATTTCATTAGGTCAGACATCCTAAACTCTCATGCAGAGTTAGGTCATTCTTGCTGTCATCAAGAGGTCATATTCCCCAAGAAGGCAATATTGGATTCTACCCATTGTATCATCTGCCTCAGTAGGAAGGAAAATGAATGTCGCATGCCCGCTCTTCTGCCATTACCAAGTTTAGGAGTTGTCATTATTAACATTGGCCACGTTGTTTCTAAGAGGCAGTTAAAAGTATGCCTTTTAACTCAATGCCATGCTTGGATTCCATCATGAAAAGCTGAGAAAGGCTTTTAGATATCTGTTTTCTCCTTTCATTTCAATAAGGCTCAGAAGGCCCTTTTGCTCACATATTTTGCTTTCTAGAGAGTAACTATTAGAAGTACTTGTTTCTAGTTTGGAGCAGCACAAGAGTACACTGTGTCTCTTGTTTGCACAACCAGAATAATCAGTCTGAAAAAGTCATCCAGACACAGCTGAGCATCAAAAATATTCTTAATTAAACTGTAAAGCACAGTACTTGCATTTATATTGCAGTTCCGTTTTCTACTAGCTTCCGAAAAGCAGGATGTATTTGTTGGTCTGCAAAGAACTAAGCCAGACATATCCAAGCTATCTGGATGATTTGTTCAGTGCTGTCAGGCCCTGGGATCCTAGTGCAGTCAACAGCAAGAACCTGCACAGCCTATTCAAATAGGTATAGCAGACAGTCTGTCTACGACCCAAATTTCAATTGTTACCCACAGAATACTATAATATTACTTCTGAATTGTTTATTCTGCCTCTGTCACCTTACAGTGATCATCAGCCTGGGTGTTTTTATAACTTCTATGCATTTTATTAAAAAGCACTTCTTCTAAAGGATCATTTCCATAATTGAACATGAGAGCCTAACACAACGCAATGTGCTGAAAGGCACTGGGGCAGAATTATAATGGATGTAAATCCAATCCTGCTTTTCCTCTTCTCCTTCTGAGTAAAGAATCAAAGATGTTCTTTTCTTTCTAAAACAAAATATTATGCTATGGGACTAATCCAAGCATTCATTTCATCTATTTCCAGATTTCGGCATATTTTTCTATGCAGTCAGATAATGTATAATGCAATTAGGAGTCTGGAAAAGGAGTAATAATATTTAAATGTTATGAAAAATCTCATAAAATGCTAACTTCATAATATGACCAACATAATAAGTATTTCTTTAGTGACCTGTAATAGACTAATTCCCTTGAGAAATCCTAACAAAGCTGGAAAATCTCTGCTTGCCTAGAAAAGAACAGCTTTGCTATATCTCTCTGTCATTCAGAGGACACTACGCTCGAGTGCACAGGAACATGATATTAGATGGAACTGGATTGGTCCTCAAGCCTATTCCCAGTGACAGCAAACTGTCTGGCAATAGATTCACTGAACATCCATTTGGGCCCCTATTCAATAACAAACAAAAGTTTAAGGCCTGTCTCCAAACACTTTCAAAAAAACAGCAAACTGAGGAAATAACAGCCAAGCATTACTGCAATTCACATAATGCAACAGAACATAAAATGCTTACAGAGCAATCTTGCCACGGGATGAATACCTAAAAGCCACTGGCAGGGGTTGAGAGCTTACAGGGAAAATTTTTTTCAACAGCTGAGTAGCAAATTTGCTTCCTTGGGCGTCTTTGTGCTAAGGTTCAGGTCAGGGGTATTTTTATATCCAGAGCTAACCTGCAGCTCTCTGTTCACAGAATTGGGAGGTACAGGCAGGGAGATAAACACCCTTGAGAGAGAAGACCCAGCTCTTTCTCCCTGTGTTGTGTCACGTCAAGGAACAAACATTACATATAACACATTTGTGGCCCACAGCTCAACACTCTTCAGGATCTTGCCTTGGAGGAGCTGAGGTGAAGGACACATGTATGGACTGCTACTACAGGAACACTGGAAAGCACATCTTGGGCTAATGTGAATGAAAAGAAGGTTAAAAGCTCTTTAGCCCCTCAACAAATCTTTACAGAAGATTAGTCCAGAGAAAAACTAGTATGATCCCTGGAGCTGGAGAATTAAAGAAAGGTCAGAGAAGGATGCTGTAAAAATGACTCAGGTAAAAGAGTGTTTTCTCTTCTAATCTGTGGTGCCAGAGGAAGGAGATAACATTGAAACTTCTGCAACTCCACCTCAAGCACACCTCCACAATGGATGCATCTTGGGCATTAGTAACTACAGTGGATGAACTGATGTGGAAGCTTGTGCTTAGCATGTCACTGAGACTATTACCTACAAGCTTTTCAGGAAGACCTTGGGCTGTCTGAATCTTTGTGAAAAATGCCCACAAATGTCAGAATTGTGAGAGACCAAGTCAGACCTGCATAGTAAGAACAAAATTCTGTTCATAGTTGAGGAAAATACTCTTAAACCAGCTGAAAATAGTACAGGGAGTTAAATTCCTTCACTATTTGTTTCCAGCTGCAGTCTTCGACAATGGTCTCTTTATTTATATCCTGCAAAGGTTAGGAAGCATCTAGGCAAAAAGCACATTATGGCACTGACAATTTATTTAACTGTGGTGATATTAAATTACTGTGTATGTGAGAGAGACACTATCACAGAAACACCTTTTTCCTTTTGCCTTTTCCCAGGTTCTGTTTTTTACAGCCTAAAGCTACACACACAAACCACTTCACTCATAGAGCAGCATTAGGGAAACTATGTTGAAGAATCTCTTCATCACGTAACATCCCGGGGAGATGCTCATTACATACTTCTTCCAAACAAGTAATAAGAAGCCAATGGCTTAGTAGTTGCAATTAAAATCTTGACATTTACCACACACAGTACTTACAGTTACTGTGATATTTACAGTATGCCACATTGAGTTCTGAATGCCACAAATACTACATGGAAGGTAAATATTGCCATGCAGAAAAGTTGTAGGCATGGATAGTGTCTTATAAACGACATATAAATCATCAATAAATAAAGGCCTTCACTTGAGGCCTTTATTTTTCTCTTTGGGGGGAAGGGGAAACACAATTTTGGAAAGACAATTTTTTTCCCCCTTTTTATCTCTAATAATTGCTTTCTAGGAGGGGAAAAAAGTATTTAGTAAAATAGCTTTAATTTCAGGGGTTAAATAAGAGGCTGTGAATTTAGTACCCTAAATCAAATTTTGACCACATTATCAGCATGCTTTGCACATTACAGATTTTCTTTTGTTTGTTTCCTAAAGAAACAAAACCTATGCAATAATGCTATGATATGCTATGTGGATATGACTGTACCCCATTTTCTGGCATATTGCAAGAGGTCTATCAGCTTTTTGCACAGTTTTGCCGAATTTGACAGAGAGACAGAGGTCCAAAAGCTTATTAAGTACATTCATCTTTTGTGAAAGCACAGGGCTGATTAGAGACAAGAGATTCAGTTAGTGGTCTCACTTGTGGAAAGGCTCACCATAGCATCCAAACAGGACAGAGTAATTTCAAATGCCCCAACAACAGATAAAACTTTAATCAAAGTTCCCACCTAATTCAACCATGAAATACCAAGCTATCGCTAACAAGACTACATTATGCCCCCGCTCACTGAAATTCTTTTTCCTTTAATGTTTAGAACCAGAGATATTTACAGTTTAGAAAATTCCAATGCCTTTTATATGCTCTCAGGCTCCTACAAAAAAAAAAAAAAGAATAAGTTCACGGAGCACAGATTGATCAAATGGCTATTAAATAAAACAGTCCAGATACACTTCATGGTCTAGGAAATCCTGGTGAATCACCTTCCACATACATCCTGTTCCTTAGAGGGTTTGTGTTTTTTTTCCACAGACAGAGACCTGAGTTATCTGGACCTTTTATTAGACCCCATTCAGCTGCATTAAGGCTCCTATGTTTTCTGAATTTTGGATAATTACTTTAATTAGAATTAAATTTCACTGACTTCTCTTACAAGAAAAAGTCAGATGTTTGCTATCATGTCCCTTAAATGAAATGGTGTCTCTGTTTCATAATATTAAATAATGGGTTGATCGAAACTCCCTGATTTCCTTCCTACAAGAGTTCTTTTACTGTCACAGAATACAATCTTGCTAATGAGATGATTAAGTTAGGCACTGTCTGATTGAAATTTTAAGTGTCTGGGCTCAAATGAGGACTTCTCAGTCTACTAAAACTGACTCTTCAGAGAGCTTAGGCAGTCAATAGAAAAATACAGAGGAAGATCTCATTCTCCTTCTACAACTTCCCTCTTCTGCAGCAGACCACTGATCACTTTTTGTTAACATACATACATCTAAAACCACTCCATTAAAATCAAATGTCAATTTTTCATATAAATATGAGATCTGTTCATAATAAAAATGAGAGAGAAATGGGAAAAAAAGGGGGTGAAAGAAGGAAGGAAGGAAATCAAGTAGGTCCAAACCCAACACCAGGGATCTTGATTATATTAACTGCAAAATAAAGGACGGGGTAATTCCCCTTGCTTTAATTACAGGCAAAAGAGAAGCTCTCATTCTCTCACACACACTCTCTCACACTTTCTCTTTTCCTGATACTCTCAGAGACTTCTATCTCTAGTTAATTGTCTTTGTTGTGAGTTTCTTTAAAATGTAATTGCATGATCTTCCAAATTTTGGAGGACTCCTTTGTCACAGGAAATCCTGGGAATATAACTCTTATTTGATGAAACTAAAAGTTGCTAAATTGCCAAAGGATTGAATACAGATGTGATTCACTGTTCACAGTAGAAATCCTTTTTAAACAGCAAATATTTTTAAAGCATGCTTTAAGAAAATAAATAAGTTTGTACATTCATGGTTTTGTATTTATTTTATGCCAAATAAGGTTCTAGACTTCCAAATACTGTTTTTCTTTGTGTTTATCTGAGAATGTGGGTCTAAGCCTGCACAGCCGCTACTCTTAACCTTAGAGATCGCAAATTAAAAGGCACCACTTAAATAATTTCCCAAAATAATTTGTAGTTTTTCCACCTTCTCTGAGTGTAGGTAGGCTAGTAGGCAGGTAGGCTCTGGCTGCAGTCAGCCTGGGAAGGTCATTCACACGTCTCCAAAAATCAGCATCCACTGATCCTAGAGTAACTCCATAGTCTAGTGCAAGAGATGGCCTTGATGACCACAGCATCGGATGATGTAAATCAGTCTCCTGACCACAGCCACTCTGCAAGGACTTATGAGGAGCTGAGGACATGACATGCTTACAACCAGAAGTCTTCAGCAGGAACGTTTAAAGAAACGAATTTGGGTGTCTAAGAGTTAAGTTGGGAAAAAACGACAGCTGGAAGGCCATCTGGGGCTCCAACCAGATGGAAGGAATACAATTCATGACATACTACAGAATTAATTCGCTTTTCTTCATCCTTAATTCCTCTTTATCATCAAGAAACTGCATCGCTTTTTTTCCCTTTTCCCCCTCTTTCTTAATCTGAAAGATGGTCATAAGCAAGCTACAACAAATTAAAGCTTTTTTCCCCCACCACAAAGATCTTGTGGTAGCATACAATATCTGTAATGCTTTCATTTCACCTAGTACTTTGCTATCAGCTTGGGACTATAATCTCTGTCTCTACCTTTATACAAGCACCATTCATTTAACTCCCCATTGCCACCACAAATATGTATGTATACAAACCTTAAGTTCTGCAACTCAACACAATCAATAAAAACTCCTATAAAAGCAGGAATGGTTCAGTTCTTGGAAAACAAAGCACAGGATGTTGCACCTAAAACTAAATAAAAAATAACTAACTTCTGGCAACCAGCTTAAGGTATTAAAATCGTGCAAGTCCACAAGAAACCTTTACTTCCTTTCTTTTTTTAAGTTTGAAATGGACAAATACCATCTTTGTTTCTGCCTGTCAAACGTTGTTTTACTTCAATAACTGTGTTCCTCTTGTTGCATACCAACAATCAAAAATCAAGAGATTTAGCCCAATGTTAATTTTTATAATTAACATATTAAATGCAAAAGATAGAGGAATATACGTCATTTTAGCATTTTTGTTGTATCTATTATCTTAGTCCTACAAATTCAGTGGTATTAGGATTACTTTAATACACAAATTACAGGTTCTTGCCCTCCCTCCACTCACATTGCCTCTGATAGAATGATTGCCTTATTTTCTGTCTGGTTAGCAGGGAACAGTGACTTTAGTTGATTGAGCAAATTAATCAGGGACAGGCTAGCTTTTTAGTGGTATCAGTCTTATCTGTATTCCTTCATTGTCTAAAATCTGTTTATTCACATGCATGGAAGGGAATGAATTAGAATGGTGGGAAATTCAGTGCTGTGAAGAATTAATTATGTTGGGTAAGCAAAAGTACTGTGTAAACTCTCTCACTGAGCTCTCAACCGCACATGGCATAGACTTGCAAAAACAGTGAATCATGAAGATCTTGTAATACTGGAATATCTTCTGATAGGAAGCTTGGAGACAACAAAGGAGCTTTTGCACTAACAACTAAGATTTGAGCTTAGTTGCAGAGCTAAATGTTTGGTATTGCATTAACCTTCTTATTATCTGTGTTCTGCGTTTTTTTTAGTTAATTAACTACAATTCAAAGAAAGCAGTTATATCTGATATGCCCTATAATCCATAAAGCTACAAGTATTTCAAAAGCAAGCTTTTCTAATTGAAATAGTGATTTAGTATAAAACATACTTTCCAAGATCCATATTCATAGTTACATTTGAAAATCATAGCTCAGAACTGAAGTGAAAAAACAATATTTGTGGATGTATTTCTGTTACTTAAGACAGAATAAGGTAGAGCATAAGGATTTTTTGCCTCATCAAAAGAAACATTTACTAAAGACTTGAAATTTCATTTGAATAAATCCATCTCAAATGGAACAAAATTACAGAGTCATCAATCATAATACTATCCAAAAGAAATGGTAAATTGCTTGAGCAAAAAATGATGATTTTATGGGGCAGATGGAAGCCAAGCTCAACTCTCAAGCTTGGAGCCTGCATAACCGTTCTGCCTCTGAGGTTGAGCAAATCCTAAGACCAACAGAGGTCTTAGGACCTGCACTGAACAGTCCTTTCCATAAACTGCTCAAGGGCCATTCTTGAAACTTGCTGTGTTTTCTTTCCCTTTCAGTGCATAAATTAAACCAAACTGGGCAGAATTCATGGCTTTACTTCCCTGTTCAGCAACACATTACACTGCCTAGAGTACCACACACAGCAAAACATAACTGTATTTTGTTAAGCGCTTTTTTAGGCTGAACTTAATGCAAACTAAAGGCTGGTAACAGAAAAAATACATTTAGCATTTTTCCCCTTTGTTTATGTTCTTTCTTCCACTTTCCCATTTTCCCTGTTTTCCTCTGTGTAGACTCAGTAATTGCACTAGAGTAAAAGAGCATTTGAACACAATGTATTCTACTATTTAAGCCTGTACATAATCTTTCTCTTACACAAGGTTTTCTATGCCCATATAATAACTGAAATAAAAAACGAGCAGAAAGAGTTATTTAGAAGGAAACAGAAGGCAACTCTAGCCTGCACAGAAGTCCTTGAATGCCTTTCACCACTCCTCCTGAGAGGCACCTGAGGTGCAGGTAGCCCAGAGGGGCTTGTCACAAGCTTGCAACGCCTGTGGCAAGTGCACATATGGGAACTGATGCTCTTCCATCACTAACACATTTCCTGAACACATCCAAATGTCCTTCTTTCAAAAAGCTGTCTCCTTTATAATTGTTTATCACAGAAAGACAAAGAAAGCTAAGACAACTCCAGTTAAACTGACCTTAATTAATGAAACTTACAATTTCATGGACATTATTGTGGAAAACTGGACATTACCATTGCTCCCAAATTGAGAAGTCATTCTACATATCAACTGAACATTTGTCAACACTTAAAATCCTCTTCCCCTCAGCTAACCCTGTGTTCAGACACTACCAAGGTCCACATAGGAAGAAAATCATCTTCAGAGCTCCATGACTTTAAAAGCCTCTGTACAGATATCGTCAACTCATGTATATCTGATTAATTAAAATATCAAAACAGTGAAGAGGTTTAATAATGAAATGCCCAGTAACTACAACAAGAAGTCCATAACTAAGTCTGTAAAACTTGTGCCACCAATACAATTCTGTAGGTTACTTTTTTATTATTAAACCGAATTCTTTGCACTTAACTGGAGGAAAAAGAAAATAAAAAATCACATATTTTTCATATGATTTAGCAACAGAAAGAAAAACTTCAGGTTGGCTTTAACATCTCAATTCTGTGAAAGGAACATTATACTTTACAAAACAAATTATTCTGGGGAAAAAATTAAAAACAGTAGCTAATTAAAATATTTTAATCAAAGTTAAATAATATTTCTACCTCCTGAATGAGCTCTGAAAGGATTTAATCCATAAAATACTACAATATAATGGAATTAATTAGGAGGTTTGACAATTCTTATAAACTGAGCAGCGTGATTATCTGCACTTCATTAAGTGCATTAACATGTTGAGTAAAATACTTACAATCATATAACTCAATTCACTGGCCTTAGCAAACATTGTAAAGCAACTCACAGCAAATCCAATATGCCAGCAAAATGCATGACAATACAGCTGGAAGTACTGCCTTCATCTGGCTCCTGTCTGAACATAGCAGCAAACAGTGTCTCTGCCTTATGGATTTCCCAAAGACCTGGGAAGGCTCTGCTGAGTTATATAGCTTCTTATTCTACCATGAAAACAGGGTTTATGGTACTCATACCAAACTTCAGCCTAAACTTCAACAGAATGAAGGTTGATTATTTCCTAGTATTGCACAATACCATTCTCTCTCACCCTTCTGGGGCCTAAGATGCTCTGGGATTTGCATGCTGTTTTAAAGGAAGGTAGGCCATGCAAAAGGTAAATAGACACCCACCCACTGTCAAAATAAAGGAAAATAAGTAAAGAGGATAATGGGAATCCCTATAAAAAATTAAGAACTTCACCACAAATTTAGTTCAGACTTTTTGTTCCCATTTTTGAAAAAAAAAAAAAAGCAGATCTTGACTTAGTATTCCTGAAAACAGGTGTGGTTGATCTTACTTTAGAGAACATTTACATCCATGGGATTAATGACATCCTGCAAATGCCCTGGAGCACTTGATTACAGTTAAGCATTTCCAGCATAAATGTTTGCAGGAATCACTAAGGTGTTCCGATAGTTTTGTTTGTCTTAGCTCTCCCTCCCCAATTATTTACAAATTCCATAGGTGCATGCACTTCAGTGGGCTAGGTCCTCAATTTTGAAATCTACAACTCCCTTTTCTTGTGTTTGCAAGGCGTTTGAAGTTTTGTTCCTCTCTCTGTGGCAATCCAATCACAGCATTTTGGTAAGCAGCCCAAGGAGGAGATGACTTATGAAGACATATAGAGGGTATTCTGCATTTCTGTATGTTAGTGTATGGTATGCTTAGGATGTACATGGCAGAAAGTTTTTGGGACACATACAGCCACAGCAGCACATAGGGATTTATCTGTGTGACACCTCTGCTACTCAAGGGTATTACTTTATAACTCATTCTTCTGATTAATTGTCTAGTCAAAATGTCCTGCTTTTATTAACAATGTTAAAGACAGACTGGCATTTTTGTTAGAATGTCAGCATTTAAAACAATTAATTTTATTTCTAGCTCTTCTAAAAAGCGATAAAAATACAGTAATCATTCTATATTGAAGAAAGTGGAGGAACAAGCAACACTATTTCCATCATAGAAAATTCTGTCCTTGAGAGGACAAAGTTTTGACCTAAGAAATATTTTGTTTTCTGGCAAGAGAAAAAACTAATTAATTCTTTTTATAAGCTGCGAGGTTTCAAAATATGCATATTTCTGCTGTCCCAATTTAAAGCGGTGGTATCACAGCTTGCAATTTGCATAAAAATCCTGCATTTACAACAAAAAAAATTAAGTGTAGGATTCTTTCGGACTATTAGTGAAGTATACACACATGCCCCTTTTTTTCTGAAATGAGTAATAGCAATTGTCTAAAAACCTATTTTTTGAACAGAATTCTCTGGAGCTCTGTGGACAGTTTATTAGGTAGAAGAATTGAAAGAATTACTTGTATCTGACTACAGGATCTACTACCCCAGCCTGAAATTGCAGAGTCATGCAAGCATCCAAGAGAGAGCTGCTACTGCAAAGCTACCCCACTGCAAGTTTAATAACAAATGTATGCTTACTGTGACTCAGAGCACAATATGACCCCATGCCCTTCAACAACAGAAAGAAAATAAATAAAATGAAGACAAGCATATCTCTCTGACATTTCCAATTGGACATTCTTTGCTTGTAATCTTGCAAGAATATTGTCAGCCTTGTAACACAACTCATTCAACCCTTCTGTATCATGCAGATGAACAAAGCCCAAATGCGTTTGTGTGTCTTAGTGTGGCATATTAAAAATAGCAGCAAATGACAACTACAGACTTGTTTCTCAAGCAGACCCTGAATACTTCTGTATTGGGGGTATGGGGGAGAAAACAGTAGAACAAGTAGGGAAAGTCGTAAAGAAGTAAAATGAGAAGTGAAAATCCCACTGGTAAGGCCCAGAACACATTGAAATTTACAACAATACAAAAAAAAGAATGATAGTGGGCATCTCCTACTATCATCCTCCTCCTACTGAGATGGATGATATGTCATAGTACAGTACATAACAATGTGCATAAAGTAACATATCATGTTACATAAACATATAGAATAATGAATATCTGTTTTCTTGCTTTGCTATTTTCTCTTCAGAGAAAATAAAACAACACTGTCTGCTTTAACAGCTTCCCAGATCTCAGTAAGACTGCCCAAGGAAGCAGATCATATATCATATACATATACCATTTACTAACAGAATTTAGCCTATGGAAGGAAGGAAAGATAATTCTTGGGCAGCATTAATCTTTATGATTGCTTTTTTCTGATAGGTATTATCATTTAGACAAAATTGCTGAAAACTCTTGAAAATAAAGTTTCAGTTTTATTTGTTCATTTTTTTCTTTTTAATATCAGAAAGTATAACTGCAAAGCTATCAGATGAATCACTCAGTTTCTGTTTCATTTTATAGCTTTTAAAAACAAAGTTATACTGAAATCTGAATAAAACATGCTTCAGCTAAAATACAGAAGTTTGTACAAAAAAACTTAAGGCAATTTCCCTGTCTCAATTCATAATGAAACTATCAGTTGTCAAAAGTTTTAAAGAAAGAAAAATCCAAGTTTCATTTAGGGCTAACCTAATACTTAAAACACTTTAGTTCTCTGTCACATGGGCTTTGTAACTGAGTTGGTGGCTTCATGTACAGTTGAATGATAACAATTAAACTTTCAAAAGTTCCTAACCTTCACCCTCAAACTATCGGCACCACTGGCTCCATAACAGATAGTATAATCCCACATAATTTAAAGCAGCTTGAAGAACAGATGCATTCAGAAAGGGCATATACTTATACAAGACACATTTTTAAGGTAACTTCAAATATCTCTGTATTCTGCTCCTACTGGTACTTAGAGATAGCATGCAAAAGCAGTTACTACCAAAACAGATATATCACCCTTGCAGACAAAATCTTAAAGTTCATAACAGTTTTTAGAATACTTTAAGAACTTGGGATGAATAAGCAGAAACTGAGGAGTAGGGAAAGGGAAAGGATTCCTGAGGATTAAAAACAATTAATAGGAAGAATAGAAAGATATACTCAAAATTCAGCACTGGAAAAGGCTAATAAATATGTGCTCTAGATGTCTACTAGGGTTTGATTTGGATAACACAATGCTCTTTGAAAGGAGAGGGAGAGTACTGAACAGAAAGAAAATAGTATAAAATTACTTGAAATAAAGAAGAGCAGAGGGAGAAGACAGAGTACTCACAAAGCTAGATAAACACATATGTCATAGAAAAATATTGACTATTGACAAATACAAGGGAGCACAGACTTGTAGGAATACCTGGAATTGTTCACACACATCATTAAGTTTTAAATCAGCTGTAGCCATTTGTTAATAAACTTTGAGTGTCAGAACAGATTAGTTTTGGAAATAATTTGCTTGATACCCAGAAGCCAACCGAAAAAACTTACAATTTGTCAGGATGTATAAAGAATGGGGCTGAGAATAAAAATGAGATTACAATGACACTA
>JAYRBT010000042.1:19874867-19902591 GCA_036023395.1 Myiotriccus ornatus | reverse complement strand
TCTGCCAGGTGTAAAGTTCCATCTTCAATATCTCAGCTTACAGAGAGCCCAGAGCCAGCTGGGCTCCCCCACAGATATATACTGAACTACTGATCAAACTACCAGTGATCCCTCATTCCTTTGATCTAAGTCAGTGGTGGCTTCATCTCATTCTATTATTCAGTCACTGGCATCAAAAAAAAAAAAAAAAAGATTTTTCATGCCTAAAAAAATAAAATAATTAGAAGGAAAAAATAATAAAAAACAACCAACCAAACAACAACAACAAAAAAAAACCTGCTAAGCAGAGTACCTAATCCTTCAAGATACATTTAAACCAAAATCTACAGTAAGGAAGAGTCTGTTTTTCCTGGATTTTTCTACATACATCTCCTATCTGATGTAAAATCTTATTCTAAAATGTCTCCTCCCCAAAGAATTAGAGAAGATGGAGCAGGTACTTTCAGAACTGACTGTCCACAAGCGTGATTGTGGCAGCTCCTCAAAGGGAGAACGACATCTGTACAAGATATCCACCAAGCATTACTACAAAACAGACTTGTACTCTCTTAAGGAGAAGGTGTGGACAACTTCAGGAGTGCCAAAGGCAGATAATGTAACTTTTGATTTATTTCAGCCAAATGGTAAACCACTTTCAGTTCCTCTTATACTGAAAACAAAAGCCACCCACTGCTCCTGAACCCAAGCTTTTCATAGAGGAGCATTACCCTGGATCTGTTTGGTAGGTCCAGTGCTGGGATCCAAACCCAAAAACATAGAAGAGTTGAACTGAGGATGGCAGAGGAAGCAATGTGACCTAGTTGTGCCCTTCCAGTAAAGAGTCTTCACCACTTAGTGGTGCCATCTCTTAGTATGATTTCTATTCAATTACATGCTGTCCGAGTTTTGGGCAAAAGTTCATTAGAACCCTTTTTATTGAGCTTTTAAATCCATTTGAATGCTACATTTGTCAATGTAAAGCATCAGCTGGCCACTTCAAATGCCATCTTCTTTTGTGCAGTCTTTCAGCTGAAAGCACGATTTGGGAACAGAACAGCAGTCAGTGAAATGAGCTAAGCTCATAAGAAAAATGACCTGAGAAAGGCATCACCAATAATTTTGAACATTAAAAATTATACTCACAGCAGTAACTACACTGTACAGTCACACAGAGTAATGGGCTTAAATTACTCACTTCTTCAGTTTCACTACCCACTCAGTCCTATCACTACTAACTTTAACATATCAGCTAGCATTTTATTTCTCTTTTCCATTCTCTAATCACTAAGAAATCCTTTTTTTGAGGAATATTAGCAATAGCACATTAAAAATAGTAATAATTGCAGCTAAAAAATTGCAGTCAATAAACTTTAAGTTAATGACTGCTCAGTATCAACCAGATTTTACCACCAACTAATAACACTTGCAAAGGAGTAAAAGTACTTGAAATAAAATTTGACTGTGGAAAGATGTTTTGAACTTGATGATTTTTCTGAATTTTAAATGTCTATTATTAATCATTAATGACCTCATATTTTCAAGATTTTTATTCCCTCTTCTGTACAGCAAGAAAGAGTTCTTTGTGAGTACAAAAAATTCACAGCAGTGAAATGAATCCTCAGGGCCTAGATATTGAACAGTTGCTGGAAGAGAGCTGAGGTCACTATACTTTAGCTATTAGTGACATTTGTAAATTGCCATCAGCCAGAACACCACCTTAGTCTGCTTTTGCTTCTGAAAAATGTGTCAGCCTGCAGCACGGTAATGCCAAAGTCATTCAGGGAGGACATTCAAGATTCAAAAGAGTTTTATTAAGCTTAATAATATCTTATTCTATAACAAACAATACTAAAAATGTCCTTTTTTGTACTAACTATAGGCAGAGATGTAGTGCATCCTGGAACTGTTCATTTCAGTCCACTGATAATAAAGAGAGCCTGGGAGATTAATTCAACTGTTCTGCACACACCATGTAGAACAATACTGTAAACAGCTACATGTCTTCTATTGAATCTCACAATCCTGATCATTTTGGCTACACATGGCTATTGGGGCATCTTATGTTCAACTACCTTCTACAATGTCTTCATCCTTCCATCTATGACAAAAGCTGGATAGGTCGCCCATGCCATCACTGAGGACCTCATTTCATTCATTTCAGAATAAACCAATATCAAATCACCCCGTGAAGATATAACACATTAAGTTTCAGTAATGCTGTTGGAGATCTGAGATGCCCCATTCAACGCTCAGAGCAGCTGAATAGGGCGACACCTTGCCAACTCCACCAACTACAAACTACCTTTGCTAGAGCAAAATGTCATGGAAAAGTTTAAACATACGAAGTTTTCTGATTCAGCCTCCTTCCATGGATTTTAGCATGAGGAGGAGCAACCTACAATAATACATCTTCCCAGTAGATACATTCACGTATTCACTTATATTTTAAACAGAGGCAATTCTAAGCTATATTTATTTAGATGAATACACTTGATGCTCTGTGTATGTTAAGGACACTTAACTACAGTATTTATCATGTGTCCAGCAATTCATGGTGTTCAGGAATTAGCAGAGATTTCCACCTCTCCCCAAAAATATGTTCATATCAGCTAGAGCAAAAGCAAGAAAAAACAAATATGCTTTTGATCCAGATGAATACAATTTAAGTTGCATTTAGTTCAAAAAAAAAAAAGTTTTGTAGAATTTAAAAGCTTTGGAAACTGAAAGAACAAAAGTTAATCTGAAAGCTGTCATTAGCTGATTTCCCTTGGTAGGCAGGATTTTTTTTAACCCATTTGAACTATTCCATCTCATTCTATTTGCAGTAAATAGTGTTTTCTGTCAAGGATGCTTGCAATTCATACACTTAATGATGAAGAGATAATGATGGATTATTTCAAATCTTTTGAAAGTTCCCTATATGTTTGGATGGGTTTTGTGCAAAGATACGGGTTTTGTGACAAAACGCAACACAGCTGTCATTATTTTTTGCCCAAAAACACAGGGACAGAAGTGATCCATAACACCTAAATGCTTCTGATATGGGATGGGTAAACTATGTTATTCTTTCTTTGCTCTTTCATTAGTCTCTTGCTGGCTTTACTTCTTTTGCCAGTTACCTTCTGAAGACATACTCCTGAACAGAATACAACTTCAACTACCTGCATTGATCTTTTCATGAAAAGACATAGCTAAGAATCAATGTAGCTCCGTTTGTTGCCAACAAAATTATTTCTACAATCATCATAAATTGGTCTGGTACGTGGAAAAACTGCACATACAGATGCAATCACTAGCCCTGTGAAAATATGGAGGTAAAATCAAACATGCAAATCCTCTCTCATCACTGATTTTCTTTTTTTTTTTTCTCCACTACAAACACACTAATTATCTATCATACTTATTTCTGTGGTTATTGCTGGTGGTCAAATGGAATAGCGACCACAGTACTATGAATAAACTGAATTACCCTAGAAAAAGTAATTTTTTCTAGTTAATACATGTAACTGCATAGTATCAGATTATGGGTTGAAAAATTATTAAATCTTCACTGCATTGCATTCTATCCTCTCTTGCCAGAAAGTATCTTTCACAAAGTCTAATAAGATATGCTACAGCAAGCGTATTTCAGCTTATGATCTCCTCTGCTGCCCTTGCAGAACAGGATGAGACAAATAAAGAATGTGTATAATAGAAAGTACGAAATATAAAGTGTTTGAATTTAAGAAGGAGCTTCCTCCTAGTGGGTTGGAGTAGGTCAGGGACTCATTAGAAGTCATTGCTTTTAATTACACACAAGGGATACTATAGAAAATAGTACTAATACTAGAATATCCCACCCTCAAATTCCGCAATAGATGCAACATCTACAATACAAATTCACCACTCCAGAAAGTCTGGGATGCACTTTAGGGCAAAATATTAAAAGGAAATTTATGCATTATGAGCATTTTTACAGCTGGAGCACATCTTGTCCCACTGTGCAACACTGTGTAACTCCAGGAAGATGAGAATCCATCTAAGGACAGCTTGAACTGTCATGCAAGAGAGTCTATTGATAAATGTTTAACAATGGCATTTACTCAGTATGGGAGCTCTATTCCAGTATTTCCACACCATTTTAAACCCTGGGATTTGGTCTCTGAAAACCAACTATGTTAAGCAGTTGCACATTAGATTTTCCAACATCTGTAGGCAGCCTCTTTCTAAATATTTTAAGCCCAGCTGAGGTCCAGGCACTGAATGATAAACTGAAGAAGCAGCAGATCAAATGAGCAATATTCATACTGACCAGATCACAAGGAGGGGGGATGGAGGGGACCTTGAGCTTGCAAATGGCTGTTAGCTCTTCCTTCACAGAATCTTATGTTCTCCAATCATCAGATCAAACGGGAAGCCAAGGATGGCCAGATAGCTTTAGGGACTTCTTAAACTATTAAAATTCTCTTTCTACTTTTTGGGAAAATCCACACTCAATTATGTGTATCAATATGTTAGACTTGTGTCAGCCTCTGCTAAGCACAGTGTGAACTCTGATATTTCAAAGCTTTTCTAGCCCTATTTTCCTCATTAGAGCTTGTCACGTCAGTGTCTGAAACTCTAACCTCCTTTGATGAGTTTGAGAAAAAATACACAAAAATATATTAGTCTGAACTAGGAGAGTGAACTTTTTACTATTATTCAGCAGTAACAAATTTACCTAGTAGCTCATGAAGTAACTCCTCAGTCCAAAACAAGTTTCCTTTGCATTCATTTAATAATTAGTACCATAGAGAACAAAGCAAGCAACTTCAGAGACTCACCCATGGGGATACTCAGTTGTCCACAGGAATTTTTCTAATTACAGAGACCACCACTAAGGAAGGAAGGAAGTATGAGACACAGGAAGAAAGGGGAAAGCATTGTTACGGACTGCCCAGGGAAGTGGTGGAGTCACCACCCCCCTGCAGGTGTTCAAGAAACCACAACGTGGCACTTAATGCTGTGGTCTCGTTGGCAAGGGGGTGATGGGTCAAAGATTGGACTCTGTGACCTTGGAGGTCTTTTCCAACCTTAATGATCCTGTAATTTTGTTAAGAGGAGGGTGTTCTCAGCAGAATGCAAGACAGGTGCTCTGCTTAAGGGACATTCACTTTTTACCACAGCAAGGCCACTTCAGCTTACACCACTGTCTGAGCAGTAGTACGACCCTTTTGCTACCCATGCTGCCAGCTTAACATCATGAGATACAAGTGACTGAAAAATATCATGAGGAGGAACAGTAAATGCTATATTGTTGACGGCTCTCTCTACAGTTGTGAAGAACGTGCAGATATGTAAACAGGACTCAGCTGGCCAGACACACATGTCCAGTGCTTTAGTGGGTGCTTTCACATGTTCTAGAGTATGCCGCCTACACTTCAGCCATAGCCCAGAAAGCCCAGCTTTCCATTAATCTCCCTGCCCCACACTAATGGCTCCAATACCTCATATCAGAGTGCATTAAGGAAAACCCTATGATTCACTATAGCTATGGACTCCTTCTGCAGCACAGACAGTTCATATAGGATTATAAGACATCACTTAAACCCATGTATTATAGACTTGGAAGAAGAAAAATTGGAAGTATCCCTTTTTTGTGTATTGAGATGATTTTTCTTTGATTCTTAAAACAATCAGACTTGGCAATTAAACAATTTTACCTTGATTTTTTAGCCTTAAAAGTTACAATTAAACATTAGCCAGTGCCTAGTCATTTCCAAAAAAGTTCAGTATTTCCTGTATTACCACAGTGAAATGTTAAGTCCAGTTGCTACCAGTAGAAAAGTTGAAGAAAAAAGTAAAACATTTCCAATCAAAGATTGCAAGTTATCTATGAATTAATCTCTAGGGATAAGGGTGTGATATCCAAGCCTTCCTTTCTATTCAAAACGTACTTTAGTTTAGATACAGTAGTGTGGCTGTAGAAAAAAAGACATCCTCCTCCACGTGGTTCCTGAACACCATATGGCAATATCTCTTCCATCATTACCAGATTTCCATTATGATTTCTGACTTGAACACTATGTTTTATCATTATATTGATCCATGGATTATCTTAGCTAAAACATCATAGCAAACAGAGAGACAAAAACCCAGGCAACTGGTGTGAGAGCACAACAGTGTATTTACAAAGTAAGATTGTGTTATGTTGCCACTGGTTTCAAGACTCTGCAACAGCTCCTACAGAATTTCAGAAAGCCGTGAAAACCAGCATGAACTGGACAGGTACATTACAAATTGAAGGGTTTACACCGGAGGGTGAGGTGAAAAGGGGCAATTTTCTATATAAAAGTATTTTTCTGTGTGTATCATATACATGCACATATGGACACACATATACCATATGCTGGGCCCCTTTTCCTTCCTTTTGGTACTTAGTAGTTAATATTTCCCCATTTGGGAATCTACCCAAATTTTACTTCTAAGCTGATATGGTTACTGACTCAAATTGAATAAGATGAGCTTTAGGAAAAGCACAGCTTAAAGGGAGTAAGCTCACTTGAAAAAACAGAGAAATCTTGCAGAGGTTTCTTACCTGTACAGCAGTATATTCTTAGCTTCTCCATTAAAAGGAGATAATTAGAATATGGAGGAAATATTTTTAAAACAGTTCAATGATATTTCTTATTGAACCTATTTCCTATGTATATGTACTTTTCCCTGAAATTTTCCCCTTTTCTTCCTATATCTCATACTTACTTTCTTTCCTCAGACATTTCAACAACCTGTAGTTCCCTTCTGCACTCTTCTTGATGTTCTCTCTTTCCTCTATGTGTATATCTTCTTCCTAGTTATCCCTTTTCCTTCACACCTGTTTTCTCTACTTCTTCTCACTCCCTCTTCCTCGACAACAACTTGACTGAACTCAGAAGGAAGAGTAGACAGTGACTGGTTCCTTAAGAGTGACTTAGGTTTCTGAGTTCCTGCTTTGCTTTTCTCTTCTGACAGCACATGCTCAGAGATACTTGGTGCTTCCACTTAGCCCTGTGGAAAGGGCAAAGGGGAACTCCTCTTCTATGAAATACGGCTGGACAGAGTCACTCCTCACTCTTGTCTACTGAGTAAGGCTTCCTTCCCTGTAATAGGCATTTTTGCTCTCTGCCTGCATTGGGAACACATTCACAAAGTCAGCAAAAGCAGTATTTGATGTAGGAAGAAAGCCTATATTGGATGAGCATTTCTGCAAATTCTCCTTTTCCCTATTTTTATTCATTGCAATTTAAGTACAAATCAGTTTACTGTTATCACCACCACACAGCCTTGTTTGAGTGTGTTAGCCTTAGCCTTGCTGGGTAGTGCAATGGAGATTTCCTCCCTAGCTGTGACTCTCCAATATCTTTAAGTCCAAATACAGAATGATATATGTCTTTTTGAAGGTTCTTAAAAGTTCTCCTCGGTTAGCTTGATCCTGTAAGTCTGGCCCCACCATCAACATCCTACTTCAGCAGCTCAGCAGGATGATGAAAGAAGAGGGCCTGAGGAGCTTTCAAAAAGTTCATAAAGCTCCCCCAGTCAATTTTTTTCCTGTTTCAGCAATCCCAGTAACACCTCATATTTCTGACAGGATGTCAGTAGTCAGAGGCAGAGTTTACTGACAACCACTTCCTAGTGCCCTGAGAAGCAGCTCCCCTGCCTGCCTTCCCACCTGCAGGGGTCAGCTCATCTTTGCTATGCAGCACAGCCAGGCAGTGCTTCAGTTAGCAGCCAAGGGAGCCTTGGCCCCAGGGCTCCACACAAACTACTGCTTTCAAGTAAAAGGGGTGAAATGCTCATGCCAGCCCATAATATGTTTCACAGAATTCAGTGTCTTTCTTTGGGTAGAATAAGAAACCAATTGGTTCTGTTCTGACCAAATACTGGGAGCCTCAACAAACTTCAATTGTTTTTTCCTATGACTGATACAAAACACCTGTTTTTAAACCCAGCTTTAGTACAGGTGTTTCAAAGAGAACCCCACACTTATCTGACAGTGTTTCAGTCTGCACTTACGGTATGCAGTCCATCACTGCACTAATCAGTAGTCTTTGGAAATCTCCTCTTGCATATTGTGCACAAATGATTTGTATTAGGAACTAGAGTACCACTGTAACACTTCTGAATACTACAGCAGTTTTTGGTGAGTGAACATCTTTTATTTTGAAATTGTCCTCCCTCAGTCTGTTGCTGCATATGTTAAAAGACCCCATCAAAAGCAAAATTACACTAAACTCGATTTTAAAGTGTCAAGTGCACTGAATAAACATTGGAGACATGAAAAGCCTGAGTGGATGCTCCTGATGACAAGTGGTGTGGGAATGCCAGCCTGTTCTGAGCCTGATACAATTCCATTTCTATCTACTTACTGAAATTGCTTCACAAATATATTTCTGCATATCAGTGTCACCTATCCACTTCCAGGCAGTGGAAGAATTGGTTTAAAATTGCCAACTGAAAGATATCAACACATTTTTTTTCCATGGAATATCAATGTCGTCTACATATCTTTCAGAAAAAAAAAAAAAAAAAAGAAAAAACAACCCACGCAACTTTGAAGCATTTGTTTTTGATGTCTTTAGTCTGTCTTCCCTTTCACAGTTTGTAGATCTTAGTTTTTAATCACAAAGGCTACAAAGAACTGAGCTTTATTGAAACAGAATTTGTGGGCTTCGTCAGCATGTGGGCTGCCTACGTAACATAAGGTGAAGTTGAGCACCTTAGAATGGGACTCACACAAGACTTCCCGAGCTAGCTAGTCAAAATACTAACCAAGAGGTGTGTCCAAAATCACATTTCTTTTGTAGACCAAAGTCATCTTTCACACATAAGATTCATCCAGACATCTCTTCTAAAAACAATTCCGGAGAAGAGGATAATGTTGCCAACTCTGTTTATTTTTTTAAAGAAAAGCTAGTTGCCACTGAATCCACACATACACTTGCACCTTCACTCTTAGTTGACAGCCATTCTTTTGTGTAGGGCTGATGGGAAGTCATCAACTGTCTTTCCTCTAGGTTAGAAACCAAAACAAAAAGAGTTATAGCAAAAGCCAAAGGATGAAACATGGCTCTTATGTCACCTTCAGCGTGCATACAGCCTGAACCATATCTCCCAAGGGACTGCTCTGAACACTGGCCAGACTGAGATGGGAAGGCCTCTCCCATCCTCCCATGGCAGCAGGATCCTGCGCAGATAAGTTGCATAAAGCTGGAGAACAAACCAGTGCAGCAGACAGAATTGCAGAGCTCTGCACTATATCTGAGCTGGTGTAGGTGCCAGGGTCTGGCCTTGACTTCTTGATGTACATTTGACATTGAATAAAATATTTGCCAAACACGTAGGCAATAAGGTAGCTGACAAGGTGACAGCCCTTGTGGGGAAATGCAGTCACAGAACTGCAAACGTTACGAGAACTTCACTGGCCAAAATTAGATAACATTAAGTTTCACAGATCAAAAACAGATCAAAGACTGAGATGCCTGAGTGCCACTTTAGGCACATAAGAGGGTTCTGTGAGGTCTTACTTTTTTCCATCTGGGCTAGGTAGTCCAAATATAACCCTTCAGATCTGTGAAAAAAATTAAGGGGTACAGTTGCATTATGCAGTTTCAAAATGAATCTGCACATCTTCTGTATCAGATTTCTAAAGAATTGCGATTTCACTCCCTATTAGAGTAAGAGAGATTTCTGCCTGACAGAATTCCCCATACAATTGAATGAAGTTATTTTCTGCATGTCTGTACATCAATCAGTTTCTTATCTCTGAGCATTTTTCCCTTTCTATTTTTTACATGTTATAATATATATCCTTTCCACTCATTCAGTTTGGCTGAGCCAAAAATTAACAATATTTTACTTGAGAGAGAAAATGTTTGGCTTTATATACACAGGTGTCACAACAATCAGACTCTAACAAAGAGTGAATGGTTTCAAATACACTTCTTTATGCACAAAGTTTTGTACAGAATATGCAAGAGCAAAAACAGAGATACTACAACTGCTGGTGGCCAATAGCCCCAGATTCTCTCTGCCACCCTGTTGTCAAAGCATAAGGCACCTTCTGAGGCCAACTGACCTCTGCACAGCCTGGTGGACACAAGCCTCAGTGCTGGAGTCTCCAGAGCTCTGTTCTTCAGCCAACTGCAGAGAAAAACCTGATTTTCAGACAGGCAGGTGGCTGCAGAAACCCAGGCCCTGGCATGGCACCCAGTGCTCTGCCTCTCTAGCCAACAACTGGAGAACCACACGTGAGAACAGCACAGGGTCCCTCACCCCAGCGCAGCCTCACTGGAGGCAGAGCATGACCACAGTGCCATGGCAGGCTGGAGCCACAGGGCTCATCCCCCTGGAGTGTGAGCAAAGTTTTTGCATTTTACTTAGTACCCTGAGAATGAAAACTCCCTCTGAGCATCTGCAGCTCAAAAAGGGAGCTAGAGCTGTTGCCCCTCTGTTGAGTCCTGTGGGATCGCAGCCAGGAGCTGTCACACAGGGAGCTGCGCTGCACCAGGACACATGGAGCACCTCATCACTGCAGCAACAAAACAAAGCCAGCATTTCTGTGACACTTTCCTTCTAGTCCGGGATACATCAGTGGGAATGAGACACGAAGTGCTCAGGTAGAATCAGCACTTAAAGGCCTATAGACTAAGTTACAGGGGCACAAAAAAGCTCAGCAAGTACTAGTAGCTGGCTAGACAGGAGATCATTTAAATCTTTGCACAAGGGCTAGGCCAACCTTAGTATACCAGCACTTCTCCACAAGACAGTTTTTATTTCCCTCCCTCCCACACCAGGACTGATCATTTCCAATCAAAAATTACTGCTGTTATTAGTAGTATTTTCACAGATTTTCCTGGCAGAAAAGAAATAAACAGAAAAACACTCTTCAGACCTCTGTTTCACAGTTTGGAAGCAACTTGGTCACACAATACAGAATGTAGCAGAAGAAGCCTTTCTGCAGCGGAATTACTGAGTTGTCCCCATGCTAGCATTTCGGCCCAGACTGTGGAATTCTCAGCCTCAGAATAAACTTCCAGAAAGATAATTAAAATAAGACTTTCATGTCACGTGAACATCAACCACTCTTTAATACAACTCTTGAAGATATAAAAAAACTCTAAAGCATTTTTCCTGTATTTCACAGAAAATAAGATGTCCAAGTCCCAAACTATTTCATTTCACTATTCAAGTGCTTATTAAGGTCAAGGAAGCTTCCCAGGCATGTGAAATCTTACCTGAAAGCAGCAGCTGAAGTTTCAAAATAAAACAGATCATCAGAAATGTGATATTTTCACACACATCTTTTTTCAAAAAAAACTTCTATATACACACCTACACATTCTCAAGAAATAAGGAACACTTGAGATTCTTCTCACACTGCATCAATTTCCACATCTTATCTCACTTCAGCTCATGCCTGCTGTAGAAATGAAATCTAAGAAAAAAAATTAACATGCACAAACCTACCAGTTAATAATAAATTCTTGGTGCATAGTCAGAATAGATTAAATTTTTTTATCTGTTTAGAATGCAAAAAGCAGCATGTTAAATACTGAACTCTGCTTCAGAATATGAAAAAATATATTATACTTTTTATTGACTGTAAACATTCAATCTAAAGAACAGTTGGAAGGTAGAGTCTGCAATACCTGCTTTGATTAGTCAACAGATGTTCTATGGAGTCAAAACTTACTTACTCCCTGAGTTTTGACTTTTATTGTTAACTCAAAGAATAACAAAACAGAAATCTAAGCTGGGTTTTTTTCCTCCAACTGACTACAGCCACAGCAGCTCTCTAAAAGCCATCTCTCCTCTAATACTTCATTATAGTTGCTTGAGGGAAAGTTTCCTGTATCTCAGATAATTTGCACCTGCTTGTATGAGTCACCTGTTAGTACAGCTGCTTCTTAATGATAGTGCCTTGCAGCTGAGATAAGAGTGAATTCAACAACTAAAGATCAAGAGGTGATCTGACAGTCTAATACATTAGTTTCTTCAACTCACAGAAAACTTATTTCCTTATAAAAATAAAATCATTACATGATCCAGTAGCTAAAATAAGGAAAGTAAAAAAATTAGGACTAGAAATCAGATAAAGATACTGAATGCCAAAAGTAACAAATAACTGGAAAACTTTTCTGGACTCTACTTCTTGATATCTAGTGTAAGACAGCAGAGTACAGTCTGGACTTCAGATCAACAGACTTCAACTTATTCAGGAAACTTCTGGGTGTGATCCTATGGCAGCTCTGAAAAGCAAAGGAGTTCAGGGAAGCTGGTAGGTCTGTCAGAGAGCATCCTACAAGTGCAAGAGCAATCCTTATCAATATTCAAGAAGACCATCAAATTTACCAGAAAATCTGCATGACTGAAGAGGGAACCTATGGTCTGGAGACTTTAAAAGGTAATATACAGGAGGAGGATGCAGAGCTCAGGAATAGGAGTTTAAAACCAAATCATGCCAGACCACCCTGATATCTCTCTACAGTATAGTAATGGGGTAAAGCAGAGAGCAGGGGATGCCATTTACATTGACTTTAGCTTTTGACTCCATATCCCACAGTATTCTGGTATCCAAGTTACAACTTTACAATGTGCTGGTGAAGAACTGGACAAGTGAAAATCCAGTCAGACTATCAGGGGAGGGTCATGACTAAAAGGGCCATACTCCATCTGGAAGCTAGTAACAAGTTGACGACCACGGGGGTTTATCCTGGGACCCATCCTGTCTCACATATTCACCAGTGACCTGCAGGTTACTGAGACGATGGAGTACAGTCTCATCATTACACCAAACTGGGGGAACACTGGATACGCTGCAGGGCAGGGCTGTCATATAAAGGGGACATATGCAGGCTTGAAGAACAAGCCAATAGGGTCCTCATGAAATTCAATAAGGACAAACGCAAATCCTTGCCTAGGAAGGAAATGGTCCTTGCAATGATACAGACTGGAAACTGATGAATGGGGAGCAGAAAAGGCCCTTGAAGACAGCATCATGAGCCACCCTGGCAGCAAAGAGGACCAGCAATTACTACCAGGCTGTAGTAATAGGAGCAGTACATAAAAGTAAGGGATTATCACCCTCCGTTCATCATTTGTTAGACCATACTTGGAATACTGTGCAAAGTTTTGGGTCACCCAGTACAAGACAGAAAGGGATAAACCAGACCAAGTTTAGGAGAGGGCCACCACAGTGATTGGAAGCTGAAGTCCTTGCCCTGTGAGGAGAATCTGAAGTAGCTGGCATTGCTCAGCTTGGAGCAAAGTTGGCTCCAGGGGAACTGAACACCAATCCTCCAGCATCAGAAAATACAGCCAGACTTCACAGTCAGGTGGTGGCAGAGTGAAAGAGAACAGACAAAAGCTGAACCAACAAAGGCTCAGACTGACATGAGGAGAAACCTTTTCACCATAAGGACAGTCAGACAGTGCAACACACTGCCCAGAGTCTCCCTCGATTCTTGGGGGTTTTCAAGACCCAACCAGATAAAAATCAGACCTAAGCAACTGGTATGATCTCATAGCTGACCTTGCTTTGAGCAGGAGACTGTCTCATCCTACCTTACTGGTGACAAGACTGAGCTTTAAGTTGTCCTCAGTGCCTCTGTAGTTCATCAAGAAAGATAGGAACTACCACGGTGCAATTCACATCTAAATGGACTAATAAACCTCTACTGGAGACCTATTGGTCTCCAGTGGCTGCAGAGAGAGCTTGGATTAAAGTCACAGCCTCAATAATATTCAGATATCTTTCTGTGTACCAAAGAACCACCAAATATTTGCCTCCATTCTCATTTAAATATAGAAGTTAAATGGAAGTAAGCATCATCTGACCTAATTTTAGTCCTTCTCTATGCCCTGACAGAGGAAAGTAAATATAATACAGTCACTGAAAACATGAAAGAACCTAAACCTGTACAGATTTTGTTGCTACCTTAAGAATTGCAGCTGCACAGTCAGGTTTTGGGGTTCCTTTCTCTAAAACTTCCCATAAATAAAAGAAGGTATATCAAATTTCATACAGTAAATCATGAAAATTGTAAAGGAGATTTACAAACTGCTGCTGAACCTCAGCAGCAAACATACATGAAAGATTTCATAGTAAACAAAGAGAATTCCAACTGTATGGGCAGGAATAGCAAAGAAGGGGATAATGCATTGAACCAAGAAATAAACACCCTTGATTTCTTAAAATATGTATACATGTACATTAGTGTAGGAATAGACCACAGCAAGAAGTGAGGTCCAGTGACTGTTAGTAAGAGTGGTACTCTTCCCTGCAGCAGCTCCAGTGGCACTCCTCACTAGCAAAATGCCAAGGAATTTCTTGGCTCCTCATGCATCCTGATTTTGATACCATAATATAGGCAGTAAATGACGTAAGGGACCTCTCTCTGTTAAGGTCCAGTGTTCTCACATGAGGGGCACCACTAGCACTAAAGACCACTAAGAAAGATGACTGCCAAGACTTCCTTCTCTTTTTCATATACCAAAGCAGTGTCTTACTGTGAATGACAGGATACACCATCTAGAAGACTTAAGGTATTTTAGCAACATGATCTTTTTGTATATGAAAAAAAAAAAAAAAAACCAAAATTCCACCAACCAGCTAAAAAGGTCATTTTCACTGCAGCAAAGAGATGAAAAACCTTATCTCTATTTCTGCCCTTTCCACATCATTTTGAAGATGTTGTTCAGAAAAATGTCCATCTCATCTAATCAACTTCTTTCTCTTAAATACCACTACATTAAACAGCTCTTGAAAAAATTTATTAATTTTTACAAGCATTTACCTCTTCCTCCAGAATACATAATATCAGATTTATTTTGCTTTCTAACCTCAGCCTTTACAGCTACCATTCCAACACAAGTGCCACTTCAGCTCTAGCCCCCTCAGCATAATGAGCCTTTCCTCATCCTGTGTGTCCCAGACCACAAAAAAATCTCTATGGTTAAGCGATTGTGAAAACAAGTAAGGGATCTGGTTGCTAAATATTTCTGAAGGTAAGAAAGATCATTTACTCACTATCATGCTTACCATCTAGAAAGCAAGAATAATGTCATTAAGGTATAATGTTTCCTTTGCTCATTATCCACCTTTCAGGAATGACAGAATTCCACATTACCAAAATGGTCCAAATTTTGTCAAAACTAAAAATATTTCTAAATACATGCTTTAAGAAATCTTCAGTCATTGTAATTAGGAATCAAGCTTCTGTAATTTCTTTAATAAAGCAACATACTAACTATGCTACAAATAAATCAAATAAATTAGGCATAACAAACAATTACACAGATGACATTTAAAATTAATTTTCTCTACTGGTGGGAACACAATTTAAATTGGTGCTGAGCCTAGCGCTCTCCTTTTGGATATTCTTTCAAATGCAGTGACATTCAAAACCTTCATAACATTTTCAGAGACAAGTCTATTTCCATTTTCCAGTATTTGAGGTTTCACTTTTAAGCCAGGTTTTTTCAATTACCAAACTTCTCTAGAAATGCTTCATGTCTTAAAGTTTCTGCTCAGCTCCTTAGTATGTAATTGCAGAACAGCTGCACAGTCATACCAACCACTGATAAAAAGGCATTACAAACTTCTAAGCAAATCATATTTATAATGCATAATATTAAAGGCCAAAGAAAATCAGTAGTACTTCAAGGCAAACTTCTGAAAATAGGGCAAGAGCATCTCGGGAAAGTGGTAAACACTATGCAGCAATGAAAAGATGCAGCTGTCTAAAACATAACTTCTGTAGAGCACACTGAAAAGAGAATTACCTTACTTTTGAGTGTACTTTGTCTCCCAAGTTAAAGCATTATTTACAGTTAACTGCTTCAGCGTCTGGACTCAAAAACAGTTAAGAGTCCAGCCCGGCAAAAGTAGGCACCTGTAGGAGTTACCCAATTCTATGCACATGGGTTCTCTCCCTGACTTCACATATTTCAATATAGCAAAGATTTGCCCCTATAAGCTATTTCAGGTGATCCAGAAGCCACAAAGGAAATGCTCTATTTGCTACTCTGAAAGCTTTTCTCTAATACTTCATTTGTAATGCTGGAAGTGAAGAGTGTGAGTCTGTAGGAATCAGTGGATTAAGGCTCTGTACAGGCAGTCAGCAAGGAAATCTAGCAGGTGCACATTTCACTTGCAAGCTTTACTTAACAATTGTCATCACATGCATACACATTTTCTGCAAAGCATCAAATGCTAAAAACAAAGCAAAGACACTTCATATTCACTAGAAGGTGACAGACGAGTTTTTAGAAACTGCAAAATGCAATAGAATTATTTCACCCAGATCATTTTCAAGAAAAATAGGAAGCCAAAACTGAGATGAATTTAATTTTTGCTCTGCTGCCTGAAAGAACTAAATGTAGAATGGTCTCTTCCTCTTGGACTGTATGTGTGACTCCCATCAGCAGAAAGGAGTGCTGTGTATGTGAATTGAGGGTAGAACAACTCTGGCTCTGTATATGCCTTCTGGAGTGCGAGAAGGTAGCAGTGAATTTGCTCCAAATGAAAAGAAGTGGGAAGATGAAGTGGCCATTTTTGTAGCTAGCACATCGCTAGAGATCTTAAATTGAAGAGATAGTTGAAGAAACCTATTTCTGACACATATTACATCCATCAGCTTAAGACTATAGCTAGTCTGTTTTATATTGACACATATATATAAATATATATTAAAAGATACAAAACCAATAGGTTGTTAAAAGATTTGAATTATGAAATAAATAAGACTTATTCTTGGGAAAAAGCCTCA
Source organism: Myiotriccus ornatus (assembly GCA_036023395.1). Taxonomy (NCBI): domain Eukaryota; kingdom Metazoa; phylum Chordata; class Aves; order Passeriformes; family Tyrannidae; genus Myiotriccus; species Myiotriccus ornatus. The sequence continues at coordinate 19,885,846 of JAYRBT010000042.1, read as the reverse complement.
GGGGAATAGTTCTACAGACAAGTCCCTGCAAGGGAAATGCTTCCAGGGAATGCCTCCCTAGACAAATCTTCTGCTAAGCAGAATGCCTCTGGCAAAATGCTTTTGGCAAAATGCTACTGAAAGATGATGACTCTCTTGACAAAACCTGTGCTCTCTCTCTCAGAGTGCCCAAAACCAGCCTTTCATCACTGCAAGAAGCAGCCCATCAAGGGAATGAGTTCACTGTCTCTAACCAATAAAAATAAAAACTGGAACCAATTACTGCTGTATGCCAATGATTACAAAGCCAGAGATTTCCATAATCACAGTTATTATAAATATTTGTACTCTGATTAGGTAATAGTGAAAAATAACTGTCAGGAGTATGGGATTTATGCATGATAAAGTTATTCAGAAATAATCATACTGCAGTTATGCAAATCAGTCCTCATCAACCAATCTGACTGCAAGGATTTGCATAGGTGATTACAAATGTGCAGTAATGCATATGTAACTCTGGACTCTTGCCTGCCTGAGAGACCACGTCTTCTGGGGAGTACTCAGTTATCTGAAAAATCCTGAAGTTACACTGGTACTGAAATTTCACCTTGTTTTTCACTTTCTTTGTGTTATCTGGTACAAGTGTAACTTAAGAAATTCTCGTGCCAAAAAAATCTTAAATCATATACTCACAACAAACAAGATTACTACAGTTCCCCTCTTTCTCACTAATCTATTTAATCTTTCACTAGCCTCTTGCTGCAGCTACATCTCTTGAGGAAAGCCTTTTCAGTCCCTATGAACACTACCTAAGAGTGAAAAAACAGAAAGTAGGAAGTGACTGTATTTACTACAGCACAGAATAAATAGACCATAGCACACAGACAGATAAACATTCTGTACAGATATTCAGGAAATGTCGAGGGTTTTTAAAGAGATGTTTCAAGCATATTGCTATAGCTAAAACACAGTAGCCATGCATTTTTGCACAAAACCCTTTAGGGCTAGAAAATTAACAGCAATCTTCAAGTTATAGTAGCAATTTTCCCAATTTTGGATTCCCCATCTCTTCAAGTTAATATGGTATAAAGAGCCTTACCACACTAGCTTTTTGGTACTGCAGAAAAAGGCAGGGTGGGGGAAGGACTATAACTTTACAAAAGATTAAGCATTTTCATGACTTTTCTACCTAAAGTGCTTGTATTTCAGTTTAATGCTCAATCTGAATATATTTGATACATCAAATTTTCTGCACATAATATTGACGATGTTGATATAGAGTAACAACATGGAATATCTGGTCACATCACAGTTTACACTTGAGACCAGATCCTGTTCTCCCAAATCATGTCTGAGCCAGAATGCAAAAGTACAAATTCCCCTTATACTTCCAAAAGCAATCCAGCCCTCCAACATGCTTGCACAACACTTTAAGTACTTTTCTGCTTGTCTAAAAGTTCCTTTGGCATCTGAAGTATGTCTTCCATAACAACATATCTATGTTGAAATACACTCTTACTATTTCTGTTGATCTTTTTTTGGGAAAACAGCATTTATTCACACAATGCAGAGAACTTCATAACATCAGCTCTTCCAACACTTATATTTCCTAATGCAATCAGAAAGTACATTGTTCTTACATGGGCCATTTCTTATTTGCTTTTCTGTACCTATTGTGCTGTTCTTTTCTGTTGTCAGTGCATGACTATAAGGAAGAAATTATATGCACTTTGCAAATAGAAATATTGAAGCTAATTACAAAGAATCTTATGGTAAGCTCTTTGCAATACTAAAGACAATGAATACAAAATTTTCAGACACACTTATTCAAATAGTTTACAACTAGTTGCTATCAGAGCTGACTGGGAAAAGGTTTCTTTACCCCAACAATAATTTCAAGATTTCAAAATATTTTCTGTTCTGCATGAGGATAGAAACACAACTTGTCCAACTTTTCCACAAAAAAAAAAACCCCAAAACTACAGTTTACCATACGAGATGTTTCTAAGAGGTGGAAAATCAAAATTTAACTGTCTAACTCAGACCCCAAAAGTGTTACAGTGATATTGCAATTGGGTTTGGGGTTATCTGGAAGCTATACATGTTTATAAGCACAGAAACTGCCTAACAGATCTGGAAAACTTTCCACGATTAGAGTTTTAGCAAAACTATACACTTCCATTAAAAAGTTTGACTCAATTGGTTGTCATTTTCAAACAAAAAAGGAAATGTTCATCACAAAATTCAAGACAAGCAGTAGTTGCTAGTATCCAAATGTTGATATAGTACTCATTTTATCTTTATGGAGTTTTTTATTATTATTCTGTAGCAAGTGAATCATTTGTCAATCAAAATAAAATTACAGTCAATTTCAGACTGTGGTGCTCACTAAAACCAACTATCTAATTAGAAGTAGTCAACGTTATGACTCATAAAGTAATGAGATCTCCCCTTTTGATTCTGTCAAAAAGGAATAAGGATTAACTCACTTGAGAAACCATTTTCCCACTTTGAACATTAGACCATAGTAATCATGAGATCAAAACCAATCTATTAAAAGGGTTTTTTCCATATGTATTCTATAAACTTAATGCATAATATCCTATTAGGAAATTGTGAGTTCTTATCTCATACTGGAAGAACATTCCAAAATTCACTTACAGAATTGCTCTTCCATTCATTTCTTACATTCAAAAGAAATAAAACCTGTCACTTCAGCCATGGCAAAGGCTTACCTGCAGACACAATAAAGCTCTTTCTCACAAGACTGAGAAAGTTGCAATTGTTCTGCCTACATATCAAAAAAAATTGTGGGGTAACATCAATATGCATTGGTTGCTTGTCATCACCAGGAACTGGAAACAGGTTTTAGTTCATTTTTCCTATCACTAAAAAGTGCTAAGAACGTCAGAGGGTTTCTCTGTTGTTTTGCTTTTCAGAGAAAAGCTTTATACTTTTAAAATTAAGTATTTAGAATACTAATGCATAGTTAATATTCTGAATCTATTTTTTACACTGATTTATTTTAATCTGCTCTTTTTTAGTTAAAGAATGTAAGCCCACCCCCAGAATGACTAATTTAGGCACCGGTGTATATACACTTCTAGTGCCTGCTGAGCCTACATGTAATCAGTGTGACCAGGTTTAAACAAATTCCATATATTGAGATGAGTGTCCTCACCACACAGCACTAGGGTACTGCCAAAGAGGACAAGTGTCAGTAGGCTGTCTAGTAGGGCACAACTCAGGAAGGTAACTCTTACTCCTGGAAACCTATGTTTATTTTGCATGACATTACAATTGGTGAAAAATACATAAAAATAAATGCAGTATCACCTAAGTCCTCTCAGTTAGAATCAAGTTGCCTTTGTGGTGGCTCTTTTGCCTGATGGAACTGGCACTCCTCGTTGCACAAAGGACCACAGTCTGATGTGTTGCAACAGCTTTGCCCCATAGAATCACAAAATTTTTTAGGCTGGAAAAGACCTCTAAGATCATTAGTTCCAATTGTTAACCCAACACTACCAAGTCCACCACTAAACCATGTCCCTAAGTGCCGCATCTACGTATCTTGTAAATAAGTTCAGAGATGATGACTCAACCACTCCCCTGGGCAGCCTGATCCAACACTTGACAACCAAGCCAGGCATTTGGCAACTTCCAAAGATGAAAGAAACATGTGGTGAAGTCCCGACCAGGTTAAGACAGACTTGTGGTACCCCATTTTTGTCGCTTACAATCCCAGAAGGTTCCATCCCCAGGAAACAGTAAAACAGACTGGGATATTTCACAAGTTGTTTTATTACGATCTCTGCAGGATATATGGTGAATTCCATCAAGTAGCTGCCTACAGTCCTCTCTGTTCTCTGCCTGCCTCCTTTTCAGCACACAAGAGTATTTAGTGCTCCCTGCATCATGGGATGGACAGAAAAGCAGGAAAAAAGCTACCTTCCTGGAACAGACTTTCAAGCATTTGGGGATTCCCCTTCACAATACTTGCAATGATCGTTATTCCTTGGTTAACTTTCTGCTGCAGAAGCAGAGCTGGTGCTAGTGTGGAAAATTTACGAATCTCATTACATAAAATTAAATCAGTGTGTACTGAGGTTCCACACACAGCCTGTCTGGGGATGATCCAATCAGTCTTATACAGACTTGAGTCTCAGGTAACACAGAAGGGTAAAGACTCCAAACCTAACATGTCAGATACAAACTACTCTGTTTGGTTAAGTCTGAAAACCAGTAATATTCTAAATGCTTACTCATCTCTTTTTTTCCTAGCAATATTTTAAGCTTCTCTACAACAAATATTCTTCCAAACTTCTCTCAGTATCACTGATTATGTTTCAGGAATAATATCTATGAAGGGTTTCACAAAGTATGTTAGCTGCAATCAGTACTTCCTAAGTGAAAACTTTTATGGCTTTGAACATGGAAACAGAAGGTTCATGTGACAGCTCAGCTTGATTTGTAATTAATAAATCCACAGGTGACTCAGCAAGAGCTCCTACTGCAAAGGATTGTTCCTTCAAATATTAGGGCAGGAGCTGACTCCAGCAAGGTTGAGGCTCATGGCCAGCTAATTTGGGCAGCACATGATGCTGAGCATCTGCTCTGAAACAGATGCTAAAGCTTCTTTCTCTTGCAGACACACTCCTCCTTTCTGTCTAGAGGTTCTAGTAGATGGTGCAAATAGAAAAGGCAGGGGTATACTGGAGAAACCTTGATGGTCTTATTTATATCTATTCCACATAGCTCAAGTTCATAATTCCATCCAAACACCAAGGCTCTATCTCAAAGGACATCCATATGTGTGCTCCACTTCAGACAAGTGGCCTGATTTTTGGGAGCCTGATCACCACAGTAGGACAGCTGACCACTCAGAAACTCTGAAAAATAGGCCAAGATGAATAAAAATTGGTCAGGATTAACCCATTAGTGTTTTATGAGTGTCTTCACCAAAAACACTTCAAAAAACTTTAAAAACCTGAAAAAGCTGCTAATCTGCTGACCCCAGTTATTGATTGATATCTCTAGGAGCTTTATGGCCAAAAAGCCAGCAACTTTCTGGCAGCTTGTCGACTAAATCTTCATTTTGGCATGAAATTTGTTTATAAGACAGAGATAACATCCTTCAATACTTTTTCCCTGAATAGCTTCTAGCTCATTCTACTGAAATTTTAATCATAAGATATGATAATGTCTCAAAACCCAGTTAGAAAAAGTAACTCCATGAGCAGCATATAATAGGGATCTTATTCAAATTAATTCAAATTCAGAGATCACATATGAAAAGAATTTTATTATGGTTTCTTGTAAAAATGAAATCTATTCAGTCTAAACATTGAGAGCTTAGATGTTTGTGTGTAGACAGAGAAATAAATGTAAATGCTAGTGACAAAGGAACCCAAGAAACAGACATTTTTAGTCCTTAAGTCTTGAAAAGCTATTTTTTAATGTTTGATTTTCCCTAACTTTCCCATAAACGTTTTCATCTGATCTTAAAAGACCTGCCAGAACAGGACTAACTACCCTGTTGAACTATGAACTGAAACAACCAAAGTTTCTTCCTATACACTAATTAACTATCTCAAGTTAAGATTTTGAGTCACTACTAAAAGCAGCTAGTTTTGAGCTTAGAGGTGAAAGTGTACATACTATAAAGCTCAAAAATGTCAGGGGGTCATATTAACATCTGATTCTTAATCAAAAAAGATAACTACTGCTGTTGAGGAACAGAAGAAATTATTGCCCTCTGGTGGCCAAAATGGCATTTTTAAAGCATCAAAATTTAAGCAGAGTATATAGGGACAATAATCCCACATATACAATGAAAAATCTTATAGAACACTAATTTTTATTGATATAGATTAGAGAATAGTTTGGTCCTGTCTTTCATAGTTTCAGGATATATGCTCTTATTAAATCCTTAATCAAGGTGGAGTTTTTCTCCCCTTACTAGAGTTTTCACCAGTTGAAATTCAATTTGTGTGAACATACACCCATGTAACGTACTATCCACCTTTATTCAGTATCAGGAGCAAAGCATGTTAATCATCTCTATCAACAATAGTTTGCATTTAAACATAGCAATGCACAATTATATCTGTGTCTGAGAAAGCTGTTTTTTTCTAGAAAGCCCTAAAAACAGATGTGAAATGTGAACTCAAGCAACACAGCCAACCCAACAGTGGTTCTTGTACAGGGAGCAGTCAGGCAGGTTTCCCCCAGTCCACCCACAGGCTAGAGCCAATTACACTCCTGGTGCCTGGGATTCCATGGTGAGAAGAGAGAGCTGCTGTGCTACAGGAAGAGGGAAACATAGCTCCTGCACTCTGCCAAGGGCATATGCACACTGTACCATGAGTAGACTCAGAAAGGACACCACCTTCTGTTGCACAGACTGCCCACATGCCTTTGCATTAGCAAAGAGTGATTCAAACGTATCACAGCTCACTGCTGACCACCATTTTATATGCCAGAAGGCTTAAACCAACCCTCAATAAGAGCTCTGTGATCACCACCAAGCATCTGTTGACCTCCGGGTTCCTCATCATTTCACAGATGCTTTAGCAGGAGAGACCCGTTAGGTCAGCTCCTTGCTTCAAACTCACAACTGCTCTGTAGATACTGCACAGGAGAGGAGTAATCTGAACCTCTCACAGTTCTCTCACAGCCCATCTGAACAGGTCCCACTGCAGTTAAGTATATCTCTGGGGTTCAGTTCAGAAAGTGCAGCCCTCAACCACCCTTTCATGTCCCCAGCTGCTCCAGGCTGTGAGCCAACACTCCTGAACCTAGAAAACTCATAGGGAATCTGTATCCAAGAGCTAATTTTTTTTATCCATGGGAAATTTAAAGGATTCCTTCTTAGAAACTGGTTTAGCCCAACAATTTTGGGGGGAATTAATACTGCTGTTTCATTACTTCTTTTCTTAACTTTATTCCATCACTGGAATTACAGATTCTTGTCACTATTTTAAGCAAAGAATAGAAATGACAACTGAGCAAAAACACTTTACAAGTAAAAACGGGCAGGAAAATAAAAGAAATAAGAATCCAAGCCAAAACAGAGCAAAAGCTGCCTATATTAGAAAGGAGTTAAATTAAGCAAGAGAGAGTAAAGGTAATGGTTTTACAGTCTATTGGGTGGCTTTATTGAGTTCTTAAAGAAGATAGAAACAGGATGGAGAACTCCTTCCTGAAAGGAAGGGTAAGATCTTTATCCTCCAGCCTTAATGCTTATTCACATAAGCAGTTACTTATTCGTGTCAGAAGATGCTTTTTGTGTTGCACAACTGACTTCTGTGCTCACACCGCCTCTAAGCTTAAGCTGTTCTTACCACCTATTAAAATAAGGCTGCTTTTTAACTAAAACATTCTTGTAGCTAAACCTGGCCATTTTATCTAAGCTCAAGTATTGAGTGTTAATCTTCATATATTGCACCAATTAAAGATTTGAAGTATGGCCTGTGGTTTGCTTTTTTGTCCAAGTGTTTTAAAATGTGAAATGCTTTGATTGAATCTTAATTTCTCTAAATGTAATTACCTTTTCAAAGAACAATGACAAAGGCTAACAACAAAAGCAGAATGCCTAAATCAGATAAATTTTATTAACATTATGTTGTCTACAACAAATGAATAATCTTTTATTCTGACTATATCCCGAAATAAGGCAATTGTCATCTCATAGTCCTATTCATTTCATTAAAGAAGGATAAGCTTATTGTACTTTGAAAAGCATTTTTCAGTCTTACAGCTTCACAACTTAGACTGTTTTCCTCTGTCTTTTTGAGCAATCAAATATGCTTTAGTCTGACTCTGCCAACAAAGTACTAAATGCAAGTAACATTCCTATTGATTATAGTGCATAAAAATAGTAATCAAGCACTTCAAGATCTGATCCAGCATCTAGGGTTTCTGGAATATTGACACTGGAGTAGATGTTATGTAATCATTGTGAAATCACTAGTGTTTTTACCAAGATCGATGCAGTTTTTTAAGTGTTATTATTTCCCCTAATTTTCATGAAAATAAGAAATGAATGGACAATTATTTCAAATTTAAGGTGCCCATGCTTAAACATAAGCATTTGTCTTCCAGAAATGGGACCAGTGTTTCTTTATTAAATATTATCCATCCCAGATACATGCAGGGATTATTTTTGGAAATGCTATCTTTTATCTTTTTGCCCAAATATAGTTAATTTTTAGATACAAATACAGTTATTTTTTAAATATTTTCTGTAAGCTTATAAGCAATTGCAAAAATCTTTCTTTTGCGATCTGATTCTTCGTGTGGATGTTTCTTATAGTAAAAGTTACAGGGCTTAAAATACCCATAAAATTATAACTGCAATCGCATCCACATCACGAAAGCTTTGCTCTGGGAATTTCTTTGCTAAGTAGTCTTAACCTTTACCTTATGGTAAAATAGAGTGCCTTCTGCTTTAAAACTGTGTGAGATGTTTGTGCTAGGGAAGACTCAGCAGAATAGAACTGCACACATCAGCAGGACCCTGAACATTTAATCAGGAAAATCTCCCAGGGAAACAAGAATTTCAACTGGAACAGCAAAGGCAAGATGGGGCTTTAATAAGGGGATGTGTGCTGGTGTGGCTGAGATGGGCCACGGCTGAAGGGTCTGGGGGTGGCACAGCCAAAGCCCTCACAGCTGCACCAGTACCAGGTGGCCGAGTTTATCTCAGGTAACCCTTTCTTACTGAACATACTGCAGCAAAGGCAGGGTTCAGCAGGTTCATCAGGCCAGACAGTTTGCTCCTTAGTTTAAATGGATTTTCTTAAATACTGTAGATCACAAACAGATGTTATTCTACCCAAAGATTTATTTTTTTTTTTGTTCTAAGTATAACTCCTAAGGACTCCAAAGAAGTTCTCATCAGATTCTTTTAAAACTTCAAAAGATGAGCCAATTTTTGAGTAGTCTGGTACATTTTAATTGCCAGCACTTCTCTTAAAGCAGTGCTGAGTCCATTTCACATCAGTGTGTATAGATACTGTGGTTACATCACATGCCACTGTGCACTCTCACAAGTAGCTGTTATGTTACTTAGAGTAAAAGAGGTTACCTGAGGTCTCTGGTTTAGGTCATCTACTTATGGATGGCATCTCTTCACTCTAAATTTCCAAGTCTACTCACAGGCACCTCAGAATGAGCCACCTTATACAGCTGTACCAAGGGTGCCTCAGATGAAGCTAATCCAGCTGCTTGCATATGGTTTATTTACAATGCAACACCATGGACAAACAAGGCAGAACATTCCATTCAGAAAAGCTGCTAATGGGCATACTCTAACAGAATGATAGAGTGAGATTTTACAATCCAAGGCTCGAATGTCATCACAATACCTCTTTTAAAATGTACTTCTACTTGTGAGTCAAAAGCTATGTGAATTGCTGGGTAAGACACCTCAAACAATTGAAAGTTAGGATTTCTTCCCTCCTTTCCTGAAATTTGTTGTGATTAATAGAAAGATTTCTATTTACTTCCTTCCTTTTCCTTCAGCTTTTTTCATTATATGCAGAGCCTACAGCCATTCTGATTAGGAAACTTAAAAAGCTTAGACATTAGCTGCTTAAGAATTAACTTCTTAAGATTTAACTTCTTAAGACCATATATATTTAGATCCTCTCTGCTGTGACAATAGCCCAACAATTCAAGCAAGTATATCTGATTAAAAACAAAAAAAAAAAGAGGAAATTCATACAATTCATAAGGTAATTATGTATCTGCACATACTCAGAACTGTACTTTCTAGTTTCTAACACTCATTTATTTCCAATAAAAGCTTTACTAGCAAGGTAGCAAGGTGAACAATCTGAGAGCAAAGCTGATCAACTCTAAGTCTTCCAGACTTTGTGTTCCAACCATATCTCTGTTCTCCGGATCATTACACCGACAGAAATGCAGAGTCAACAGTTCCTTTTCCTCCATCATGACTCACAATTGTTTTCCCTGATCTACTACTAACATGTATATACCTTCTGTGAGAAATGGATGTGACTCTTTTGGGAGACTGACAATGAGCAAATATCTGGTGCAGCTTTAAAGGCTTAAAAATTACAACTAAATTAGCCCATGTGTAGGGTTATGTGCAATCGCGCAAGAATTTGTAACAGGAAGCTAGAACTTGCTTCACTTAGAAAAACCGCAAAATGCCTTTTCAAAGGGGTTAGATGGGGTCTTTTTTCCTCCTTCTGCATTTCAGAGAAAGTTGCAGGGGGAAGCTGTGAGTAGCTCTCTCTCTCTCTGTGGTATGCAGAAAGATAACATGTTTGCAGACACATATAAGGCCTCCTTGGGCCAGAGAAGGTGGGAGAGGAGAGAGAGAAGATACAAGAAGCCTTGGAGAAGGCGGGGCATTGCATTTTGTCCCTGAAAAGTCTGATATGCTGCATTGTAAAAAAGTGGTCCTTGCATCTAAAATAAACCTTTTTTTTAATCCGTCCACTGCTTTGGCCTTCTTGGGAAAAATACTTGCATATGTTTACCTTACACCATATCATGCTGCTTTCAGATACCGAAACATTTTAAAAGAAATTTGATTTTCATTGAAACATTGATATTTTAGCTCACTGCCAATTTCTTTAATGCATTTTTGTTATAAAAATTGATCCAAAAAACTTTTGCTTTTGGATATAGTTCTTTCAGGCTTGAAATCCTTATGTCCAATATGAGACAGACATGCCTGAGTATGACTGAATTTAAACACTCTTAATACTGAGAGGGGTGCACAAACTGAAGCAAAGAAGCAGGATAGAATAAAAGGGCCTAATTCTGTCCTCAGGATTTCCTGTACAATCCTCTGCTTCTTCAGTAGATCTATTATATTGAACCGTAAGACTTAGATAAATGTCCCGGTTTAAATGAGACAAGGTCTTTTGCTGAGGATGAGTTATAAGAAAAAAGATCCGAACTCCTTCCTCTAAGCAATTATAAATCCAAAATTAAGAGGCTCCGATTGAAGGAAAAGCAACTTA
>JAYRBT010000042.1:19794592-19874767 GCA_036023395.1 Myiotriccus ornatus | reverse complement strand
GCTCCCCAGCACACACCAGCTTCTCCCCCCACCGCCTCCGTTGGAGCCCCACTCCCCCGCCCCCCCCCCCCCCTTGAGAGAAAAAAACAAAACCAAAGGTAAAGTTCCTTATCCGCCCTGTTTCTAGGCAACTAATAGTTCAACCCCAGCTACATCTTTTGTATCTTAAGTACCTTTGATGGCTCGGGGGGGGAAGGGAGTAAATTCTGTTGCTCTCTAGCTAAAACCACGACAATAAATTAAAAACAAAAAGAGCTATTATCTGTTATAAGTAGATCATATATCAATAAAAGTATTATTATTATTATCTATCTACTCCATCCATCTGTCAGGACAGGATTATCTTTTGAAAGGGCACTTTCTGCCACTTTGCTCAGTCCAGGTTAGATGTCACATGAGATATGACATATTCCTTTCTAGGAGGTTGCTTGGTCTCAAAATATTGCAGATATAATAACAAAGACAGTCAAGGTCAATGACTATACTTCATTTCATTTAATTACTTGTTAAAAACTAAGATAACTCTAAATCATCTAGAATCATTTATCTGCAAATATATAAAGTATGAAATCTTATCTACTGATAAATCAAAGAGGCCAAAATGTCACTCCATCACATGGATTCAGTAACAGGCCTTCTCAGAATAACTGCTGCATCCAACCAAGTTAAATAAAGCCTGAAATTACTGACTTCTTTGAAAGCCAGTACTCAGGACTATGAATTCTTGCAAAATTTTATTTCAAGTCGAACAGCCTTCTATTTCTATGATTTCTCCTGTTTCCTAACTGAAGCTTTCCTGTCTGTGAGTCTCTTGTGAAGACAACGTGCCTGGAAAGGCTGGCAGCCACACTGCTGAAACAGGACCAGAGAAGGAGTCATTATACTCCCCTGAGTTATTTGATGCTGTTCAGTCTCATGTTGTACAAGCTGCTTTTGCTCTTTTCCTACACTGCAATCACTCATCAGATTTGCTTCCTGTTCCATCCTTGTGTCTTCCAAGGTATTAAATCTTGTCATTTTTTGCATCACAAAGAACATCAGTACACTTCCCTGAACTAAAATCCATTAAAGTTTGAAAACTAGGGGATGAAGCCTAATTTTCCTCGTTTTCTAAGAAAAATTGGGCAGATATTTTGCTTCACTTTCTTGCTTGTTTATTCTGGAGTTTTTAATTCCATCCTTGGTATCTCCTTCTACCTTTTTATTTTCTTTTATTCTCACTTAGCCTTTAAATACATTTTCCACTTCCTCTTCTTCCCTTTCTTGCTATCATCTGTTAATGTCATCAGTTGCTGTCAATTCTCGCTCCCAGATCATTTCCTGTAGGAAAGGGTTTAATGATCTCTCTGGCACTCTGCTAGACAACTTCCCTTAATTTATTGCATAGATATTAACTATTATCTTTCAGTTGTGGTCCAGTTACTAAATTTTCACATCAAAAGACTAGCTGAATTAGCATAAAAATTAGGATTTCATGAGACATTGTAAAAAAGCCTTATTAATAATAACTTCATTGTCTCAGGCTGTAGTTGTGCCAAGATCAACAATTGCCTTTGTGAAGAGGTCATTACAAGACCACTTAAACTTTACAGACCATTAAATAGTTTCTTAGGCACATAAGGTGCAAATTTCAGATCTGTTGCACAGTAGAGGTACAATGAGATAAAAGATTGTCCCATTTGGGAGTGCATGTGGATTTCCCAGTAGCTTTCTAAAAGGTGAGAATACAAACACTCTATCTGTATGTGGATCTGTCTGACCTAATCATGCATATAATTTCTTTTCTTTCATTCAGAGACATCAGTGTCCTTCCTTTTGCTCCCCAAGAGTCATGCACTTATGTGGCACAAAGTGTGCTCGAGCACAGTCCAAAGTCTGGACTGGTATTCTGCCAGTTCTTCTTACTTAGAAGTCTCTTTGAAGCTTTTGAAATAAGCATAACAAGGCTAAAGACAGATTCATCCTGGCATAAAACCATCTATATGGTAGAAACCTCAGAAAGTCCCATGACACAGTTTTGGCTTCGTTCAACAGCTACCAGTTCAGAACGTGTTCAGTCTTAACTTGAGGAATAACCTGGACTAGGTACTTGCCACCCTAGGCAGGAAAGAATTTCGCTATACAGGTGTGAGCACCTGGCACAAAGGACAAAAAATAAAAATTCAAAGGCTGAAAAACAGAGACAAAATAGTCCAAACCAATTTTGTCCGTACTGTACAAGGAACAAGAGCATTCAGTTTCATTCACCATCAGGATTTATGCTTAATACCTGATCTCCAGAGGTCTGTGACATTATTTGCTGGTTAAACTGAACTAAATGTTGACAGATCTGACCTACTGAAGGTTAAGGATAGATGAGATTTATGGAATTTCCTTACCTGTCTCTGCCCGGGTAAAGACTCATAGTAATGCTCTATGACCTCATAATTTCCTACAAGGAGACATATCTCTGGTCTTCTTTCATCCCATTGTTCAAATCTTCCAAGTAGTCATTTCTTCATATATTTTCTTCTCTCAGTCATTGTATAACTGCTGTACTACTTTAGCTCCTTAAATCTTTCCTAACAATGCTTTCTCCAGAGCACAATAATTTCTGTTGTTCATCTTTGAAACGTTGCTCTAATTTGTCAATATAGTAAGAAAAATACAGGTGAAAGGTCATAAAAAAGTTTGACATAAACTGCCATCTCTTTCCTCTGTGTTCTGATCCTTTCATGAGAGCACAATAAAATCACAGTGTCCTTTTCTATAGCTTTATCACACAGTACATTTTATCTATTTGCTGTCCTTACTGGATAGTAATTGCTGTTATCACTCTTCCCTTTTTTTCTGTTATGGCACCGGGCAATGCCTTTTCTTTTCTTGAGTCTCTGGTGCCATACCAGTTGCTAATGGTCTTTGTGAGTGGTCAGACATTTAGAGAGTTGCAGTGACTAAGCATCATCTGAAATCATTTATTTCCCTCTGTTTACATTTCCCAAGTACTCCCAAATCTGTTTTTTTAACAATAGCTGTTGTTAAATGATCTCAATTGTCTTCTAATTGCCAAGACTTTCTTTTCTTTCATTTCTTGTTAAAGGCAATATTAAAAAAAGGACTTTAATGCCGTGACTGTTTTTAAGTCATATTTAATTTTATATGCTTATTTATTTTTTTAGCTCCCTTTGTCTCAAATGATTTTTTCAAGTTACTTAGATTTCTTCTGAAAAGCCTTGTATGACTCTGAGTCATTCGTGAGAGTCAGACTGCATAGCTCCCCCTTCCCTACTTTTTCCTCTTCAAATCTTTTTTTAGGATCTCACAGATTTTGAAAACAGGAAGTAATTTTGCTATTTAGAAGGAATACACTTCTCGCTCCACTTTTCATGTGTGAAGGTCTATCTGCTTTATCTTTCAATGCCATCCTCAGCTCGAAAGCCTTCCCTTCTCCAGTTTGGCAACCACTGCTCCAGACAATACTTTTTATTTCACCTTTTACTTATTGTTTCTTAGTACTGTCTGTCTCCAGCCTGCACTTCTGGGCTGCAATCACAGACATGTAAAGGTAATAATAATGCTATTGCAATTTAACATAGCTCCAACACGGATGTTAGGGATTTACAGGAATTTAAGTAACAAACACATATATTACCCATATCTTATTTGTACAATATCTTAACCCAAGCCAAAGGACACTTACCTACAGCTTACCTTGCCCTTAACTTTGTCTTTGGAGTGGTGTCTCTCAGTAAACAATAGTTAAAAAAAAAAAAAAGCTTTAAGAACAGCTTCATTTATGAAACTGGCAGACTCAAAACACAACAACAATAGAAAATGCAGTAACTTTTCAAATCACATGTAGTAATGCAGATGTAAACCAGCCATTTGACTAATATGGAAGGTTTAGGGTAATCAAGTGATCTTTTATGAGAAAGGATCTCCTAGGGAAGAAAGACCTTTTTCATTTGATTGGGAAGAAAAGCATAACAGAGAAAAAAAACGGGAAGGTATAAAGCAGAGCTTGTGGAGTCCCGATGTGCTTCTATTTCAGAGACAAATTTCTGTGACAAGAAGAGGCACAGACATTTCAGTGAATAACATTTCTTGATGAAATGATAAACAAGTTACAGCAATAACCTCACAGTATCTCTGAATGCCGTAGGATATTAAAATCTGCTTTTTTGCTTTAGCAGAGATAAATCTATTTTCAGAAAGGTACTCTTTAAGTAAAAAAACTTTACTCATGTTCGAAACATCAGGAACTTTAATTTATAAGCTATGCCATTTGACACAGTGACACTTCTCCCACTGAAGCTGGGACTGTAATATTATCATTTTTATTATTACTATCAGACAGGACTAAACCAAAAATAATCCTCTAGTGTCTCAAATGTGTGGATTTTAATTAGTTCCCTCTCTCTTTACTGCTATAATGACATCACCATTTTCATCTTGTCTTGCTCCTCTGCTTATTTGAATCTACCTTGCCCAGAAATACAGACCATGTCCTTCAGCATGGCCCTGTGATGTTCACCCTTGCCTGCCACCTGCCACCCAGGAAGTGAGTAGTAACAGCTAGAATTTAAGTGCTGGACTCATAGCCAAAATCCTTACGAATTTCCATTCCTCTAAAAGAGGGGCAGCATCTTTGGCCTGTGTCCTTGCCAAAGCTATCATGTGAACATTAGGGCTGAAAGGAGATGAAAGCAAAAACTTTCCAACTCCTTTGACATGTTTTGAATACCTGAGGTTCCCACTCTACTTTCAGAGCTGCCAGACTATTTAGCATAATCCTTAGCAATGACAGAGCATTCCCAGCACACCAAATGACCTTACTGCATCAAGCTATAGATGTGACTTACCAGGGCTGTAACAGAGCAGTGATATCAGAAAAGTACCTGAGGATATCAGCAAGGAAACAATGTGTTTGCTTGTTAAAAGAGTGAGACTCCAGGCCTTTGCCAGTAATAGTACTCACGAACTGAGGTATTCCTCAAATGCCACACTCACAGATTTGTCTCGGAAGCACAGAAACCATCTATCCAGAATTACAAGTAAATGATCACCACTATTGTTAAGTCATTGCAAAGGGTCTTCAAGTGGTCTGTCTCACTCCTTCACTGTGGCAAATCTGATTGCATTGCTTCATTTTGCAATGGTTTTGGCATATGTGAATTGTAGGTCAAATGCCTGAGACCACTGACTGCTGAATTTTTCTAATGTTTTCTCCTAAAGCCTATTGACAGCTTGGCCCAAGCAGTTATCAGATAATAAAGCACTCACCATCAGATAATAAAGCATTCCAGACAGAAAATACCTGAATTAATTTTTTGCAGGTACTTAGCAGGCCAGATAGTCTACAAAACTGGATAATTTAAAAGTTATTTTTACCTTAATGGATCTGTTTTAAATGTGCACAGCCAAGGTCAGCACATTAAGATAAATTTCTAATGTTCATGGAAGGAGAAAATATTTTTGGATCTTAACTTTTCCCCTAAGACAACAGAAGCTACAATTCCTCTCTATTAACTAATACAGTAATATTTGAAAGGATACAAGGATACCCATTTCCCACCTGACCAGGATGTCCAAAGAAATACTTCATATATTTTAAGAAAAGAACACATGTATTAGCTGACAAACCACAAAGTTAATTGTACTTGGACTGTGATTCCAGTAATTACTTGGTATGACACTTTGAATATCCACTTTAAGTTCCAGCTTCATACTATACATAAATCCCCCACAGAAACCTCTGTGGTTCCTCTTACAAAAGCCTATGAGAAAGAAACCCTATTGGGACAAACCAATGGTCTGTATTTGGCAGTGGTAAGTAACAAATGCCTCACGAAAGAGCAAGATAAAGAGCACATCTTCTGCCTTTGCATCTGAACAGATCACCTCAGACTAAGCTGTTATGGGCAATAAAGGGCTGTTGGCAAGATCAAAGACGCATATATTGCATTTTGCTTCACCTCCATTAATGACTTTAAACACCAGTCTGGAGGACGGTACATAGCCAGAAAAGAAATTAACAGTGACCGCTTTGCCTTCTTAAGACAAAATCCTTATGGAGAACAAATTCACACTTATGCAAGAAAAATCACTACCAACCCTCTACATAATTGTGCAATTAATGTTTCCTTTCATAAAGCCCTGATCTGTTCTTCTTATATATAGCTCAAGCAATTATTTATTTGGAATACTGTAACTGTACTACCTTCATCACGGAGTGGACATTTACTTGTTTCAACACAATTACTGTAACCAGTAAGTTAATGTAAGCTCATAACAGAGATGCCATCATTACACAGATTTATGAGAAGAGCACTAAACATAAAATTGAGGTAATTGCCTGTGTGCTGCCAGGCTATTTTGCCAGTTAATATAAATAATATCATTCTCAGCATGAGCCATCAGAAGGACATCATCCTTAAAACTAATTCCTCACCTGCTACTGTCAGAAATTTTCACTATAAACTTGATAAAGTATTTGTTGCTTAGTGCTACTGAAAATCATATATTATCAGAGAAAGGTGGTTACCTCAAGTACCCAAAACAATCTGTTGTTTTGTTGCGTTACCACATAAAATTGATTTAATGCTGCAATTTTCCATTTCTCTCTGGACCGCAGACTGCTAATTTATTAGTCATGTATATTGAAATTTCTCCTTTTTCCATTCATGTATAAATTTCTATAAGCAAACTGAACAGATAGTATTTGTTTGGTTTATTTTTAAAACTTGAAAAAATAAATCATATGTGAAGTTCTGCTACTCAAGCTATTCAAATGGGTCCTATGAAGCAAGCAAACACTAAAAGCCACAAGGAAGATCAGAAACAGGAAATGCTGGTATGCAAGAAATAAAGACTTATGTGAGTCCTTGGTTTATGCCAAAAGTTAAACAGAAATACCAAGCACAAGGAAGTAGAGGGATGGGGACGTTGCTTGCTCTTAGTAAACAGTGCAATAGCAGATTTGAATGACTGCTACTAATGTATTCCATTTTTTTTTAAATTTGATTCCTAACTTTTTTTTTTTTTAATTTAAAAACAAATTAAACTGCATGTCATAGACAATGAGTCTGGAAATTTTTGACTGCCAAATTTGCACAAGAGCAAAAGCAAGTACACCAGCACTCAGGAATGCTTGTCCGTGACCAATGTCCTCCTCACCCACCAGGCTCAGTGTTTATCATCATAAAGTGTAAACATTGTTTCAACTGAACAAAAGAGATTTAGAAGCCTTATCACACACCAGTGCCTCTGAGTCTTCTGAAACACAGGAAGATGGTCTGAACAGAATCACTGGATCACTGTCATGATCTTGGTCGCTGTGGAACTCGTGGAACAGCAGACACAGATGAACCCAGGACTTGGGTCACGTACTACTTAAAAGTAATACTGGGGCATACTGCAGGTGTAGCTGAGAAAGATCTCAAAGAACTGAAAAAGTAATGAGCCTGATAGCAAATTGCTCCACACTTGATTGCTCTGCAGCCAATTGCAGAGTGGTACAAAGTACTTTAAAAGCCAACAGTTTTTAGGAAAATAATGAATAGGCTCTGTTAAAGCTAGGGATTCCTAAAGCAAATTTTGTTTGTTCCAGTAAAGTTCATGGTACTAGAAAAGGTCTGATATTATTATCTTACCCAGAATGGACTAAGACAGCAATATTAATAATGCTTGTTCCCTTATAAAAGAAAGTTGCAGAGGGACCGTGACACTTGCAATCTCCTGTCTTCCCATCACACTGCATATGCCAGAAATCTCCCAGGTGAAAGGAATAATAATCAAATATGTTAATAACCTTTTCAAGAATAGTATCCATGCTACTCTTGAATGCACCTAGGCTATTCTTGAATGTCCAATAAATGTAGAAAATGTCAGGGCAAATAACTTTCTGAAAACTAGTACATCTCTTCAAGACTGTAGGTGTGGGCAAAAAAACACTAACTGTGGAAGCTTGTATCTCACCATTTCATGCCATCCTTTATAATACTATGCTTTATTATACACAAGCCCTTTCTGTGCTATAAACACATCTATAAACAAATACTTTCTGTGTATTTGGGGAAATTGAGTGTTTCCAGCCCAAAAAGACATTTCAAGTGCAAAGAAGCTTCAGACTTTATCTACTCGAAAGTTGAGCAGCAGAGATAGATTTCAGGTGCCAAACGCTTTCCAGCCAATTAATCTTTTAAATAGTCCTCTGGCTCAGGACCCTGCAGGCCACAATATTGCAGCAGTAAGTTAGTATTGCTCACATGGTGGTTGCAGGCTGAAACAGATGTGTCTTCTGTCCTCAGCCTCCTGCTGCAACAGCAGTGGTACCAATAGTACCATGTTCTGACAATTTTGCCTTCTATCCATTGAACTTTCATGAATATATTCTATGATTCTTTGACTAATTTTCAAATATTCTTCCTGACTACTCTTTCCCAACCTTGTATGTGCTACTGATCATTAGGATTAAAGCACAAACTAAGCAGTAGCTGTTCTCCTAATCTGTTGATAAAAAGCATTGTTTTGATCAGTCTTCTAGCAAGAACTTCTGGATCAAGTCAGTATTTGCTAAATTTTTTTTTTAGTTATAGAGACAATTTTACACTGCAGCACCCTGTGGTGGACTGAAATGTTGGTAATGTATTAAACATCTATTAATCATAGACTTTTTGTCAAACTACAAGGAAGCAACTGCTTGTCTTTGGCCATCAAAGCCTGACTGGAATATGGACTGCAAAGGGGAACTTGAGATAAGACTATTGTCTCATTATCTCAGGTCTGAGAAGTAAACAAGGCCCAGGGGGTGGTGGAGGAGAAGGGTTTTGGGTGCGTGATGGTCTCCACACCAAACCAAGGGAGTAAACCCCCCTCGCTCTGGGAAGACCACATACACATGGGAGATTCACGCAAGAGGCTGCTGAGAAGGGGTCATATACCATCAAAGATGCACCAGGCACCTCCCCTGCTCATTCACAAAGCCTTCCACTACCAAAGGACTGCTCATGATCCAAGTGAGGCAACAAATCCAGAGCCTGTTGCAAGAGACTGCAAAGCTTCACCCTCACACCCCTGGGGAGGTGCCTGGGCATCTCCTGAATGTGCATTAATCCACTGGACCCCATGTTTTGTTGGACCCTCACCACCAAGAAGATCAGAAGAACTGGACTGATGGGATGCCACCAGGTTACATGGAGTGGTGATACATTTTCTATTTTAATCTCTTTCTGTCACTTTCTTCCCCCTCCTTTTTCTATTTCTTTCTACTTCCCTTTCTCTCACATTTACCATTAAATAAAACTCATACTATTGCCTTTGGCATCTGGTCTCATTTGCATCTTAATTTGGGTAGAGGCATTTCTAACAATTTGAATAACCGGATCATAAGACATACAGAAAACAAATCATCTTGACCCACAAATCCTATTTCTTTTGGCTCAACGTGTATGTCTTGAAATTGCTTAGGTGACTGAACTAACAACAAAACAATACTTTCAAATGATACAACTAATCAGTGTCAGCTTGCCAAGCTGATGATAGGAATGTTAAGATAGCACAACCAACAGAGACCAGGTATACTTGCTATAATTTTTCTGTAGGCTTCCTCTCCTACAGAGTCTTATTTCCTCACCTTTCCAGGCAGTTCTCTCTCCTTTCCTCCACACTGCTCACCTCTTGAAGGCCATCAGAGAGCTCCTGGCAAATACAGAGATTCTTAGCTTCCACCAGCATGCTCTGTTTACATCTCACAAATATTCAAAGAAAACCTTAGAAACAAGCTGGATAATTAAAAAGGTTCAAGCAAAACTCCTACAACAACCGGTTTGGGGGTGTTTGCCCAGAGTGGCTGTAGAAGAGCACTGACAATTTGGAAAGAAAACATTTCCTTCACTGTGACAGGCATTGACATAAGAATATCAGCAGTAGGTAGCAGAGAAGTACTTTTCCCCGTGAACCTTCCTATCCCTGACACAAAGCTTATCCAGATAAACCCCAAGCAACCACTGGTATTAATGTAAAACACTGAAATAAATTACAAAAAATTATGATGCTTTTATTAGATAAAGTAAGGTTAAATTAAGGTAACAGTACCTCACAGAATGACATCTGGCATCAAGGTTTGCAAAAGTCCATGCTGTTAACTTTACAACTTTAAGTCTTGCTAAAAAGACATTCGGGTTTATTTACCAAGACCTATTTTCTATCCCTCTGCACAGGCTAGCATTACAATACTTTCACTGTACATTAATATTGGTTTATCTCAGTTGTTGCATAATTTTGCCCCTGGCAGGGACTGGTTGCCAGATTCACCGGTTTTTTCCCTTCTTTTCAAAATATTGGCTTATTCTAGTTCCCTGTCAGTGTTCATGGAGTAAAGCACTGCTTAGCAGGAGGGATAAGGCAGACACAGACATTTCCTGACAACAGGAAAAAAAAATCAATTTTACAATCTACACAATATTAGCAACCCCACTGCTTTCTCAGCACTACAGTAAGACAGAGGGTGGGGAAGATCCCAGCTGGGAGTCTTGAGTGCCCACCCTGCTCCCGTGTTCAATGTCTGCAGCTAGCCTAGCACATACAGCATCAATCTTTTGGGGATACCTCAGCCAGCACATGCCATTCCTCTTTTTCTGTTCCTCTTCCTAGCAGGATCTCAAGCAAACAAACCACCAGCTCTCCAAGCCTTGAGCATTTTTATTCAGTTTTCTAATTCAAATTACAATGAATGTTAACACACAGTGTAAACAGGTGAAAAGGTTGTTGCTATTTAAGTCCTGTATATCAATCACCTGTGGAAGATTAGTAATAGTAATAATAATAAGGGATAACAATAAGCATGATAAACACATAACTACATGTGCAAAAAGTAACTGAAAATTAAATGTTAACTGCATGCATGTACCTGACCTTTTGCTTTGCAAACATGCAGTAATTGGTATCTGCAGATGTGCTGTTAATGATACTCAGGTATGTTCTGTCTGTCTTACTGAAAGAAAGATTTTAATGAAATAAATGTCAAGATGATTTCTTGGATGACTGCTTACACTAGGATTTGATCTCTTGTTTATACTTGTTTAATATCCGTAAATTATGGCATATGTTTCAGAAGCATGTAATTACACCTGTCATTCTGCGTGTTAAATTCCTAAGCACTGCGGACAAACTGTGCAATGATAGATAGCCAGTTCAGACATCATTTATGGCAAGCTAAATCATCTTCAAAAAAAACACCAAACACATGGTTTTACCAGCAACAAAATTCTTCTAACTTTGCTCTTCTAATGATGCCTTGTTGATAATTCTTTTCTTAAAAATACATTAAATAGCTTTTCTAGGACAAGTGTGTAGCTGAATTTTGCAGTATTATTATCAAGGTTTGTTCACTTGTTCGTTAGAGAGAATTTTCAGGTCACTCCTATGATCATCAGCAACACCAAACTGCTACACTGGCCTGTTTGATGAAATGACTAAAGTATTCCTTTCACTTTTTTCTAAGGTAGCAATAAATGCCTCTTCATTTATACCATTCTGTAACGTTTTCCATCAGTAACCAAAGGAAGAGGAAACTTTCACATATTATTTTGTACTGAATTTCAGTGAGTCACTTAATGCCCGTAAACCAACTTCAAACATTCTCATTGCTATGGATGGAAATTGAGCCTATGCCCATGGGAGAACACTGGGCCCAGGATACTCAGACCTCCCTCCTGTAAAGCCAGTGCTCAGCTGCCGAAGGCTTTCCTGACACTAAGGACAACCTGCCACTGTAGTCAGGGTGGATGACTTTTAACTTGTTGGCTTAGGGTAGGCTGCTCCAGCACATCAAAGAGCACACACGGCTGGTTTTTGTAAACCAAAGCAAAGACCCTATCTGATACACTGCCAGATAAAATGTTATGCTAATAGCAGCATATGCATAAGCTGGTTCAAGGCACAGGGCAGCTCTACTTCTTCAAATGTATATCTACTTCTATCTAGTGATACTGCATTTCTCATGTCCTCAGGCACCCTGGTGCACTCCCCACGGGTGGCAGCTGGGGCTGTGGAGCATTGCCTGCACTCAGGTATCATGCTCCTGCCACCATTTGCTGTTCTCCTTGGCACATGACATGGTGCAGGGAGTGCAGAATTCAGCTCGTACAAAGTAGGAATAATTACGTATACAATGTTTCTTAACTTTTTTCCCCTTAATCTTTACAACAGAAGCTTTTACTAAATCAGGGAAATTCATATGTATTGACATCTAACTCCACAACTCCATTTTTTTTTAAGTCAGTGGATCTGAAAAGTGTCCCAACTAAAGTCATATCTACTGTATTATTTCATTTGACTTGCAGAAATGTTGGCTGTAAGCTCCCAACATAGTCCAATTATTTGTTTTATTTGTCCATTTTACATTATTTTTATGGTTAATTTTCTGTGTGGTTTAATATTTTAATGTTTATAGGGATGTGCCTGGAGCACTGTTGCAAAAAGGAGCTGTAAAGTAAAATACAACATTACTTATTATCATGAATCAGTCTGCCTAAATAAGTATAGCATCTACAATATTCACAATAGCCTGCAGAAAGAAGGAATGAAAAATATCACTGTCAATAGCTGATGTGGGGGTGTCCTCCAATTTTCTATATTCAAAACAAAAATATCTACACTCCTTCTCTAACATCCTATGTGTAAAACAAATCAAAAATAATTACAACTCTGTATGTCAAGGACAAAAAAAATCTATATTTTATGAGAGCAAACAAATAAGACAGTTCATGGCACGGGTTTTGCTCTGCAGAGATATCAGCCCTAGATACTTAAGGACCTGCTTGGCATTTAGACAGCTCAGAAATGAGATAGCAGCAGGTGGTTAGAAACTCCTAGTCTTTGGAACTCACTGCGTCTTTTTCTATGACTAACAAACATAGATAGGCACTTCCCGAAGTCCACTTGCACTTGAGACTCATGTGGGTTGATTCATCCATTCGTATGAATACATGGGTCTGTCCTTGAGGTCTATGTTAAACTAGGCAGAGGAAGACAGGGGTTAGATAAATTTTGTGTTACCATTCTGGCCAAGACTTTCAAACTTAATCTTAAAGAGAAAGCTTGGAAATTCATGGCTAAAGCATATAAAGGAATGTTCCAGTACTCAAATGTTCTTTACTGTTAGGTCTCCCCATGGCACTCAGCAGGACTTCTTTGAAGGTTTTTCCTTTGATACTGGTCTCTGTCATACGTATCTGTCATTTTCTTTTTTGTAATTTATCCTCTCAATGCACAAACATGTTCCAAAAGTTAAAATAAGGTGGTAGTATCTGCCTGAATTATACTTAATAGCCCGGTGGTTAGAGTACTCAGCTGGGAACAACTAACCATTGAGTTACAGGGGTTTGGGTCATGAAAGTCTCTGCTGCTGAAGCTGTTCATGTTTTCACAAACAATTAAACTTCCATTGGACCCACCTGAGAGTAATTCACTGCACAGTCCAGTATTCAGCAAGGAACAGGAATAGCTAAGTTCAAATCATTACTCTAACGAACATTTAATGAATTTTAGCATGGATGAAATACAATGTTCCCATTGTGCAAGCTTATCAGCAGTGAATAGACAGCATCTGGCAACAGCAGCATTAACGTGCATACAGCTGTTCAGAGGTAGAAAAGTGGGCAAGAGTTTTCAAGATGCACAATTACAGGCCTGTTTTGACAAGCAGTTCTGAGCTTAGAGACCTCCAGGGAAAGTCCTGCACACAGGAGACTGGTGAGATAAGACCAGTTCTGGCAGAAAGAAAAGTCACAGGGTGGAAGTTCAGGACATACAGAGTGCCCTGGCATCCCTGTTTGTGCAGAGCTCTCACCCTCTGTGACCAGAACTCTTAATTTTACTGTAAAGCAGTCTTGTCTGTTGCTGTGGGGACTGGAGTTGAACTGTCCCATCTCCTAAGGTATATTTGATTCCCTTCTCTGAATCCAAAAGAAAGAATTTGCTCAAGAGCCTTGTGTAAGCCATGAGTAAACACAGTTCAGTAACAAGGGCACCAGCACTTAATGAATGGTATCTAAGACTGTAGTTTCAAACCTATCACTTGTATTTTATGTTATGAAATTTCCAAAATAGAACTAAAACATTTTGTTTTACATTAAATATAAGCTATCATTTAACATAAAAGAGAACATTTTGGAAAGCTTTGCTCAACAAAATAAAACAAAACCAAAGCAAACAAACAAAAAATTTTTAAAAAGCACCACCAAATAAGGAAGCCTCTAAGTTCCAACTCCCACTTCTACATGATCATTTTGGTTCAGAATAAAATGACCTTTTATTTTCAGTTTATCTGTCAAACTGACTAATTATTTGCACACTAGCTCACAATATTGCATTCATATTTTGGATATATTAAAAACAACTGAAAAGGAGGAAATGTAACATTAGCAATCAGCTTTTCTAAAAGATGTGGAAGCCCCTCTTAGCTTCTGATCCCCTCTTGGTAAATAGATGACGTAGCTAATCACCACAGAGCTGACAGAATTTGCATTAATCTTAGGGGTTTTTACTCAATTTAGAAATAAGCAAACAAACTTCTAATGAAATCAACATGAAAAATTAAACAAACAAAAAAGTGGTTCCTGAGACACCAAGAAATAAACTGGTATAATTGCCAGCTAGCAAGTCTTTTACAAAACTAATTTGACTGTCTCTTTTCTCAAGCATTTAAGAACAAAACAAATCCACTCAGTAAAGTAGAACATACATTTGCACACACACCTATCCTAATTTTCTTTCATCCTGCACTACTTAATTTCTTGCTTTACTTTTTGTCATAACAATGACAGACATTCATTTTTTTTCCAATTACTCTAATATAGACTGCAGATATGAATTTTAACAATTTTAATTTTGTTGGGCATTAATCCAAATACTTTTTCCTGACTCTTGGGCTCTCTTTGACTGTCTTGCTTTCCTAAGGGGGATGTACCGCCTCTGATTACAGGTCAAGCAGGCTTCACCACTTGCTCCTGAGACCAGTGACTTGCATATTTAAATCATACTGTGCGTTGGATAATCTCCTTTCATAGCAAAACCCAGGGGAGAGAACCATGTAAGAGGATACAAGGAATCCCTCGTTAAGAACTAGCTATCTGAAGTACTTATATGCCCCCACCCCTTACTCTTATATCTGATTATCAAGGAGCCTTTATATTCACAAATCCCCTAAGGCACAAAAGTGCTGTAACCAGGGAAGCAGGGGGCGGGAGACCCTGGCCATCAGTCCTCCAGGGCCGCTGGGCACCCAGCTCCACGGGCATCAGCCATCGGGCTGAAGATTCGCTGCTGCGTGACT
Source organism: Myiotriccus ornatus (assembly GCA_036023395.1). Classification (NCBI taxonomy): domain Eukaryota; kingdom Metazoa; phylum Chordata; class Aves; order Passeriformes; family Tyrannidae; genus Myiotriccus; species Myiotriccus ornatus. The sequence continues at coordinate 19,859,451 of JAYRBT010000042.1, read as the reverse complement.
TGCCCAAGGTCACAGAGAAAATCTCTGCTGAGGCAAGACAAAGGATGTAAGGCTTCAACGGGCACTACCACACGGCAAAGGAAGTCTGTCACACTCAGACAAAGCCTTGCAGCTTGCCACTGAGCCAAGTGATTATGTGATCCATACCAAAAATACCTTGTATTTTCATCACCTTTTTACATCTTTACTCTCATTCTCTCCTGTGTGCCAGAACCAAACATTATTTGGTGCATATGCAAAGTCACAGTAAAAATAAGTATAACTGAAATAGTGAATCTTCATCCCTGAAGCACAAGTTCTTTGTTATTCAGCCTAAAAATAGAAATAAGGAGAGAAAAAAGAAACACAGGCTTTGAAACTTGGCAGGAATGGCAGCAAATCATACCTTGAGTCACAGGGCACTCTCAGCATCTGTTCCAACTGCAAGCTTTTCATGCTCCCATATACAGCACAGCTACCTTCCCATCTTATACCGGTCTCCAAAACTAGCCCTAAAGATACTGTTTTTTCTCTGCAGTCTCAAATGCCTTATACATCCAGTTTCCAAAATGCTGTTCAATCAGTACTGGAGATGTGAACCAGTTCACAGATTATGAGTTTTTGCTGTTCAGATGATATTTGGCAAAACGGTTCCCAGTGGGCTGAAACAGCTCTGACTGCACTTAGGCTTTGCAAGTGGAAGTGTTTAAAATATGCACAAAATAATGCTGGTTAATAAGACAAATGTTTACACTTAAAACTTTCTGAGGGCATCATCAAATCCGGTCCGACAAAGAAGACATAAACACATTATTTTTCTTTTATGTTTCATGCTTTTCAATAGCTTTAACCTTCATTACAAACATTTCAGTTTTGCCTGAACTGAGCACAAAGAGAATCAGCCCTTTAATCCTCAGGACAATACATGTTTTCTTCACACTTTGGAAAGCAAATATAGCAGCTGGTAACTTTTAAATCCTGTGCTTTGTTATGCAAAGAATTGTAAACAGAATCATCAAAGTTAGGAGAGGAAAACACGGGCTACTTTGCCTAGAAATTTTTCCTACTTATACAAAAATGTATATTTTATACTTCTATCCAACCTAAATTTCAGTAGGAAATTTGGCATTTTTCTCATAATACACAACTGGATGAAACTTTAGACGAAGGGTACCTCTTTGCAATATTTTTTCCTAATAGTCAACCCATATATTCATTCCTGAAACAATATCATAGCTCTAACTATATAAGGCTGTGCTCTACTAATTCCTCTTTATGAGTAGAATTTGAAGTGTTAGGTTTGTAGTGTACCCAGCCCTATCGTCAGCTCATCTTTCAGACTTCATTTTTGGAAGTGTCAAGCCTAGACAACCATTGCAGGATCCACAGCCTCTCTGAAACGTTTCTCTACTGAATAGCCTAAATATAACTGTGATGATAAGTTTTCACTAAGACCTTAATATTTCACAGTACTTTGCAAACAAAAACCAAAGAAAATTTATCTGAATAAGAGTAACCATCACTGTAAGGGATCAGTGTTACCATAACTTAGTGGAGTTGCTTGACGAAATTGTGCCCTGCCTGGAAGAAGATTGTGAGGGCATTTTAAATGTGACAGAAACACTATCCAAGTAAAAATCTAATGGAAGTTGTTAGGCACTTTTCATAGAATGATACGCAAAATGGACTATCATCCTTTTTCTAGTTTTCAACTTACAGAAGAGCCATGTGCATAAATGCACAAGTGAAGAAGGAATGAAGATTCAGATTCAGCCTCTACAAATATTACTGCTAAGTAACTATATGCTGGAGGCACCTTCTGTGAAAGAACATAAGCCAAAACTCAAAGGATGAATTATTCCAGCTCAGAGAAATCAGTTTTGTTCCTGTCTCACAGTCTCAAGCTGTAAAAGAGATACAGTAGAAAGAGGGATCTCACAATACCATGGCATATCTCAGCACTGCTATAAGGAATAGTTTATGTTGGAGAAGAGTTAGAGCCCAGGATTTATCTGAAGTGCCAGACAAGAAATCCTACAGTGGGGCAAAAAAAAGAAAGACCCTTGTCCCTTTAGGGTTCAATCTCTCAACAAGCAGGTCCTTTATTTCCTGTTACCACCACAGATAAGCCCCTCTCCTAAGCTGTCCAGGTTCCAGCTCTTCCTCCTGCTGACCTGCTCATCCTCACAACCTACAGAAACCGAGACCCAGTCAGAGTCTTGCTTATTCAGCATGTCTGAAAAAAAATTTTCTTTGGACACTATGGAATGAAACAGTCGCTTGAAAAATACTGGGACCAGTGGTCAAAAGTAGCTTTTCTTCATGTAACAAGAGAGAAATAGAGCAGGTGTGAAAAGGAAGAGAAAAGGAGACGAGTAAGATTCCTTCCACAGAGAAGTGAGAAAGGATTTAAGAAACTGGTACCACCCTTGCAGGGGTTTAAAACCTTAGAAAACCACCTATCACTTTCCTCCAGGGCTTCCAAAGTCTTCCAGTGAGAAGAGGTTCTGTGTGTCGCAAGTGCAAGCATGGATCAACCCATCAACTTTCTGCAAACATGAAAGATCTGTCAACACTCATAGCGCTGATCCAGTCCCCTTCTGAAAGCATTTCATTCTCTCTACTGAGGGCACAGACAGCCAAGGGCCAACAGCCTCCTAATTTAAGGCATCACTTAAATGCCTAATTGTCCTGTTAGAAGGATAGGAGGCATAATATCTTGCTGAGAGCATATGTAGATTCCAGCCCAGAGGAGCATTTTGCTCTTGGCTATTTAATTCATTCCTATGGAATTACTGTCCCTCAGTAAGACTTTTGTTTGGATGACTACTTTTCTCTGACAAATGCTAGCAAGCACAAGGATATACATTTAAGCCCTGTAAACCAGTTTAATCCTAAAAGCACAATATGCTTTAGGGAAAATAATGAGAATGGAAATACACAAACCCCCAAAATATACCACTTGGCTCTAACACAATAGTGCTTGGCTTCTGATGACAGTCAGATTGCAGGACTATTCATATTGCCTTGTCACTGTACTGAAAAAATTAAACACCAAGGGAAAGGGTCGACTTAATTTAGTTCTCATTGTGGCTAATACAACTAACATTGCTGTACAAAAGCATTGAAACAGCATCAATGGTCCTTGCAGTGTTTTGGCTTCCCTTCAGCATGACATAGGAGCAGAGGAGCTCTGTCCCAAGACATCAGCAGCAATGTCTATACTGGTTAATCACATCATTTCAGAGCACATCTCTCAGCAACAGCTCAGCTGCCTCTACTGTCAGACCGTCAGGACAGTCCATAACTCGGCCACGACCTGTGCCAGCCAAGTCTTAGAATTTCCTGACAGGCTTCAGAAGTCAGCATGGGTTAGGAATCATTCCCCTCTGGTAACTTCCATGCAGCCCCATGGTTCAGGGGAATAAAGGACTGTATGATGTGGGTGTGGATTTTCTGTGTCAGCTGGTCTCGGTGCCAGGTGCCAGACAACCATGCCAGGTACATTTTGTTTACTAGCAGATAAAGTGCCTGCTATTAACACAAGATCTTTAAAAAACCTCACTGCAGAGTTTGTGTTTCTGTGCATAAGTGAGCTCTTGTTGAACTGCTAGGCTCCTCTCAGGCTTTTGTTCTTCTCAAATTATGCTCTTCTGAAATTGTGACTGATATCTGTATTACTACAGGTATTATTTAGCAGATAACTCAGGGACCTCTGTCATTTACAAACAACCCCAATACAGTGGCAGAAAGTCAGCAAAGCTTCATCTGTGAAAGGGTGAAACAATTTTCTCTGCATATGCAGTTTCCTTCATGTGAGGGAAAGATGTGTATATATATACATCAAACTGCGCTTAGGGAAGTAGAAAGAAAATCAGACTGTTGGTCTTTCATTGCTACATTCTCTTTGTAAGGTGTTCATGTACTGTGCTTATGGAATGACGTAAAAATCTCAACATTTTAGACAGCTTCAGTATGCCTACAAAAGGAGGGGAGACATCTCAAACATTTAAAAAACATTAATCAAGCTTCCGATTGTTCCTGTGAAATGTTTAAATGCAAGCACATCAAAATGACAAAAGAGAAGCACAAAAAGGTCAAGAGATTCTTCTCAAGCTTTATAGCAAATGAATTACAAACATGGAAAATAACACAGAAAAGCAGATTGCCCCTTTGCTCTAACCATTGGTTATAGCTCCATCTAGGAATGTTAGAAGACCAAAATTATTAAATCTTTAGAGGAATAGTTAAGGATTAATATACTGTAGAATACTAAATTAATGCATCAAGTTGCTTTTGTACTCCCTTGCCTCAAGCAGCTTAGCACAAATAAAAGTTGATGCTAATCAGTGCTAGCAGTTTCCACAGAATCTGAAAACCTGTTATTACCTCTGGCTGCAACTAAAAAATTTGGCAACTGTTTCATTATTGACACTAGCAAAGCATCTCTTGTACCTATAATTTTATCTTGCTGTTGACCTGGCATTTGCCTCTGTTGGCCACAAAACATTTAACCTAGTACTGACAGAAGAATCATGGTTAAGTTAAAAGGGTTTTTTTGCATAATCAAGTGTCTACGGCCATGGACATGACAAGAAAGTATATATAATAAAGGTATTTTCCAGCCAATAACAAGACAAGATGCTCAGGCACTAAACAAATATGTGCTTGTACTAAGCACTACAAAAAACACTGTAAAATTAAATGGCACGTATTGGCGATGGGTTCCTTTTATAATTATTCAGAAAGTGCAAATATTATCTAGAGCAAAAGTAAAATAAATCTGTTCATCCTAAGAGCTGATTTCAAAATGTTTCAGTAGTCTTCTCCCTACTAACAGCAATTTTTCTCCACAGTTCACACAAAATTTTCCACATATGTTTTAATCACCAGGAAAAAAACCCATCCTATTTCAAATTTCAAATGCCATGCAGCAGCAAATGTTATTGACACATGTAGCATGACAGAGTGAACAGAAAATGAATATATTCCAATCAGTGTAGCACATTTTTTATTAATGAATGCCAATATGTTGTGTAAAATTCTTGAGCCCCTTCTGCACTTTAACATTAAAGTATATGATAAAGCTTTTCTATTATTGAAAGACCCTGCAGTCAGACATGGAACAGACTGATTTCTGTATTTCCCTAGAGCCTTTGAAGTCTGTAATGCTCCTGAGGTGCAAATATTTCCATAGAGTCAAGATAAGTATCTGTGTATGGCTTAGGTTGCCTCACAAAAATATGATTGTGATCTCTGAAATTATGTGGTAAGATGTTATTACATTTTATTTACATCATATTCCCATCAAACATGAGATGCACTCCACTGCCACAATCTAAATACATAGCCCTGCATTTATGAAGTTCAGTGAGGTTAGCCTCTGTACAGCGGTAATGCCCTCATTTCTGGGAGGCATGTCTGCTGCTTCATGTAGGTCTAGAACACAAGGCAACAAAAGTGCCAAATGGCAGCCAAACATAAAAAGACCTGCAACTAAGCATAAAAATAGCATCATCCAAGTACAGCCATGGTAACTGCGCAAAGCTACCAGCCAAAGATCCAAAATGAGGCAAGGAAAAAACCAAAGGAAATAAACAAAATGCTGGTGAAACTAATATATTCCCTTCTAGATTTACTGAAAGAAACTACCCCTTGCATTTTGGATGGTTGCAATAAAGTTGAAAGAGGAACTTCATAATGTCATTTGTACTTGTACTTCTGAAGAGGTAAATGTGTATGAAATGTATAAGGCAAATGTGCATGAAGTGAATATTAGTCCCATCAGACAGCAGCTATTAAAGTGGGTTACAGCAGTGCAGCAAGAAGGGAATTTGACCAAAAAGAGGAAATAAGTAATTTAGCCTTGGGAAAAGTGGAGAAAACAGAAGGCAAGACAAGGCAAAGCAAGGCAAGGAAAAGAATAAAACTGTTGATGAATATTTTGGCTTTGTACACATGTACATAAATATATACATAAAAGCTTAAGATCACAGTTCACCAAGCATACTGTTCACCCCTCTCAGTTTGCATGCAAACCATCATCTCTAGGCTGCTCCTAGTGGGACACTGGCTAGAAGAAGTGTGAAGGTGCCAGATGGAGTGTACCACAGAGTTCAGAAAAAGTATGAGGTTTTTAGATGTGAGGACACTAGCATAAACAAAGGTGTCTCTTTTTCCAGCTGATTTTAACCACTGACACGAGTTATTTAGACATCAAACAAGCAGAAGTTTGAATACAGGGAGCATAATACATTAATTGAGCTAGGTTAGAGTCTCTCGTTTCCTCCAGGTTAAGTTTTGGGGACTGCAAAACAGCATCACACTCATAAGACAAAGAATACCGCCTAGTCATGCCTGAGCACCCTACAGAAAATCAGAATTTCAGTAAAATAAATATAAGGAAGGATATAAGAGTAATATTTTGACAGATTGAATTAGTAGAAAGGTTGGCCTTGTGACAGTGAAAGCTACCAAGAGACAGACAGCTCCTGAATAGACTCTGTCAGCCTACAGTCCCTTGCCTCTATTTCCCTTATGGAGCAGCCCACTCCTAATGTTCGCTGATAAAAAAGAACTTAACATTAAGAGCCAGCAACTTCAAGCGGGCACAATTTGTCCTGAGATCCATGATGAACCGGTTAAATGGGCAGTGGCTGTGTTACTACCTACCATAGTCCTCTGCTTGCCTTTCTTCCGCTATATTTGCAGCAAGACCAGCTCCAAGTTCTGAAAGTTTAATAAGCAAGTGTTTCACACAATCTTTTTTTACCAAGTACCAGAGTCATACAAGATGAAAAACAACCACCTTATGATAATCAAGGCATAACAGGTCCACTTCCAAGCAACTAATTCCATGATCCAGTGTTTTCTGTGTGTAAAGCGCCTCTGAAAGGTCTAAAACCACCAAGAGGTGAAATTTAGTCTATCCAAATTTGGACCTTAACGTTTTGGATCTAGTAACGGTAAGACCTACAGAAAAACACCTGCTAAGCAGCAGTGCACCTCAAAATTCACAAAAGGAGAAAGAAAAAAGAAGAATTTAAGGCAAGACATTTGATCAGGAGAAAGCCTATAGATCAAGGTTGTTTTCTGTGGTGGCCCCCCTCCCCTCTTCTCATGAAAACACTTAGATAAAAGAATACCATGACTATCAATCAGTTTATGCTATCCACCAGATCATCAGATAGGACTATTGACCTGCATGTTTTCTGTTGTAAAATCAATAAAAGAAAGAAAAAAATTGGCAAGAAAAAGAAAAATAGCAGCATAAAAATTCAAGATGCTGAACATAGTATTTCTCAGTATATCTTTGTGTATTCACATTGAGAAAATATATTTCTCACATTTTCATCAGAGATTAAAATTTCACTGGATAATAATGTTCTCAACAAATATGTAGTCCTGACATTTAGGAACTTCAGAGCAGGTATTAAAGCACTACTGAACTTCAAATTACAGGTTCAACTTGCTAAATAGAACTGTTAAACACAAATATGGATGAATCACACTCATTCTGGATACAATGGAAACAGGTATTTGCATGATGCTGATCACTGCCTTTATGAAAGTACAGGCACTTCCCCCCAGCTGAGTGACCAGCCTTGACATATCTTGCTCCATGTCAAGGCCGGTCACTCAGCTGGGGTAAGTAATGCCTGGAGCCTTTGCGAGCATTGGCCAAGGTCCAGGTCCTCAGCTACAGAGCTGTGCAGGTGCACCAGCTGAGAATTTCAGCCTATGTCTTTGGTCTGAGTACAACCCAAACTGGATTATACATTTGTGTTTCTGGCAAATGGCCCTTAATTTCCTAATCCTCTTGACTATAACCATTGTGAATGATTTCTACAGCGCTGCTAACAAAGGGCCTTATTCAGAAGCCTTTACACATGAAGAGATCCACTTCTGAGAGGAAGGTGTAAAAACAGATTTCAGATGCTGGTCCACCATCAGACATTAAAGGGTATAATTTGTCATTTTTTTACATTATTAAGAATATTTGTGCAGGATCTATAATTAAAACTAAAAGAGATGTCTTCTCCTTTTGCCAGCAGCTGTGTTACATCAATTAAATGGGTAAATAAGATCTTTCCCCAGAGGGGATATCACGTGGCTCTCTATTGATTAAGACTGCAGCAGAACGTTATTTGCAATCTTATTGCATAATGTAAATCAGAAGGTAGCTGTCAAGGTTTCAGAAGACAAATTGCTGCTATCTTAGACAATTCATAGGCCTTTTTCCTTCTTGCTGCTCTTAATTCACAAGTAATGCATGTCTTACAAGGCTTAGTTTCTTAAATCAGTCTACAGAACCGCATTCAACTCAAAACTGGGTGTAAGCCATAGTCTATGTGGCCCTGCATTATAATGGGTCCTAAACTGACCATTCCATCTCTCATTACTTCAGAACTATGCATTATTTAATAGGGTAGCACAACTTCAAAAAAGGATGTGAAATAAAAAATAAACACCTCTCGCAACATGCATGATTGCTCCCAGGAAAGACAGGTCTCCCCACCAGGCATAACTCCAGAGGTGTTCTCCATGTAGAACATTTTTTAAATCTTAGCTCAGTTTTGTGTCCTTGATTTTCACAAGCAAAACGTATGGCTGGAATAAGTCCACTACTCTCAGACCTGTGCAGTACGTGCAGTTGTGGATCAGTTTTGAGAATGAAATGAACACCTGACCACAATCCAGCAGACACTCTGGTCCTCCAGTGAATCCATCATTATACCCTTTGTGGGAGAACCAGAGGGAAGAACAAAAATCTCCACTCAAATGACTGAAATACTCTTTGCTGATGTGAGAAACCTTAAAAAAAAAAAAAAAGCCAATCTTTCTTTATTACTAATCAATCTCTCAGTTATAACAATTAGAAAACAAGTGCAACGCTTTTCAAAATATGTAACAGCAATATTTAACATTACCAGAATCTTCTGCACCAAAGTCAAAGAAATAGTCTTTAGGTGGTTTTTGTTGGTTATAAAGTTGTACAAAATAAGGCAGGGTTTCTGAATGGATGGAAGAAACAGTAGGTGGTAGGACAATAACAGATTTGGACAAAAGTTATAGCTGTTCTGTCCATAGAAAAAAGTGCTCATTGCATAGGATTAAAAATGAAATATCTGCTGTCTGATTTCTTCCATCCAAGTCAATTGAGTAGAATGTGTTCATCTTCCTATCTAACTCAGCAAATTTAAAAGTTGCAGGTTTATTTTTCCATTATTTAGAATGCCTGAGCTTAATAAAGTACATGGAAGGAAATGGCAGAATTGTTACCTAAAAATTATCACTTACAAAATGATAATAAAGTCTGGAAAAAAAATATCACCTTATCAAAAATATGGAGGAGGTTAAGATTTCATGGAAATTAAAGATATTACAGTACACTTCATTTGGCTAAACATTGCACATCAAGAGTACCAGATTGTTACTGGCATATCTTTCTAGGTAACCAAATTATCTGGTCCTCCTACAAATGTATTTGTGTTAAAATCTTATATTTAATTCTCCCGGAAATTTGGGAAACCAATCCCAACCTAGTCTTGATGATCATAAATGCTCAATATGGAACAAATGTGAGTAGTAAAAAAATAAGGATACAAATTCCTGAAGAGTTAAAATGAGCTTTGGTTACCCAGAACCCCAAAGAAACATTTGGGACCTTAAAATAGGGTCTGCAAACATTGCTTTGGGGTATTTTTCCCCTCTTTGTTTTGAAAGGGAAAACCACCCATTTCAGATTTCTGAATGTGGAAGAGTCCTTTCTTTTATGAAGGTAACAAAACACTCACTTCATTGTTCTTGAAATTTAAAAGAAAGATAGAAAATGTTCCTTACCTTAAAAAGTCTTAAAATATTTGCGACCATAATGGACACAGAACTTGCTGCAGCACCTATCACACCTGATATCTTGTCTGGCTTAGTGAAAATAGGTGGGTCACCATTTGCACACTTCACGTCTGAACTGTCTTTTTCTATCAATGCTTGCACAAATGTTAAGGACTGCTCCAATGCATAAGTGTCCCTGGAACATGTATCAAGGATCCGGACACCTAAGGTGATATTGGCAAGAAGATCAGGGTCTTTGTTAATCTGATCAACTGCATACAGCATTGCCTCTAGTCTGTGGATCCCCTTCTCCTTCTTGAGCTCCCCACAAGGCACCCCTCTATCCCCTTTTGCATGAACAGGGAACAGTCCTCCCAAGATGATGTCCCCATCCAGTCGGATGGAGTGGGCATATTCCTGGCCATGAGTTCTTTGCATCAGAGTGAGTATCCAGTAGAATTTGGCTGTTAACAGGAAGAAACAATGGCAGGAAACCAATCGTTTCCCCTCGTATACCATTTTCTCTGAAGACGTCGTTGCTATCCAGTATCCAGATTTTCTTCTTGCTAAAGGATGAGGCTGACCATTTGAAGCTGCACTTTCTGGAGGCTACCATCAGTGCCCAATAAGTAATATAGAACCATGCGGTAGGTAGGTAGAAAAAGGATCTCAGCAGAAGTACATAAAATGTGTTTTACAAAAGATGTCCACTGATGTAACGGGTTGACCAGCTTTTCTGAGATGTGGTTTTCAGTTGCTCTTAACTGATGGCGAAGAGTAGGGTAGTATGTCTGGTCCTGGTGCTAAATGGAAGTCAGTAGCTTACGTCCTTGTACTTTGCCCTACAGCTGAGGTACTTCTGGAAAAAAAAGAGAAAAAAAAAAAAAAAGAGAAATACCATTTAGTTCAGCAGTTTTATACCTGTCACACATATTTACTTCTGAATAGAAGTTACATTGCCTAGGTTTTATTTCCATATTCTTTAAGTGAGCAATTCTTGGTCTTCAGTGAATTTGAACACCTGGCTGCACTGTACTACAAGCCAGGAAATTGATGATGCCAGCAGAGCAACAGCCGAATCAGGGGAACTAAACTTAGCCTGGTGTTCAGATTCTGAACAGTAGTTCATATTTACCTTCACGTTGCATGACATTCAGAAACAGACTTGATCCATAACACACTGTATTTTCTGTTTTGCTGTATCATTCTATTCCAGCTTACAAAAATGTAGTAACTACTGCTCCTCCTGTAGAGGTCCCATTTGTAACAGTGGAGTAATCAGGGCTCCTGAATTTAAGTACACTCTTCAGCCACAGCAGTACAAGCACATTCAATTCATTTGGATGTTAAACTGATTATTTATCCAGTGGAATTCACTTGCAGGGGGTTAACTATATATATAAATCTCCTTCAAAATAATTTTAAACACTCAATTATTTTTATGAAAAGGTAGCTGATTTCTTAAGAAAAAGAAGTACAACATATATGTTAGGAAACCAGCTGAACATCCAGTACTCCCTTTCTGACATTTTACTTGAGCTGAGGTCCAACATTAACAAGGTCTCTGCTTGCATTTGGACCACAATAATTAGGAACAATGTTGTGCCTGCACTGACATTTGGAGAAGTCCCACTGATTTTAACAAGATCAGGATTTCAGCCTACATATCTCAACACCTGACTGACTGTTATAAATATCTTCAAAATGGCCACACTTTAATTCTCAAATGAAGGCATTTATTTATTTCAATATTAAACAAGATTACACATGTCTGAGTAAATTTTTAAACCTATGAAGAGAAGAAAGAATTAATTTTACTTGATACTAGGTAGGCATCTGTGGGCTACAGCATCTGAGGCAGTCTCTCAAATCATCTGTTATAGTCTATGGAAAGCAGTGGACATCCTAGGGTGCAATTCACCTGATCCTTTCCTTTGCAAAAGTTTTACTTATTATGAAATTGATCACACTGACCAAGTGCCCACCTCACTGCCTACACAGAAAATCTGGGCATCAGGCTTATCCGCAGATATGTACTTTGCCCCTAGTGATCTGACTAGTTCCTCCCAAAAATATGACTACGTTAGAAGACAACTACAGAAAAAATCAGAAGACAGTTCTATATTGTTTCTTAAAAACATTCTGAATTATTTTCCACAAAACTTTTATACATCATGTGGCAACAAAACTAAAAATGCACATTGATAATGCGTAAATTTATAATCCTGTTTTTACAATTATTTTGTTACATGTTTCTCTCCAAATGATAATACTAAGCTTACAAAAGTTGAAGCAGAGTTTTTAAATATCAGCTATTTAAAGACTTGAGAAAAAGTTTCACAATGGAAAGTCTTTTTTTAAGTGTGAAGATATGTCACTGTGATTTGATAACAGAATGACTTAGAAAATAAACTTGCTTAATGTGTGTGAATAAAAGCTCTGCATTTGAGAGCAGCACACAGGACTTTCAGTGCCTCTTAACATTTAGTTTTGCTTGAATTTGGCTCAGGGTTCAATCTAAATGAAACAAAGTCTGTGCTGTTTTATGTGATAATCCCATTGTTCTCCTTTGGCTCGTTTTGGGCACACAGGTTACAAAGCTGCCTACCCTTCAGCTCCGTGAGCCAATCTTAGACTCAGTCACACATGGAACAACTTGACTCACACCGCCGTGTGCTTTGATCCAGGCCCACAGGATGTTTCTTATATGCCCCACATTATACAGAAAAGACTGAACTATTAACTAGCCACAACTATCTGTTGTTTTGATTGCCTTAGTAGAAAAATACAGTTAAGTGTTCAAAATAGTAAAGAGTAGAAGCTGTATCTCCACCTAAAACAGGTATGGAGGTAATTTTCTTTACAATTACACAATGAACAACCAACTCATTAGTCCATGCATGTATGTACAAACTAGACAAGGAGCAATTCACTGAGGGAATAAAAGATAAGACTACTCTTATTTAACACTGTATGGAGAACAAGAAAGCACCACTGAAAAATACTCATGAGGGAAAGAAGCACTGTTTTTTCTCTTTCTCAGCCACAGGTCAATTCCTTACAGCCAAAGAATGATCAGAAAATAAAGCAAGTGTCAGTCTTTGTGAAAACAAATAGTGATGAATTCAACTACTGCAACACAAATTCTAACAGCAATGGAGAAGATACAGTGAGCTCAAGATCCTCGGTCCAATACTTCACCTAGAACTGGCTGAAAATCAAATTAATTGATAATTAGCATTTTTCAACAGTATAGTCTACATAAGCTCTGCCTCAGCTTGCATGGTTTCCTGAAAAAATGTCTCTTTGCTGCAGGTGTCCACAGCTTGTCTATAAAACAGAAATAAAATTTTAAAGTGTTCTTTTTAAAAATTTAAGACCTTTTAGTCTTTTTTTATGTTACCTAAGAAATAAAAGCTTCTATTATACTGCCTAATTTATTCATGCCACACTGCTTTTTATATATTGATTAATATTACTTTTTATAGAATGTTGCAATCCTGTGTAGCTAAGCAGAAAGTGTATGATCTAGATTAATTCCATTTTTATCAATGAATTTTAGTGGAAAAGTATGGGCTTCTCGACTATAAAGCCTGAATGAACTTTTCTCATGTGCAGAGATTTCATTTGAACTAAAATGTTGTCCTTTTCCAATTGACCGTAACAGTTAAAATTAATGCAAATATATTCTTGATTTACTGGGTTTCCCACTATAGTAGTTGGTGTTCACTAGAAACATGACTTCAAAGAAGAAATTCATACATTTTCCAAGCACAGTCCAAGAGTTAGTGCACCACAAAGCCTCTCTTCCAGTCACCTTGTAATACATGCTTCTCTTGGGTTTAATTCATTAAAAATATTTGGCATTATCAGAACACATTGCTATTTTTAAAGCAATTTCAGCACAAACCTCCACTTGTTCTGCTAGAATATATATGTATTTTTAAACCTAAGGAGGCGGAGTACTGCAAGACAGGGGAGATGGAAACTTCTGCATGTAGTGTCTGGTTCTGAAATTACTTCCTTTATAAAATCATTCAGCTTTATCAGATATTTGGTACTCAGGGTTGGGTATTTTGGTACCACATTGCCAGAGTCAGTGCAGTCCCAGACCAGTCACTACTCCAACCACAGACTTACTGCAACTGAGAGACAGGCTCATTATGGAATCTCTTCATGTTAATGAAAAAGTCTAAATAATGAGTTGAGAGTGACAGATAAATACTTAAATAAATACAGGAAATGTCTCTGTTTTGTTAACAAGGTTCCTGAAAGAGCCATCTTCAACTGTCACTGAAGTCTTGGCTGAAAATACATAGAAAGATTCAATATGTTTATCAGCAAATATATTTTAAAATAATCTCACAATTACAGACAACTACAGGAGCAAGGAGTACTCTCTGCAGGATAAGGAGGATGAATACTTTACGACTGATGTTGCCAGACAGACACATCCAAACCCTTCACTGAGGGACAAAATAAGCTATCGAGAGACAAAAATATCGGAGAAAAAAATATTTAATTTTTTTTTGAGGCCAAAAAAAATAAATTTGTCATTGCACTGAAAACACATTGGAAATGCACTAAACTAAACTAAACTAAACTAAAATAAAACAAATATTCTGTGAACTAGGATAGGAGGAGTCCTTGGGTGAAAATCCATTCACAAAATATCAGATTGTTCAGTCAATGCAAAACTGATCTGGTTTTTACTGAATGAAACCAAAATAATGGTAATTTCCATTCTTAAATTCTGAGGAGGAAAAATAAAGAAAAATGTGACTATTTTGATGTTTTACTACTGGTATGTTACTTCTGAACTACAAAAGAATTATCTTGCTAATGTTCATTTCAGTGTTCATAATAGTTGCTTCTTTCTCCCATACAGCATTCAGCAATGAACAAATAGCTAAAGTTCCACACAGACCAGGTAAAGAGTTGCCACCTACACACAGTAAGCTGATACATACAGAAGATTAATGGGGTTTGCTGACAGCAAGAGGGAATTTGGAAAACCTTTGGCCTTGGCATCGAAACTCCCAGCTTACAAGAGAATTCTTCACTGATATAAGTAGTCTTATCTACCTCAGCTTTTCTGTAATGGTTTGCTGCGCCCCTGCCACGGAAGTAACCTTTACACAATAATCAGGACTTCAAGGCCAATCACTCTCAGCATCTCGTTTACAGGAACTATTTCTTCCCTGTGCAGTCTGATGTCTCCCCTCAGTCTGATCAGCCCCTTTTCAAATACTCTAGAGCACCCGCCTTTGCATACCTTGCAAATATCCATTTACCTAACAAGCTACCCAGTGAAAATCCAGCACAGGTCCTTCTGCCGGGGTGAAACTAACAGGAGGTTACAATTCATAAAAAAGAAACAGCATCACATATTTTCCTCTGCTTTTGGTTGAACTCAGAGCCGAATGAACCCCATCAATATTAACACCTTTAGAGTTGGTTTCACCTCTGGTCTGGCAAGTGATGATCGAGGAGATTTTTCCAGGCACCCTAGAAGAGCTTTGTCTATTGTTTTTGCTTTCATTTGACCCTCTTCGCACTAGACTCCCGCTCCCCAGCCGCCACAGCTGGATTCAAAGCAGGCGCTGCTGGCATAGTCCAGTGCTCCGCGTACAGGGCTCTGCCCCCAGAAACGCAGCCGCCTGCCGAAATCGTCCCGGGGCACCCTGAGGGAAAGTCCCCCACCGTGTCCGCGCACGACCCCAGCGGCGGCCCCGGCGAGCGGTCGAGTCCCCTGGGCGCCCAGGTCGCGGCGAGCAGCGCACCGCGTCCCGCGCTCCGCATCCCCCGCTCCGCATCCCGCGCATCGCGCGCCAGCGCATCCCGCACAGCACTCCGCACCGCGCCCTGCGAACCGCACCCCGAATACCGCATCCCGTGCATCCCGCACAGCAGTCCGACCACCGCACCCTGCACAGCACCCCGCACAGCACCCCACGCATCCCACACGGCATTCCGCACCGCACCTTGCACAGCACCCCGCGCACCCCGTGCATCCCGCAAGGCACTCGGCAAAGCACCCTGCAGAGCGCTCCGCACCCCGCGCACCCTTCACCCCGCTCTCTGCCCCTCCATCCCTCTCTGCCCGCCGCCGGCGCACGCCCTCGGGAGCGAACAGCCGGCCACGCACCGGCTTTCCGCGCGGCTTCTCCGTGCTTTCCTGGCTCCTAGCGTGCTCGGCACCTTTCCCGGGCCGAGGAAGGGCTACCGCAGCCCGGCCGGCCCCACCCGGTGGAGGGGCCCGGGGAGCGCCCCCGGGCTGGGCGAGCCGGCTCTCCCCGCGTAACTCCGCGACCATCGCCCATCATCGCGGTGCTTCTCTCTTGAAGGGAGCCCCCTATTGTTCTCCACTTTACTTAGAATAGCGATTTATTATCTTTTTTTTTTTTTTCCTTCCCCGGCTCATCCGTACCCCAGCTGGCGTCTGCTGTTAAGGGATTCCGGCACAGACTCGTCGCGGCTCTCCCCGCGGCCTCGCTCCTTCCAGCCTCCCGCCGTAGGACAGGTCTGAGCCTCCTCCCGCCGCGGCCTTGCAGCCGAGGCAGCCCGTGGGCAGGGAACGGCGGGCACATGCGGATCTCCCGGCTGGAGCCGAGGCTTCGGCGTTACCCTCCGAACCCTGTTCCCCGGCACCTCCGCCAGCGGCGATGCAAAAACAAGCGTCTCCTTTTATTTCCAGCCGCCGGTGATTCCTTCCTCTCCTTGTATCAACTGGTCAGTTTTAATGCGCTTCTGCTCCCCCCCTTGATGCAAACCTAAGTCTCTTTTAATGAATCCCTGGTCCCAGAGGTCACAAGCTTGCAAACTCCAAAATGCCAACGCCGTATTTCCGTGCACTTTGGGTCACTGATCGATTTTTATTACTTGAGTTGCGTTGTAGGTTTTTTTGGTTGGTCGGTTGGTTGGTGGTTTAGTTTGGTTTTTTAACCGTGTCGTACATTGATCTGCCAACACTCCGAATTCCTTCACGCCAGCACTGGGGATGCTGCTCCACGACGGGGGTAGGCAAAACCCTTTCCTCGTGCCGGCACAGCGTTTCGCCCTCTTCCTCGGGAGAAGAAGCCCCCGGAGTTCAGCGGGGATCCTCCTGTCCCTTCCCTCCTGAGGGACACAGGGGTCTCCCCTGCGGAGCCAAGGGAGCGGAGCCCACCCGACAAGGCGGGCGGGCGGCAGCTCGCCCGACCTCGGCCCCGGAAAACTTGACGGCGACAGACAGGGCTGGCCCGTCCCCCCGGAGTGACGGGAGCCCCCTCTTCCCTCCCGGCCAGCGAAACGTGAACAGGGCGGTGGGCAGCGAAGGGAAACCCCTGTGTCCCCCTCCTCCCGGGGGTTGGGAGACGACCCGGCTAAGGCGGCCAGGGGGAGATCTCACTGCTCGGGGAGCTCCGAGACTCTCCCTTTTGTTTGCTGCTGTGACGGCACCGTGCCCGGGATCTCTTTCGTTAGAGCTGATTGGGGGAGGCTATCGACAATAAAAATGATAAATACTTAAAGCAAAAATATAAAAGACCCCGGGGCCACGAAGCAGGCGGAGAGGATTGCCCAGGATTCCCAGCCCAAAAACCTTAACTGAGGCAGAACTCGCATTATTTGACTGCTCTTCTCTCCTTAAAATAAGAACTAAAGGCGACACACACAGATATATAAATACCTTGATTGAAAAGAGTTGCATATCCATATTACTGTGGAGGTCACTGGAATTATATTCGGCGCCGATCGGGAATAGCATGAGGTAATTTCTGTACAACCCTCGTCTCAGACAGCTTCCCCCAGCAGCGTCAGCTTAATATGCGAAAGCTCAGCCTGGGACAGGTATCCAGGAGAGCGGCTTCAGTCGTGCTGTATAACACTTGCGATCAGCCAAGCCGAACCCGCTCCACTGACTCCTTCCTCAATTCTCCTCCCCTCGCCTAAAAAAAAAAAAAAAAAAAAAAAAAAAAAAAAAGCAGCCAACTTTTTGGGACCAGTGGCTCAGCTCCCTTGACGATACCACCCCTGCACCGCCTCGCCGCTCAATAGCAGCGGCGGACACACGCACCGGCCCGGCCGTGCCGTTCACAGACAGCCAAGTAAGAAAGCACCCCCAGACCGTCCGTGTGAGCCGGCGGAGCGCTCCCCGCCAGGAGCCACGCGGCTCGGTGCTCCCGGGCGCTGTCGGGAGCGGCGCGGCACTGCCTGCTCTTACCGCGGCTCCGGCGGGACGGGCACGGCACGGCTAGGCTCGGCTCGGCTCAGCGGGGCGGGTGCGGCGCCACACTTGTAGCTGTTCTTGGTGCTGAAGGCGGCGGCGCTCCCGGCACGGCACAGCCCGGCAGGGCACGGTTCCACGTGAATCCCCAGCTGGCCACGGGCTGCGGCTCCCGGTCCGCCCGCCCGCGGCCGGCACCGCCCTCCGCCGACACACCCGCTCCGCTCGGGGCCGCGCACGTGGGCCGCGGGATTCCTGGGCAAAGGGAGCCTGTAAAGGCTGAGGCGGTAGCAATGGGCGAGCGGGAGCAAAGAGGGGGGACAAGGAGGGGATCACCGGCGTGAGCTGGGGCTGTTTAATGTGGTCTCCCTGAGGGTGGGGGGCCTCCATCCCCATCCCGCCTCCCGCGAGTGGCGGAGCCGTATCTTCCGCCATAGGATCGATGACATAGGGTAAGATTCCCGACGCTCCCATCCCCGGTTTCGGCTCGCAGCTCGGATGCCGGGTGGCGGAGTTCCCATTTATCCCCCCAGGCACCAGAGAGGTTTCGGCAGCGTGGAGCCAGGCCCCCGGAGGATAAGGGACACAGTCGGGCGTACTTCGCCGGCAGAGTCTGGAAGTTTAATTCTCTTCTCAAGGGCGCTCCCGACCACACGACTATCGCACAGGGATGCCCCGCTCCGCCGGCTGGGAGGGTCCGGGCCGGCCCCGCAGAGCCGGGAGCGCAGCCCCGGCGGGGCCGCTTCGCCCGCCCGGCAGCTCTGCCGCAGCCTCGGTGAGAAGGTTCCACCTCGAGGGCGCCGCCCGCAACTGCACCCGCGGCGCCCGGCCCCCGGCACGGCTTGGCGGGGCTCGGCACGACTCAGCCCCCGGCCCCGGGAGTGGGAGAGAGCTCCAAACCCAGCGGTTTGAGCCGGATGGCCGGTTGGCCAGGCTCCTGACATCGACCGGATCTTTTCCATCTTCCCATTTCACGCCACTCTGAACTATTTTTCTTAATAGCAAAGAACATTTTTCTTTGCTTTGCCATGACTGTCTTGCTTGCTTATAACATCATTGTTGGAAGGAGGAAGAATTCCAAGTGTGCTCAACGATATCCAACCAGTGCTCCCATGATCGTCTTCGTTATATGGTACTACATGGATTTATGTTAAAGGTCTGCCCCAGGCAAACCACAAGACTCAGATGGATGAGTCTTTCAAGCCTGTAACTTCTCTCATTGAAAAGGTCTTGTACAGTTGCAGAATGGCACTGGGAAATGAGCCAGGTCTTAGACAGGATATATTAATTCATGTTTGCATTTGTTTTATCTCAAAATCCTCCATAAGAGAAAACTAAGGAGCTATGATTTCAGTGATCTATCATAGAAATCAGGAATATATTCATATAGATTAAATCCTGATGTTCAACCATGAACAAAATTCCATTTTAAAGTGGATATCCTCCTTTTCTCACATCGGGAAAACAATCCATGCATGAGTTATCATCCGTGTTGGATAGACCAATTTCCAACTTCATTTATACCCTGCCTCTTCAGCAGCTTAACAGAAAGTTCAGCAAAGCAAAACCAAGTGATGTCCTGAGGGCACAGCTGATGCCTGAACTCTTGTGTAAATCTTGCAACTGGAGAACCAGGCTAAGGTCAAAAGATTAGGCTATGGAAACCTCCAATGTGCTTCTAGTTTGGCCAACAACCTGAATGTAATCTGAGGCCTTGCCCTACCTCTTCTAGCCACATCTTTTCTATAGCACAGTTTTGAGGGCATTGAGACTATATCTTATGACATAGGTTTACAGTGAGTACCACAATGACTTTTTGGTGGGAGTATGATTAATAAATGCATAACTGAAGTTTGCTGTGTTTTAACTACATGGAAACAGAAAATTTTTGGGAGGGGGCAGAATGAGAAGCTTTACATGAAAATAGCCATTTGGTAAGGATACACTACAAAAAAAAAAGAGAGGCACAACACATCCCTGATTCTTTGAGCAGGATTCATTCTTATTCAAACCCAATAGTAGCTAATGTCAGTTTGCAGAGAAGACTAATGTCAGAACTGGTGACAATTACTACTTGCACAACTAACTTGGAAGACAAGAAATCCAGTTCTGAAGACCAAGCTGTCACAAAGGAGCTCTTAAATTACCTTTTTTCAAGTGAGAACTCCTGACTCGTGCAGGCAGCATCTTACACATTAGAAGACTGGCAAGGTCAGACTAAAATGTCAGGACCATAGAGTCATAGCCTCAGAGGCTGTAGTTCTAATTACTGCCTAGAATAAATGCTTGCTGGAAACACCTCTTTAAAGCCAAAAAAGACCAAGTGAATCAGTCCACCTCTGTGCCTCTGTTTCTCCTATACAGAAGACATTGAACCCCTGTGCATTCAAGCAGTGATTTTGGCAGAGCAACTTATGTTCCAATGGCTCTATTCCGTAACTGCACTCACCAGTAGTTTTTAATGACATTCAAATGGGGCTGATTTTTTAACTTTGAAATAGTGTGGAGTTAGGCAGAGTTCTGGATGGGTTTTTCATTGCTATTCAGCTGAGAAATGTGACTTTCCAAGTTATTCAAACATGGGAACTAAACCTACCAAGGCAGTAAAACCTCTTGAAAAATCATTGTTAGGCAAAGGCCTGCTGATTAATAGCCATTAAGGAATACAGAGTCACAAAGTGACTTCCATTAAAGTACTGGGTTCTGAGTTATAAAATGTTTCAGAATATGACTGTTTAAATTTTTCAAGAAACATAATCACTAAAAAAAAAAGAACTTGAAACTAGAGTGCTTTATGTGCACTTCTCTAAGGCTAATATTTCTTTTTAAAATTTATTGCTTGGTGAAAAAAGAAAAGGTGGAGAAAAGGCATTTCACAGCAGTAACTATGACAGAAAGCATTATCTGGAGGCCAAAGAAAGTGTGCAACCATCTGTAAAATAGAACATACCTTTAGAAGGCCCCAGCTGTGGCTTATTTCAAATAAACTTTTCAGCAGTGAACAGGAGATGTCAAAGCTTAAACTACAAAACAAAGATAGCCACCGTGTAGGAAAGGTAGCACGGTTTCTGGGGAAGATATTTTCAGAATCAGAATATTTTTGATATCTAATTTCCAAATCTAACTAACTCCAATATGTTAGAGGATTTTAGCAGTTGTAAATCATTCCTCTTCTGGAAGGAGCAGCGCAAGAACATTGTTCTGTAAATGGGGTTTTGAAACTTTTGAAACAACAGGCAGAGGCAGCACCCTCCAAAGGAGACACAGTCCCCCAGCAGCAAAATTATAGAGCTCAGCAGGTCTGGTGGAAGCAACCACAGTCAGCACATCCCAGAGACTGCTAGACAATTCAGAGTGGTGAGGCAAGTCTGAGGTCAAGCCAGGAAATCAAGCTGGAGGATCATTGTCTTCATTAGAGGGATATGTGGCAAGACACAGGCATGGCTACAGCTCAGGGAAGGGCAAAGGAATATCAGAGCTTAAAAAACCTCCTGAGTGATGCTGGGAAGCCCAAATGAGATTTCTTACAGCTTTCTAATGAAGCTATCTCCCCAGGAGCCTCACTCAAGGTCACACCATCATGTTGCATCAGAGCTGGCCTTGACCATAGGCTGCCAAAGCCATGGAAGTAGGGCAGGGCTCTTGGCCCTCACTTGTATACCGGTCAGTCTTCTGTCATATTCTCTTACATCTCCTTTCTCTGCACAGAGCTAGAGGATGACAGTGACACATCTGTCCTGAACACTGTCATAAAACTTGACAGATTTTCTTAATGCACAGTGTAAGAATTTGCCTCTCAATATGATTAAAATGTTAAGGAGACACATCTGGAAGTTAAAAATGGTGGACACATACGCATTTAAGTGAAGGATATAGTATATTCATGAATCAAATAGTTTCCAAAATACAAGTGGATGATAAGCCTGCAAAATCCTCTCCCACGCAAGTTAGAACACTGAAGTCAGCAGAGACAGTTGTGAAGAAAAATAATATTTGCTAAAAAGAAGAGAAACTCAATCCTAATTAACTAAAAATTACAACACCCCCAAAGGGAGTTATCCATTCTTATATCTTCATAATGGGGACAGTCTCCACTAGCATGTCCTCTAGTATAATGACTGTATGGGTTCCTATCTATAAAGTATCCATATAGGTACTAAGTTCTGCAGCTTCTAAAACCTTAGTCTTTCATTTTGTCCTCCACTACAGGAAAAATGAAATCACGTTTAAGAGTGCCTTTCACTCTAAGCCACTTCACAAAAACTGATAAAAAGCTATATATAGTGATTACTTCACCAGCCTTTGAAATGCTGACATCTTTGAGGGGATGTACAGAAAAGACTTATAAATCAGAAAGTGAAGCCACATTACCTTTTCAGCATGTGAGCCATAACCTTTCCTCTTAAAAGACAGCAGATGGATACAGCTATTTTACATGGGAAAAAAAAATTATTCACCCTTCCAAATAAGTCATTTGCATACAATGTCATTTGCCAAAAAGCAAGTGGAGCTGTTCAGGCTCTGCCTTGTTTCAGCCACCTTCTAGGCTGTTGGCAAAATCCTCTCAGCAATGCCTGGAAATAGCTAATCTTTAAGTCTGGTATTTCTATCGTTTTTGTGGACAGTAGAATTTGTCAGAAGACTGTTTTCTAAACTAAGTGCACAAAATGCCTGTGTACTCCCTAGATGAAAAAACATCCACAAGGCTTGATATAAGGTAAACTTTGATTCCACTACCTCTTAGACAGCCAGAAAACAAACCATTAATCCATCATCTAGAGTTCAAGGCATTGCACTGCACAGCCAAACATTTGTTTTCATGGCTTGTTGCAGAAGAAATAGAATTGCAGCTCTAGAAATCATCAAAATCATGAATGAAGACTCACTTGAAGTAAAAAAATATTTTGCTTAGATGTGATTGTAGGTTTAAATGTTTCAAGACCCACCGTCAAGCAGCAGGGAGAGCATTTTTTATGAGGCTCTGAGAGTTACCCTAAAAACATGGCTTCCATACAGTGTCCATACAGGCAGCAGATACATATCCAGACCAGCATCTGGCCTGAGGTTATTCTCTGAGTGATATGTAAACTCACAAGAATGATGTTAAGTAGATTATGGTGTCACTTCATGTGCCCAGATCCATAAGATCAGAATAAGCAGGGGAACATGCCTTATTAGCTATTCCTCCTGAAACTGTTCTGTAAGAATCATGTAAATATATTTTTGGCTTTTTAGAGGTGAGTTTTCTTGGGCAAAATACACAGGACTTCAGGATAGATTCTTAACTATCTAAGATGCCAACTCCTGTATTTAAAACATTCCTCTAGGCTCCCTGTGTAAAAGCAAAATATGGAAATTGAAAGAAATAGCTACTTTCCAGGCAGTGAGTCATCTGATATTACCACAGACATCTAAATAGAACATGTAAATCATGCCTGAGAAGTGTCTTTTTATCTCTATGAACTATAAAAGGAGTCTAGACAAGCAGCTCAGATGTAAATGTCTGCAGTGTTGATGACTGAAGTGAGGTGAGGTATATCCACCACTGGAGCGTGGGAAGATGCAGACAGTAAGACAGGTCAGGCTCAGGTTCTGAGAGCACACACCACCAGTTCATGACTGGTTTCTCATTTTGTCTGTTCTGGTGGTAGCTAATACTCCAGCACTAATGATTCCTTCCTCTTCCCTTTCTCTTCCCACAGTGAGTTGCTGACAAATACTCCAAATGGTCTTAAGGAGTCAATCAACTGTGTGCCAAGTATTCAAAAGTGGAAAAAACTTAGAAAAAATTGTATTTATTAAGTAGTTATACACATAGAAGGAAACAATTCTGCAAATTTTTTCCTAAAAATTAATTGCTACAGAATTAAGCAATCATTTTAATTAAATGCCTGTGGAAAAAGGAATGGTCAGAGTTCATTTTTTCCTCCTTCATTTTTACATGAACAAGATGTAGTTGAGCTGCTGCTCAAGATTCGCATATGATGACTTTTCATATCCATATGGTACTTTGTGGGGGAGTTCACATTAACATTTCATCTTGGATCATGAGCACACTTAAAGTAAACCTTCCAGTTGTCCCTTCTTACAATGTGCTTTGGTTAATGTAACAGAGCAGTCTTAGGGCTCATGGACTGGATCCTCTCAAGGAAAACTACAAGCTGAAGCTGCGCTCCAGAAGTGCACCTAAAGCATTACACTCACCAGCAGACCAAACTATAGCTAGTCTGAGGTGATCCATATGTCCACACATGCTGTGAACATCAACACATCAGCACCAAATATTTTGCTCTATAGACCTGTGTTGGCCCATGTGATGACTTACAGCCCATGTCATCATGAGGTTACAGTCTTTATCCTGGTATTCCCTTGAGGGCCAAAGCTGAAGGGCTGCAGTGAAGCTCTAAGCTAGCACTTGTAACTAATTAAAGGCTAGGGTGATGCATTGCATGTTTCACAAGGAAGTTTCACACTTTGTTTAATAGTTACCAGCTGTAAATAATGTACACAATTCTATCTTATGTGTGTAAAGAAAAAACTTTTTTTAATATACTGGAGGATCAGAAAACTTATATGTAACCATATTTGCTGTAAGTTCCATGCAATTGAAACAACAGAGAATTCCTTATCAGTGTTGTTGGGAGAAAGATTAAGTGTACAATGACACAACATTCATCCAGTGTTCTGCTCTGCATCTGTGGATTGGGAATCACTTGTCAATGATAGGTTGATCTTAATAAAACCCTTCATTATTTAAACTCAAATTACAAAACAATCAATTATATTAGTTCAATCAAGAAACACTAATTGCCATGTATTCTTATGATAGTGGCACTTTGTTGTATCAAAAAAAAATAACCTACAATATCTAAAAGCCATTTTGTCATGTCTTTGGTATTAAGGGTAATGACTCTTGCTTTCTAGTGCTTCATTGCTTAGGTCTACCTAAAGACAGATAACAAATAATGATACAATTAGGTCAGTGCTGTACCAGACACTTACTGAGTAGGGATGCTTCTGCACCAGAAACATTTCAAGTTCTTAAATGTTACCTCATTGGTCTTACTGTACAACTTGGGAATGGCATAGAGCTGTTTTAATATGAAATACAACTACTGTAGCAACCATAGCTATAAAATTTGGCACAGAATTTGCGTACTCATTAATGTTCTTGCTGCTTCTCCCATATTGCCTTGTGTTTCTCTTCAATATTAACTCAGTGCCCACCAAAGTGTTACTTAAAAATAAACAAGTGTGCCTGTTGTGTCATCAAACAGGTAAAATGTAGCAAAAGCTTTTGAACTCAAACTGAAACCCATTCCCTCAGTAGAAGAATTAATTCAAGTATCTAGCCAAGAGCTTTTGAGAAATAAAATATTCCTTTGGGAATATAGTATCTTTATATTTCCACTGGGGATGATATAGTTGGACTATATAGACTATAGTCCATAGTCTAAAACATAGACTAACTCATAAACACTTGAACACCTGAAGGATGATGAAACAATTAATGAAATAAATATAAATTATTTAGGATCAGACAAGAATATTTCTCCATTATTTATTTTTACCCCTAAATGTTATTATGTTGCTTTGCTATTGGTTTTGTTGGTTTGGATTGTTTGCTGGGGTTTTTTAATTTGTATTCAACACTTTAAAAAAAATCAAAGGAAATTTTAAAATAAAGGGCTGGGGTAATTCAAGAGGAGAAACTAATGAGTTTTTCCTAAATTAATGAGCAGATCCCTTCCTCCAATCCTGTAGCTATGCTATTCATTTTCCATGACAGAAGCACATGAAGGCATTCTCTTTCTGACTTATGGCAACCAATGATTGAAACCAGCATACCCTGACATCAAGAAACTGCCCTAATTTCAAATATACTCCAGGAAGGGTTTCATTGCACATGTCTATTATTTACATTTTAGCTTGGATTAGGACTGTTATTTTGATGCAAGCCTCTTTTTCACCACTATTTATACTGCTTGGATTGTACCACAGAGCTGTCTGGGACCAAACCAACAGGATCACCCTCTCAGATGAAGCCAAAACACAGACTGTGCTCCAACTCCCTGGGGCAGCCAGACCTCAGAACCAGACTAGTCCTATTCCCAGGTAACATGCCTGGACCAGGGACAGTGTGAACACAGGGCCTTTACTGCCCACCCCATGGATCTGTTCCTATTGTGATAAATGATGTGCTCTACACATCTTCAACACCTCTCATGCAGTGTTTCCTGGTTCCAATCAAAAAATACCCAGTGGGCCAGAGATTGCGTTCAAGAATTAGCCCAAACACATGTGCTGACTGCAGGGGATATTCTGTCTTTTGCCCAAGCAGCTCAGGAGGCTGCAGTAAAATTGCCCCAGTTCCCTGCTGCTTGGGATATTATCCCTTCAGTTGCAGAAATGCTGAATAAACACTGAGAAAATAATGAAGATTTTAATCAGTTTCAGATCATGAGATATATTTTACCTGAAAATGATTATGTATTGAAGGGTCCCAAACATCTCTTTTCATTATTTTTTCTCCTCAGAAAAACTTTAAAATCTTGTAATCATTCTCAAATAGGAAACAAACAAACAAACAAAACAAAGATGTTTTAAAATATCAGCAACATAAAACTCAAGTTTCTGCCAGTTCTGTCAGGAAACAGTTTTGTGAGGATAGATCCACATAAGCACAATTGCTAACTGTTGGATGAGAGCCCATAGAAGAAATGGCTGCAAGTCAGTAGTTGTACTCCCTTCTGTCACTTCTATTTCCTAATAACAGGGGGGAAATAATATAAACACCACGTAGTGGTTTATAGAAACACCAGTTTGTTGATCATCAGAAAGAAACATTATTAATCATATTATTTCAATGAATTTACAAGTCAAAGACTTAAAAATTACCTTTTTTTCCTGCAGTTGCACTGTATTCCAGTATAAGTGTTAACTGCACTTGCTAAGGTCTGAAGTTACACTTCTACAAAATTAGTATTACAATATGCTATGCTTCGTGCTCTTTTTAAGATACAATAAGGTTGGATTATGCTAAGTATATTAAGGTATCTTTATAAGCTTTTAAAACATTAACACAGACTCTTATTTTAAACTTCCAACACACGAAGCAATGAGCAAAACCAAAATTCAGTAGCTTTAGCACACACTGATTGAGTTTGTCCACATTATGGAATAATACTGGGTTTACAACATCTAACTAGTATGTGTGTGTTAGTTACACCAGTGGTTTTCAGCCTCAGGTTTGCAGGTCACAGTTACGAGCATGCTAAATGTATTTACAATTAAGCTGAATAGTGCATGATGATCTGTGACAAATTTTGGAGCCAGACAGTGATCCTCCAGGAAGTCCAGGAGCCAAGATTCACATGCCCATTGGTTTAGGTGTATAACAGTTCACATAGGCATAACAGTAACCCTAAATTTTTTTAAAGGCCAGGAGGACAAATAGTCCTATCCAGAGCAATCACTTCATCCTAAAATAGGTGTCTTTAAAAAGTTTGGGAAATGGACTCATAAATGCAGCAGTCACTCTCCATTGACTGCAGAGGGAGTCTCAGGGGACTAGCAAAGGGGTACTAGCTTTAGACATCTGCAGCCACAACTATCTAGACATAAGGACCCGAGATTTTGCTGACAACAAGAAAAAAGACAAGTAAATCAAAGGGATTTTTTTCCTCTTTCAGTAATGAGTTTCCTGGTGGGAGGGTCTGGACAGGTTTGCCCTTTCGTCACCACCCTCAATGTCCTCTTCCACAACCTCAGTGCAGACAGCTCCGATGCTCCTGCTCTGAGCCATGGTTTCTCTGCCTCTTCTTGTGAAAGGGCTGCTTCTCCTCCAGGGGCTTTGGGAATGGAGACAAAAAGACAGAATCACAGCTTTCCACCACAACCCACGACCATGCATGGGGCGCACTCTTCCTCTCGGTGCAGGGAGCACAGTTACACAAGAGGGTCTTCGCAGGTATCGGGGCTGCCTCCACACTGGTGGGCTGTGTGTGCACTCTGATTACACAGCCATAAGTGCCTGCGTCTGCATCAGTATGAACACCTTATCTGATCAATTCCACCTAAATCCAGCCTCTCTGTCCAATCTGGACCACTGTCAGCACAGAGGTATTGGTACTCACACAGAGGAACTCTGCAGCCTCACATACTGTGAAGAAATGCAATACAAACATGCAACTTAATTGGAAACAGGATTTTATCCTGATTCAGCACAAGGTTTTTTCCTGCAAGCCCACAGGGACCATGTCTCTTTGTAGAACACCTTCCAGAGAGAAATTCAAAATTGAAGCAAGCTGGAGCTGGTGTTCAACATATCCATATTCTCTAGAAATGTGCTTTTTGTCTGCAGGGGCAGACTTCCAAAAGGGGCTCCATTTGGGTCCAGGTTTCTCAGTGCAATAAAGCCATATCCCATGAATTAGCTATTGGATAAACAGGATTTTAATGCTTAATGCTCATAACTGCAGCCTTGTGGAGGAATGTTTGACTCACGCACACCTCATTGGGATTCTGAAATGCTTCTGCTTCTGAGCTGCAACAGTTGTCACAATCATCCATGAAAAGAGTTTTCTTGAATGCAAGAAAGTTAAGACTAAAACATATACACATTTGCTAAAATAAAAAAAAGTAATTTAATCTGGTATTGGCTAGTTAAAAATATACTTTTATAATTAAATTTAAAATCTCTAGAGAAGTTAATTGGGTTAATGTGGGTAATTTTTAAAGCTTTTTTTTTGACTCCTCAGTGGAGTCAATTTTAATTTTGGGATTTAATGAACAGCTAATAGAGACATTCAGATTTTTTTCCCCACATACATTTGATGTTTGCTTAAGGATTTTTTTCTTAGCAGTCACCTCTTACAAAATAGCACTGCCTTCAATGAGTATTTAGAACAAATGTGACCTATTAAAAACTTAGAATAAGCCCGAGGTTATTACATTTGCATCCATTAACAACCTTGCTTTGAGAAATATCTTTGCTAAAGGAACATGTTTTAATCTGCTGGTACTACTTGCTGGCATAAAGACTAAAGGGGTTTAGCAATTTTTTAAAAATTTAAAGGTTTTGCAGTCCTCAGCAGCTATTGATGACATACGTGGTACTAACAACACTACTACAACGTGCTGTGTTGTATTTGATATCACGTCTGTATGTGCTCCATGTAACACAATAATTCTTCAGTAGAAAGAGGCACGAAATCAAAATTATGTAAAATAGTGTGGGGGAAAGAAGAAAACTTGTGTGTGGACTCCAACTCCTTGCAAAAATCACCCTGAAATATTCCCTTAGAACTGAGAAAGTTAACAGACTTGTTAAGCTTACAATAAAGCCTCATTTAAAAGTTTTCTAGACAGTAGTTTATCTATGATTAAGTGATCTGTAATGTCAGGTGAATAAATAATTGATCTATTCTGGAATGACCTGAGATTTCTTGTTTTCCAGCCTGATCAGTCTGATACCAACACCATTCATTTGCTGCTTCTAATGTTCAGCAGACTTCCCTGTAACTCAGCCAGGTTCAGTTCTGCAGCTACAATTCAATCAAAAAATCATGTCAGGGTTCAGAGTTGTATTAGCTGAAATTAGGAATGTTGGTCATTTGTTATACTTGGAGTCATATTTCTCTTCTGAGCCCCAGCTTTCCACTGAAGACAAATTCTCAAGTTTTTTATATCAACTAAAGAAAAAATTATTTTTTTTTTTATGGAAACTTAGTGCATCCTGGTTTTCACCCACCTTCCAGGTCTTTATAAATGGTCACATATTTCACAAGACTTATGGCCCAAATCACAAGAGCAGTCAGCACTGACATTTACCCATCAACATTACAGGGTGAAAAATTGCGAAGATATTTATGAAATCATTAGAAGTATAGAAGAACTGTTCAGATATTTTTTTCTTAGTCCTTGTGGATTAGATCCAGTAAAGGATTTAAAGGTGGCAACACCTTTTAGGCTGATTTCCAGAATGAAGTTCAGAGCCAGATACCTGAAAGCCTTCGACAGCTTGAGATAGGCCACTAAGTGGGAAGAAATGACTCCTGAACAGTGGAGAGAACCCTGCTCCCCTATTCCACTGTATCCAGCCTCTTCATAAGTAAATCCTTGTGAGGCTGCTAAACCTTACACCCTCCTGGGTTTCACCAGGAGGCCTCATGCTGCCCTGTGGCTACAGTGCTTTGCTGCAGGAGAGGGAGCACAAGCCTGCAGTCCCTAAAGTTGGAGGAAGGCATCCCACCTATGTCTCTGCCTCCTGGGTGAGTGCTACAGGTATGAGGCCCATTAAAAACACCTTCCACATAATTACCACGTGGGAGGGACACAGTTTTGGCAGTTTGCCAGGCAGGGGCACTTCAAATGATTTTGCGTGCTCTTCTGTCTACTTTTGGGATCCACTGAAGACTGGACAGGCAGACCACATTGCAGACTAAGTTGCAGAAGATTTCCAAAGCCATTTAGAAACCTTCAAGGTTAAGAAGCCTTTGGGTAGGGGTAAAAGGCACCAAGAGCCCGGTCCGGTTGTAAAAGGTGTTTAGTAACATTTGTCATGTCCTAGGGCGGTACAAGTGCGAGGTCCACTTCTCTGGAGTGGCAGCAGGAGGCCAGCAGATACACTGTAGCTTCTTAAATGGAACTAAATCACTCAGCTTTAGAGCCTGTAATAAGCCTATGTAATGACCAAATCCCACATATTTTACCTTGCTTCTGAACTTTGGTACACTGAGAAGATACTGTCAGCAGCAGTAAATACTAATTAGGTAGAGGTGAGAAGCAGTTGAAAACATGACTTCATGTGTGTATTTTACTATGCTAATAAAATGTTACGGAAAACAGTACATGCCAAGGCATAGACCTAGTTTTGCAGATTCACACTGTGAAGCTGTGGGAAGTGGGAATAAAGTTAGATGTGGCTGCCTGCAATTTCACTCTCTTTTTGAGGTAAATGAGACCATACCATAGTTTACAGCTATATGGACACAGAAATCTATCCCTGGATCTTTCTGAGAAAAAACACTAGTTCTAGACTGAAAGCCTACTCAATTAGATTTGTGAGCAACAAAAGCATCTAAACAACATAGTGACTGAGTGCTTGCTGAAGCAGGCTGCTTGTTCTGGACACATGATGGAGAAGGCTTTTGCCAATTTCTGTTTAACTTGGCAAATCCCATGGCGAGTGTAATCACAGCAAACATACTTGGTAACCAGATGATACACACGGTTCCAGAGCTGATACAAAATGGGCAGATAAAGATTAGAGTATAATACAACCAGTTTAAGTATTGTGTGACAATTATAGCTGTGCATACTATTGCCTTCAACGTTTCCAGCCCAAAACAGTGTCACAAGGATCTCACGTTTCTTTCACAGATAAATATTAGTGCTAGTGAACTCTAAGATGAAATTATATCCAATTTTATATACAGAAAATTTGATTTTTTTTTTAGTCACAAAGGCTGATAGTGCACACATTTGCTAGAAAAGAATCTCTTAGAAATAAAAATCATAATACAGAAAGCAAGACTTTTTTTTTTAGCAACTGCATTATGTGAGGAAGAGGAAGAAGATGATATCAGCATGCCAGCTGGAAATCAATAGGAACTTGGTCAACCAGCCTAAGGCTTTTTTTTCCTGCAGTCTTCAAGAGAACCAGTTTATTAAAATATTGTGCTTCAGGAACACTGGACATTTGAAGATCTGAACATTTAAATCCTGGGCATTGTAAAGCCAACATTTAATGCACATTCTGTAGCATTTAACCTTTTTCTGGTCAACCATACTTTCTGTCATGTGCAACAAATGATGCTTTGATCAATTCAGATATTTATGCCTAAAATCGACTTGTTTTACTTAACAAACTTTCTTATTTGTTCTTGAGTCCAGCTTCTGTGGCTAGAGGAGATTATTAAGCCATTATATTTACAGTTTATAAAGAAAACGTGAAAATCATTGTGTATTTCTGCCATGTGCTCACCTGGTGCTATAGATGTTTTCCTTTTACATATTAACCTATCCATTCTGATAATTGAGACTAAGATGGCCATCAGCTAGCTGGTGTCTTTTTAGTGTCATCTTCTTACCAATGTGAAATTGCAGATGACAATGACAATACTTCAGTTTACCACAGCAAAGGTCCTTGCTGCAGTGGGGCAAACCAAACCATCAAATACAAGGCTGAAAAGCATCAAAAAGTTTATTAAAACTCAAAGTAAAGCAAATTCCTCTCCCCTACTGCCTGCATGCCTTTGTCATGAAAGACAATCCTCAGCCAGATTCTCCAAGCATGCACAGACATTTAGTGACTGCATATTTTCCTTCTTTTCCTACCAGAGCAGAGGTAGTGAGCTGTGGCTTACCAGCCTGACCAGACTGAAGAGACAGATGTACATTTGTAGGGTTTGCAAACTGTAAAACCATTTGTAAAATTTCACAATGATTTGTCAGATTTTCAGCCGGGCTGTTTGATATCTACCAGACAAGCATAGATGCCATCTTTTGTTTTTCAGAAAAGGAAGCAGAAAGTTTGTTAGCTGAATGGTACACAAAGTCCCACAGAAAAGGCATGGCAGGAGTGAGCTGGGACACAGCAAAGTTGTTGTCTCCCAGCTTGGGGCCAGTATAAGGGACTTACAACACTCTTGACTTTCTCATGCTTTTTTACCCTTCTGTCTGGCTGATCAGTGCCAACATTGACATGAGAGGCAAATATGTAAGTTCTCACCAAGACCACTTGAAGACTTCACAGAGGTTACAGTCTAACCCATTTCTCCAAATTACAGTTGAACCCTGGAACACCCTGCCCCACTTTGTATGTCCAGGTGTTATACAATTGTGGCACACCCAGCTTCCCAGCATCTGGGAATGGGACACGTGTGAATAGTTCATAAGGCCTCAGCATTCCATAGGAGCTAGAAGAGCTTTGTCCTTGAGCTTCTTCAGAAAAACAAAAAAGTTTGGGAAACGATTGGCATTGATTTTTAAGGAATATTGGTATAATGTGGAAAGAAGAAAGAATGGCAAAAAGCTAATTAGATATTAAGAAGGTTAAAAGGGATGACCTAAAGGGATAGACTGGTATTGATCACTCACACAATGATGGAAAGCTGATAGGGATGCCATTTGCCATAAGTAAGAGTACTGTAGCATAATTAATATAATTCAGTAAGAATTAGAGAGAACAGATTTTGTCACACAAATACCATTACTGGAGGAGATTAGAAGTTTAGGTGATAAGGTAAATTATACTGACATAACTAGCTTTGACAAAGTATTTTACATCATACCGAAGGACCTTCTGTTTAAAAACAAGTTTTGTACCAAAAAAAAGTATAGACTTATAAGGAAAATAAGCTGAAAATACTTCATAAGATTATCTAGTTCATCATCCAGTTGCAGATTCTTGAATATAAAATGGATTTCAAATGAAAATTTGATTTATACATTTCTAAACAGAAGTATTTCAAATAGTGTTGCACAGAGCTTCTATTCTTGGTTCAACAATATGAAATACCTTTATTATTGAACTGAATACAAAAGAATCACTGCAGCTAAAGTACAAACTGTGGCAGCATGCAAAATTATAAGAACAGCTCAGCTCCACACAGAGGCTGTGGTGCTTGAAGTGCTACTTTCATTCAAACAAAGAATATAGGTCAAATATCCAGATATGAAGAAGCAGTGTTCTGTAGTTCAACAATTTAGAGAAGAACTCTGGTTTAAGGAAAATGGCAAATGAAAAATAAGCTTATAACATGACTATGTGATTATAAGGGCTAGTATGATCTTCAGATGTGTAAATAAGAATGAATCTGCTACAAGTAGGACAATTGCATACTGCCCAACTGAGATGAGCTAATTGGGATTTTATTTTCCTGACATTCTCCATCAGAAAATTCAACATTCTCAGAGGGAGGTGGAATTTAAATAAATCCCTTTAGAAAAAGGTGGGAAAAGGTTTTGATTTTCATGCCACTTATCTTGTGTTTTTAAATATACATGATTGGTTTTAAATTTAGTATGCTTTTTGCATCTTAGGTGTCATCATATATAAAAAATTTTTAAAAAAACTATCCAAAGTCAAACTGTAATGAAATGTCTCATGTTTGCTGTAAGATTACTTTTGAGCCTACAGTTGTAAAAATTGTTAATATCTTCTCTTTTTTTCTGATTTGGCAGAGAGAATTTCTGAAATCCCCTATCTTCTGTCAGCTGAGATTGTAATTCAAATACTGGAACCTGAGTGCAATGTCAGTATTTTAAGAATACAGAAAGCCAAGAGATGTTATAAACAAACCACGAGAAGGATCTGAAGTTGGATTTCTTAATAATATAGTTTAAAAACAAGGGTTTGGATGTTTCCTTAGCTTACTAGATCAACAGAAGTAGAGGAGACCTAACATGAGAATCACAAGTGAAAGGAACTCTAATTAAAATTAAGAGAACATTTATTATTCATTGGAAGAACTAAATTGGGATTACCATAAATCAGTAATTTTTTGGAGCCTCTAAGATGACATACATTCCTAAAAGGCATGCTTGCAGCTCTCCTACAAACATAGGACTCAATAATGAATTTCTGCACGGATGTTCTGCAGCTCATACTGTGCAGGAGGTTCTCACAGCTCCTGGATTTAAGCCTATGAATATGGGAAAAGAAAAAAAAAGCAGGAATCCATCACTGCTCAGGTCAGGCACCTGCCTTCTGTAACCAGTACATGTTTGCAAGAACAAGCATCACTTACCAAAGGGTTCAGCAGGGAGGAAAGGGGCCAGGGTCTGCCGTGCAAAGCACTCACTGAAGACAAGTGATGATCTGCACAGAAGGAGATACTCTGAAACAAGCACAGCCATGCACCTACAGGTACAGCACTATGGGCAAAGGACTTTTTACCTCCCCAGACTTTCTATGCAAGTGCTAAAAAAGAAAAAAAAAAGATTAGCAGATTCTTTTTAATGGTAATAAATCAAATTTTAGGGGGGATTGTCTAAACAGGACTCAATGGACCAAATTACTTCAGCCCATGACTCAACAATATCTCAGGGTGGCGGGGTTGGGGGGGCAGGCTCAAAGAGGTAAAACTTGAAGTACAAAGAACTAAAAGGAAAAGATTATCAACACACACCATGCTTTAACACACTGAACACTTGACATCACAAGAAAGACCCCTTCCCATGCAGATCACCATAACCTTGCTCTGACTCAGCTTCCTCCCTGCCAGTCAGTTTTTCTGCAAGGGCAACTGCAACCTTAGCTTTTTTAAAATATCTCATATGCCTGATAAATTACTCCTCTTAAATCTTTAGCAATAATTGTTTTATCTTGCAGCTTAAGATATAGATTTTTGACCATTGCTAATCTTTGCATAACTCATGTTTCAGGAAAACAGACTTATTAATATAGAAAACATAAATATAGATGAGATTGTGAAACTGTATTACAATATAAGAAATCTTTCTTAGTCAAGGTAAAAACTCCTCTTCTTACAAAATAGATCAATCATAAGCAATTTTTTCCATTAGTATCAGATAAGCAATCTTCTCCCTGATGTCTTAAGAATTCAACAAATACAGCTAATCTGTATGTACTCACCTCTCTCTAGCCTTAGACTGTGATTTGTCAGACCAAAGACTGTCTTTTCCTCAATGTTTGGAAAGTGTTCAATTAAGTGTGGGCACAGGCATAAATAAGTAATAATAGCATAGCCACTGGGGACGCTTAAGTAAAATTACGCTCTGATTTAACTGTTAAATTCCTCTTCCAAAATCCCAGATGAGCAATGACATTCAGAATTCTGCTCTTCATTTATCTTATTTCATTAGGAGTTTCCTTCTAACAAAACAGAACTGTAACTATGCATTTCCTGTTCATCTACTCTTTCCCCACGCACCCACCAGTGCTCAAGACAATCTCTCTTTCTCAAATGACAGACTCTGTTCTATTTACTGCTTCAAAGTTCTTGTTATTTTCTTTTGAAAACACTGGGGCAGCCAGAACTTAAGAAGGAAGAACCTCAGTCTTTTTTGGAGTGTTGTTTATTGTGCCTATGGTATGATTAAGGCAACAGATAAGGCAATGGAATCATCACATGGAACGAGAACATGCCAAGGAGCACCAAGGAGCCTGCCAGCTCAGGGAAGAACAAGAACTTCCCAGGGACAAGGAGACTGGATAGAGTTTGCTATAACTCAGCAAGTCACTGAATTGGCTAAACCAAGGACTCACCTGAAAGAGCACATATTGTTGCAATGTTTTAATTTCCTTTTTGTCTTTCTTAAAAGCTCCAAGTTTGGTCAACTTAAAAACTTAATTGTCTAGTTTTTATTCCAATAAAGTTTGCTTTGTTTGAAGTTTAAAAAAATGAACCACCAACCTTAGCCTATCTTTAGTTAGAATATAATATAAAAAAAGACTGCCTGATGCAGAGTCCCATCAGACATGGAAAGATGATTGCCCCCAGTGCAGTCCCCACCACGTGAGCAAGGAGGGAGGCTTTCACACTGGGAGGCTTCACTGCTGTCAGAAGTGGAGCAGTAAGTGTGAAAGGAGCGGAAAAATACGAGATATTTTGACTGGTAACAGGCCTCCTCACCTCCCCACACACCAAATGTCATCCTGCAGGGAAGACAGGTGCAAAAGAGAACAAACAAAAGAGAATGAAGAGGGAATGCAAAGAGCAGTCAAAAGTGAAATGAAGGATAAAGGAAAGCTGGGAGTCATGACATCGCTGGTAGCAAAATCAGAAAAACAGAGCAGTGGAACTACACAAGGTTTTTTCTTCCCATCATCCAGGTAACTCAGTTATCCTAAACTGAGTCAATTAACTACTTGTGATACTGAGTTCAAGAGCTAAGAGGTAGCTACTGCTCTCATGAGATGATGTGAGAACATCCAAGACAAATGACCAAGGTTGGAGACAAATGTTCCATGGAAATTGGAAATGGTTTAAAATACATATCACGCAGGAAAAGAAGTAGTCGTTCTTGCAAAATTGTATTTTCAAGGAAAAAAAAAAAGATGGCATAAATGCTCAGCTCCTCCTTAATCCTCAGCACCTGGAAATAAGAAGTGCTTTCAAGAAGTAGCTTCTAATGCCTCTTCTCATGAAAAACAAAAGTTAGAATGAACCAATGCTGTAAGGTAAACAGTTTCTGTTGCTCCAGCTCCAATTTTTAACTTAAAAAAATAAAATAAAAATTTAAAAAAACCACAAAACATAACAAAACAGTCACAACTCCCTTTTTTTTTTTTTTTTATAAACCACAAACCATGTCATCATTTAAGTTTGCAGGACCTGCTGCCAGCTGAGATAAACTGTATCTCAAGAGGGACATTATAGTTGGTATGGAGGGAGTACAACATCACAGTTTTCTTTCCTTTTCTTCCAACATATCAGCCAATATGTCCTTTGCAAACAGACCCGAGTACTATACAATCACAAGTCACAGTTTTCAACTTCTGCATTCTTTTAGATGTCACGATTATATATATTTCCCAAAATTAAGTAGATAGAATATAATTAATGTAACACATAAAGCCAGGAGAAAGTAAAAATTACAATCCTGTGACCAAAAAATTCTCAAACTGTGAATGCAGGTTTGCATCTCTCCTGGAGCATTGCCATATATGAGTAAGCATCAGAACAGAAGGATGTGTCACATGCGGTTCACCAGGGGTCTGTCCTGGCTGCAATACATTCCAGTACCCGTGATTCAGAGAATGCATGTATATTAAGTATACAGATGGCAAGAACCTAGAAGAAAATGAAAGTATTGCAAAGGATGAAATAATCTGGACAAAAAAGGAGGTAATGTCTGGGGGGAAAATGCAGCCCAACAGGGACAAATTGAAGATACTATAAAAGCAAATAAACCACACAAATACAGAACAAGAAATAGCTGACTAGAAATCAGTTCTATAGCAAAGGACCTTGAATAATATCAAATAGGAGCCAAACACAAGTTAACATCAAGCTATGACAGGTTTCTTAAGGTACCAACAGAATTATACGTGCACACAAGAGCCAGAATATAAAATGCAAAACATATAAAAACCCTCTGCCCTACAAGGCACAGCTGTGATACTGCCTTGTTCTCACAATATAAAAAATAAGTAAAAATTCAACTGGTCCAACTGGAAAGAATGAAGAAGAGAACTGCAAGAACAGTTCTAGGAAACATGACCCTGGAGAAAACATAGAGCAGTGAAGTTTTGAATCCAAAGAACATAAGACATGCTAACATCCCTCAAGCACATAAAACGCTGCTGAAGGGAGAAATTGAAGTTAGTTCCCTAAATTCATCCAGGAGAGAGGAAAAAGTAACAGGTCTAGATTTTAACAGCAAAGTTCCCACTTCAAAACAAGGGAATTTTCTCTGTTGGCAAGAATAATGAAATGTGGGAACGGACTGCCTGAAGAAGAGGTCTGAAAAACCTTCCTCGAAAAAG
Organism: Myiotriccus ornatus; assembly: GCA_036023395.1. Taxonomy (NCBI): domain Eukaryota; kingdom Metazoa; phylum Chordata; class Aves; order Passeriformes; family Tyrannidae; genus Myiotriccus; species Myiotriccus ornatus. The sequence goes on along the minus strand of JAYRBT010000042.1, from coordinate 19,820,974 downwards.
TTAACTGACCCTGCCTTAGAGAAAAGATAAACTCCACATGTTCCTTGCAGCCCTATCATTCTCAGCTTGTCTACATATTAAAAAAAAAAAAAAATTAACATCCTGCATCCTTAAAAGCAATCTCTTCATCATGACTAGCCAGCCTCTTTCACGAATTAGATAACCATGTCTTGCTGTGTTCCCATTTCTCGGCCTTCCCCAGATTAGCACATAGGCTGTACTTGGTCCAGAGCGGCTGCCTCCACTCTCCAATTTCCTGTGCATATGCCAGGGCCATTTCTGCTTTCCCTGAGCAATGCTCTACAGAGGATACAGAAGCCTTTATGGATGATTAATAGCTAGCTTTCAAGGCTTAATGATTTGGCTTAGAAACTACACCTTATAGATCAGTCAGCTAATCTAGATCTTGGCCAGCTTCTCTTCTGCACTTTCCAAGAGTCAGACTGAATATTCAGCTCGACACCTCTCTTTCAGTCATTTTTGTCCATTGTTAACCACCTATTCAGACAACTATTCCCAAGTTGCACCACTTTGCTCAACAAACCATCACCAGCACATTCCCAATGGGTAAGCAGAGAAATCTTAAACCTTGACCAAAACAAATTGTCACTAAAGACACAGAAATAATCCAGGAATTAGTCCTGTTTCCCACTTCTGTGTATTCTATTTTCCATTTTTCAGCTCTGCAGTGATGAGACTGCATTTTATCTAAGGGAGAACACACCGTTTTACGACACACTGGGTAATGTATACAATTCCAAACAGCAGAAGTTCTTTCCTTCTGTCACTGAAAGAAAGATGAATAATAATGTTAAAATTAGTTACAGCCAGTATGTGGTAGATGGACTGTTGCCATATGGTGGTTATGTAAATTAAATGACAAAATAAGGATCTAGCATTTATAAGTAACTTTTGCATACTACAAAAACCCCGCCTGCCTGTGCAATACCTATGACATCCCATTTATGGGAAAAGATGACATCAAAAATTTGGGATTTTTTCTGAGACTCTGATCAACTATTTCAAAGAAAACACAAGCCTCTTATTTGCCTAACATACAAAGAATATCAAATCTAGTCACCACTCCTTTGTATTACACAAAGTAGTCTACAATTAAACATTTATTTTGGTAAAATTATCTTGCGACACCACATGGCTGTGTTGCTTGTCTGGAAAGGTGACTGACTGTACTTCATGGATGATTTAAATGCCCAAGTTTAGGGCAAAGATGACTTCTGTCTGAAAATTTTCAAAGCCACCTATCTTTTCCCTTGACTAGATAGGGAATTTAGGACCAGCTTTAGGAGTTCTGATACTCCATGTGTTTGTCATTGAGACATAGAATGGGGGGACAGGTGGGCAAGATGCTTCCCAGTCACCACTGATCAGTAGACTTCAAATATATTCAAGAAGCAGCACTTCAGACTCCATAATGTAGCTCTCATGTAGCAAAGTGTATAATTTAAAATAACTAATTTTTATATTATTTCAACAGGCAGGGACAACAGGTATCAAAAGAAACAGATAATTGGATCAAAAATCAAAAAACAGTTTCTTCTGAAGCTGAGTCACTATATTAAAAGATCATCTCTCATTTCTCAGGTTATATTGAAAGGATAGCTCCTGCTCTGAAAAATGAAAGTTGAAATTAATTATGGTATATAACAGTTTCATGAATCCCTGACATACAGCATAGATTAGATTCCAGACCCCCACTGTCCCACCACACAAAACCATGAATATTTTTTCACTAACCCTATGCACAGAGGCTAATTAACACAAAATCCTTTTTCCTTACTGTGAAAGGAGTCTTTGGGCTTTATTAGAAGAACAGGAAAGCAATTAACTAAAGATTAAAGGCGTTCCATCTGCATGAAACATGATAGAAATTGCCAAAAGGAGCAGGAGACAGGTAACAGAGGATATAACAAAAGAGGGGGGGAAGGGGAGGGAATGAGCAACAGAAGGTTAATACTAAAATCATGACTGGAGATCTTTCTCAGTAACCTGTTGGAAGTCAGCCAGAAGGGATAGCTGTAATGTAGGCACAAGCTTAGGCAAAAGTCTATGGCCTCCTCTGTTCAGGTCAGATTACCTGATCATAACAGTTCTTTCCAGCCTCATAAATCTTAATTACAGCTGTATGAAGGCAGAAGTGAATATTTAGCACAAAATCAAGGAAAGGTTTAAATCTAAGTTGAACTAAAACCCTTACATTATTATCATGATAGCAGAGGCAATATGTAAAAGGCATTAACTTTATTACTGACATTTCTGGCCAAGTATTTACCCTTCTATCAGTCTTCACAGGAATGTGATATGTCTCACAGGGAGTAGCTGCTTGGCATCTTTCTGAAGAAAGACTACAGGACAACTCTGCCAAAATTATCATCCTCTTTGACTCTCCTATCTTAGGGTAACGCTGGATTTATAATATAGGATCTCCTCACACAGATTTCTAGCACCGGAACATTATTTAAAAGCTGTAAAAGTTGAGCAGTCCTGACTGAGTGGATCTAATATAGCTGTTTTCCAGCACAACCTGATGGAGTTGGAAGTCTCAACTTATAAACACAATCTGCCCTTTTGCACAATGACAACTTGCAATACATACTAACTGGCTTACTTCTGTCAACATAAAAGTTGGCATGTATCTGAAGTCTTCCTTTGCAGTGGGTCCTACAGGATTGGGAAGGGGAAAAAGAGACATATGAGTTCATCAGAACGTTAGTAAGTCTCAGGAGGTCCCAAGGTCCTTTGACACGCACTGCTAGAGTGGTCAAAGGTCCTGTCATGAGCACTCATATTACAGTACATATTAGATCTGCTTAAAAGTGTGTTTTGATGGAAAGATGCAAATGCAAACTACACTGATGAGCATGTCATGTGGCTCCTGCAACAGCATGGATGGGTTTATCTGCCTGGAGCTCCATGAGAGACCACATCCAAAAATGGGTGCTGTTGTGTACCTCACCATGGCTCACAGGCTCTCAATGACTGGAGAGAAAACCAGTCACCCCAGGGCCTCTTAGGGATCACCGAAAGCTGAGCATTCCTTAAAAATATGTACCAGTCTGGTGGATCAGCTGGCAACGAAACCATGACAGTGAACTTGGCAGGTGGAGCATCCTGTTAATTCATTTCCCCTGCAGATAAAAATAGTCTTTATGTTGGATGAACAGCTTCTCCCTAATGACTCTAACCGGCCATCACTGATATCACCAGAATCACAACAAGAGCCCTAAAAGAAAAGCCTATTCGCATATCAATTCTCTTTTCCCTTGAGACAAAATGGAAGAATTTATTGGAATGGTGCATCATCTTTGTTACAAATTACAGGGCACCACTTGTCTATAAGAAACTACTCAACTGCTTTTTTCGGCTAAAACAGAAAGATCTGCAAATCCCATGTGAACAGAAAGGACTGAAAGTTCATGCTGGTACTGGTAGGATTTCACTCACCTTAAGCAATACACAGACTGCAGTAGGAAAATAATAATCTATTCTAACATGGATGCAACTCAAACAACTTCCTATGCCATCAGATGTCTGTTAAAAACATGAAGTTGCTAGGTGTATGCTGTAATTGCAAGAGTTGCACAGGGACTATGGGGGGACTGATATGAGGATGGAACAATCCTCCAACTAAAACTCTTCAGAGCCTGGAGCATACTCTTTACTCTACGGAGCTGAAGCTTGAGATACTGCATATCCCAATCTTAAAAAGAGCAAGAGATCTGACCTCATTGGAAGGGGCTGTCTGCAAGCAGAGATAAACAGAAAGCCAAAAGAGGAAAGACATTCCTGGGAATTGCATATCACATATCTTTCCTTTTCCTCACAAAGGGCCACGGTGCCAAGGAAGCTGGCAGAAATATTGCATTAGCTGCAGGTGCTTCAGGCAGTGAAGAGCTGGGGTACAGCAGGAACACCCCAGTAAGCAGCACAGAAGAAGCTGGGAACTGGGGTGATCATGTTATCAGTGAGCCAGCCAGTCTCCTCACTAACTCAGTGCACTTACACAGTGCCCATGCAGTGCTAAGTTTTACTGTGCAATTTAAGCATTCCAGATTTCTGGATGTTCAGAATTGCAGATATAACCGCTGCAGAGCGCTCATTTGCAGCAAACCCATCATTTCACATAAACATTAAATTTAAGCTGTGCACCGTGTGGATCCAATAAATCTGACACAAAGAGCTACAGAGTGCTTGCACATGCAAATGGGCCCGCAGACAACTGATCAGCACTCACGCGTTAAATCCCGTATGTCCTGAAGAGGTCTCGTTTGAGTGGATACAAACAGAATAATGGAGCTCACTGCGTATGTTTTCATTGGTACACAGAAACATTTCTTCCCAGGCAGAATTATAAGGTGTGAAAATGAGGGGCTCTGATGTGGCACTACTGGTTTAGCCATCACCCAAGATACAGAAGAGTCACTATACTGTTTACCAACATGCCTCATTATAGCTACCAACATAGTACTGTATTCCCAGCAGTCACTGCTCAGAATATGAGAGATACTGAGATATTTTCCATTTTGAAGAAATAAAAAAAAAAGACAAAAAGACATACCAAAACTACACAAATGCTCCTTTGGAAAATACATTAACTGCTTTTTAATTAATATTATTCCTTTTCTTTTGACAGAAGCTTCGTTAACTTGACCAACTTAGGTGGTTGTCATTACCAAACATGTAAAAGAGATGGTATCTATCTACTGACATGAACCATGTTTCTCCTCTCCAAATGATAAGTCTGGAAATAGAATTCAAGGTGTGAAAACAATATGTTTACAGAATTATATGTTATTATGCAAAATAACATAGCAATCCGGAAATTTCTGTTTCTGGTATGTCTTCCACGATCCCCAAGATAAAGGTTCTGCATTTTAAAAGGTAGAGGTAATTTTGTGTTCAGCATTTTGCTTTTTAAATGTAGAGGTAAGTTAAATGAACCTTGGAGGAGGTAAAAGACATTAATAAAGTACAATTCCTGTCTTGATATTCACTAAGGGACTCAGTAACAGCACCGAGTTTAAATGCTATTGAGCTGCACAGGTTCTTGATGCCCTAATTTTGAGAGTATCTCAGCAGATGCCACCTACCCCTGCTACAATGCATTGTCCCCAGATATCCCACAGCCCTGGGGACAAAAATTAAATGCAGTCAAGGAACCTTAAAGTCTTCATCCTTACAAACATCATTCAAGAATTTCAAATGTCACAGCCTAGGAACTGCTTACAGAAATCCAAGTAATGTCTCATTCCTATGTCACAGACTTGACTAAGGCCGACTTTTCCACAGTAACCTGTCTCTGCTTTTTTAATATCTACCTCTTTTTCCAAATATGTGCTTACGGAAAGAGGCTGTACTAAAAATACTTGTGGATTTGCCATCTCCAAACCGCCCGTCGAGGTCTCTCAAGATAGCAGGCTGCCTGCTGCCACCTCGCGGCAGCTCCGCCCGCCCCAGCCCTGCAGCACCGGGTCGCTCGGGGGGCAGGTACAGGGAACAGGAACCTTCTCTGAAAACAGTTGCAACACAAACTGAACTGACCGATTTTCATTCGTTTTGCTCAAAGTCAGAGCAGCAGCAGCTCAGGCAGCGCAGGGTGACTGCCCACCTCGCCCTTTCCATCCCAGAAAAGAACCAAGGTGTGCAGGTGGGCTGCTGGCATTCTTAGGCTTCCTTGATACCGGCTCCCCACCCACGTTCAGCCTCCTTCCTCAAAAGTTACTGCAGACCTAGAAAACCTTATTTCTCACCGACTCTGAGCTGCCTTCACAGCAAGATTTTCTGCTGCTCTGCTTGCAGCCACCGCTCCAAAAACAAGATTCCTTCCTGGCTCAGGGCCTTCTGACTCCTCTTCCAAAGTCTCCCTGGTCCAGGGAACAGGACGCGGCAGCATGGCAGTTTATAGACGCAGCCTAATAACAATAGCTCTACTGCCCTTCCTGTCCACATGCAAAATACTTGCCCAAAGCCTTTCACTCTTTATACCAAAGTGACGACAAAATTAGTTTTTAAAGCTGTGAATGCTGCAGGGCAGGAATTACTTTGTTCCTCTCACATACACTTAGTATAAGGCAGTTCAAACAAATACACCAGCCTCAAAGGCTTTCATGAGTCTTGCCATAGTTACCTTGTTACTCTGATTAATTTTATTTATTGATTCATTTATTTTTGCTCCACAGATGAAAAGAAAGTATAGCTCCACAAGCAGCAAGTTCCTACCCAGCAGAAAAACCAGGATTCCTTAACGATTTGAAGTTAGTTACACTTCACCATTCACCATCTCAGAACAAGTGACTAGGGAGAAAACAAGTCAAGGGCACCAAACCTCACCTAAAAAAAAAAAATCAAAAGAAAAATAAACACTTCTGATTCGGGCACACAGAAACAGTGAGAAAATACAGCTGGACAGGGCCAGAAGTTCTCAAACGATTTATCAGGTGCCTAGTGCAGGGAGAGAAATATTACTCCTGGCAACTGTTTCTCTAATCTATTTTTAAAAGTATAAATATAAGAGGATCCACATTGTTCTGCCTGGATCTCTCCCAGCTCTGCCTTGCCTCTTTCAAAATCACTTTCTAGGAGACTCCATAACCAAACTTTGAATTCCCAAATTAGTGGTGCTTGTATCACCTCACTCTCTAGAAAAAAAAAAATCACTGACCCTACACTATCACATGCTAAATGGTTTCAAGGCAGCTTTCAAAACAGGAACAAACAAAAAATTCTACTTCAAAAAATTAAGTGGTTAAAGAAGCTAATATAATAACCACACAAATAATAATTTAGCATAACTTAACCACAGCCAAAAAGTTAAATCTTAAAAATTGAACTGGGAGCTACACAAGTAAGTAATGGAAACATAAAAATGAAATGAAACACTTTCTGCAAGGGAATAAGCTTTCCATGAAAGAATGAGAGAATCATCCTATAGCTGTGCTACTGTAGCTATCAAAGCTACATAGCTTTATCCTTTCCTCCTTTAAGAGATTCTTACATAATAAGCCTTGCTCCCCAAAACTAGTTTAAGAATATATTAGGAATTCTACTACTTTTAGATTACATTGCCATGGATTACACTGTTGTGGGCATTAGAAACCTATCTACTGAGATGAGAAAATTAGCTCTAAGATACAAAAAATATTTTCTTCTGTTTTTCAAGATGCAGAAGTATCTTAGTCTGTTATCAGTCTTGTCTTGAAGCCAAGAATGCTAATACTTTGCTGGCCATTTCCTACCACTGTGGGTCAGTCCACGGCTGTGCATGCATTCACAGAGGTTTCAGGGACATCCTCCTTGCTTCTGAGTATACGTTTTTCCAAGACAAAATTTCTTTTTGAAAGGAAGTCTCACTCAAAACATAACTGAGTACCTGTCTCTGCATTGCTGCAATCAGTTAGTTGCCTTAACATTTACACAGAGAGAAAACAAGGAAAACAAACATCCTATCATGGCACCCCAAATAGGTAACTGTAACTGAAAGACAGCTTACTGAAAACAGAAATTTGGAAACAGCTCTTCGAAGCTGAATATATCCAATATCACCTTCCATAGCAGAAGAACAAATTCTAAAGTTAGAATCATGAAATAATGATAATTAAACTGTAACTCAAAATAGCAAATGTCAGATGAAGTACAATTTATGAGATGTTTGCATGTTGTTATGCTGCAGAAACAATGGCTTGCACAAACTGAACTGATTCCAGCCTGAACTTCAGGATGTTATTGACACTTAAGAAAATAGTTCCTTCAGTCTTTAAGTGTCGAAGACCATTTTCACAATGTCTAATTTATTAGTAGTTCCAAGTGTGTTCCCAAGATACTTTTTACACCAGCTGCAACCATTTCACATATAGGAGTGTGCAATATGAGCTGGCTTCAGTGCCTAGGAAGGACACTGCAGTCAAAACTCTTTAAAAGATGTTTGTGCCCATACCTGAGGCATCCAATGTTCTGAAATCATCAACACAATACACTTAAAATGCATCAATCACCTTAAGCAACAACAACAAACATCACCCAAACAAAACAAAAAAAAAATGCTCATGATGTTCCCAAGATGTCCTCAATCCCAGGCTGTGGTTGTGCCTGCATTAAATTCTTGAAGACTCAAGTCAGAACAGTCCACCTTGGCATTCCTCTTACATAAATATGGGACCAAAGAGAGTATATTCCTACTGCCTCATCTTGGCAACAACTTATCACATGGGGCAAGGCTGTTCTCTCAGAAGGGTATTTGTGTTTTACCAGAAGTAATTCTAGCTCTGGACACCAAGAGAGAGGAGGGTAGTCAATGCTTATCACCAAAGATGGCCCTAACAGGCAGTTTTCTACTTCATTTCCAAATGGCTCTCTATAATAGCTCTGTCCCCAAGCTGGGAGGACACAGGTAATGTATAGGATACATTCAGGAGGAAAACAAACAAACAAACAAAAAAGATGCTGGGTTGCCATGAGGCAACTGCTGCCACTGCCCTCCGCAAGGACAAGGATACTTGCACTGCTCCTTGCCTCAGGATAACTGGACATGGTCAGCCAGGAGATGCCTCCAGGCTGCTGGACAAACATGGGAAGGAGGGAGACTGTGATAACACTAATGGGCTTCTAAGAGAAGCAAGATACTTGCAGAAAAATTAAAATCTACAGTCACAGTGGAAATTTTGACAAACCTCAGAAGAGACAGCAAACAGTTGGCTGAAACCAGAAAGACCCTGAAACTTTGCCCATACTCAAAAGAATGACACACACATGCAAAGATGGCAAAAGGAGATTCTTTTGTTTCAATGTTTTTTACATTTAAACTGGCAGATTCTGTTCCAATACAAGGTATTATTCCTCTACTGTAATAATTTGTGTTCTAATAGCATCCATATTTCAGATTGGAAGGCTGCTGTTGTAGTCATTTGAAAGAAAATGTGGGAATTTCACCTCAAGGCTCTAATCAACTCAATTCCATCATTTAAAGATGGATGCATATACCACAGTCTTGCTATCTAAATTCTCCCCACAGAGTCCATCAACATTCTCTAAGCTTTCTCATTTTTATACTGATGTACTACACATGCACAATTAATTCCATGTCAGCATACCAAAAAGATCACCTCGTGCATCCTTACTCATATGCCAACTCTTATATCCTTATCCATTCCCATGTCCCACGTACACACAGAAAAAAAGTAGGAAGTAGCACAGAGCAGTCCACCATATACAAGTGTTCTTTGAGGACCAAATGTCCATAATTAGATACGGGGATTTAGTAAAAAAGACCAAAGTCACAATCTGTTCAATTCTGAGCAATGTCAACAGAGACATGCACCCTGTTTTCCTCATTTATACTAATGGGAACAAGTCTGAAAAAGCACAGCCACCATCTAATCTATTACCAGTTTGACACCTTGCAGAGAAATTGCAATTAACTTGGAAAGCCTTTCCCACCTTTATATCAAATTATTGATCTTGTTGTTTGCCGACATCCTGAATGTATTTTTGATAGAAAATGCAGCTTTACACATTTAAAGGGTGAAATGTATCAATTTTAGGCCTGTTCACTCTTAGGTAATTGTTTCTTCAAAGAGAGAGTGAAAGTTGAAATTTAGATATATGTTATGAAGGAAAGTGATTACGTTTTTGCACATCCACATCTATTTCAATCTAAGCTAAACCCAACTTGCCTTGCCACAAGATAGTGACTTCAAACCATCCATTTGTTTGCTGCAGGAAGTCACGAGCTGAGAACTGTAAAGCCACATCCTGGAAAGAACGTATCAGAGTGACAGAGAAAAAAATGTAAGAGCATGTATACACAAGACCTGTGAACTCCAGACTGTGCTTTTTGGCCTGTGCTCTGCCCCTGAGCCCACTGAACTGATTTAAGTAACATCAACAGCTGGGGGAAGATCATCAAAGCAGACTGTTTTGCCCCTAATCAAGGAGCTGACTTCTAGGCTCAAAGCATGTAAGTAATGTGAAAAACAAATCTAGTTCAGCCAATTGAGCTGAACCAGCTATGACTCTGGAAAGGCTTATGCTGAGAGGACAGACCAGATAAATCCTAGTTGCCTTAAGATTAAAATGGCAGAAAAGTGTCAAAACAAAAAAAATAAGTGGTATTACCAGATGCTAACAAATTTAGTGCAGTGGATTATTGACAGAGAGAACCTATAACTATATCCTACCTATAACTGAGGTAAAAATACTGTAAAATCTACTTCTGAAGAATAATATTTGAGCAAGATGGAAAAGCACATGCTCCTCACCCATCCAGACTTCAAAATAACCGTGCTAGCGGTGTTCCTGGCAATGCAACAAAACACTATATAGTTTCATTGTTTTAGAGAACAATGTATTTGATCTATGTGCTATCAAAGGCTCAGGCCACCTTCATTTCCCACTAAATCTTCCAAAATCAATTATATTGTTTCTTCATTTGAGACACGGTTCCAAGTATATAACACTTTTATTAGGATTACCAGTATTTTGCCAATCCCCAAAGGGATGAATGAACCCGAACAATTCTAACTTTTCAAATTAAATTCCCCTCTGTGTCTATGAAATTACTATTTTAAGACTGTAACTGAGGGACACTGGGAAGTGAGCTCCCTACAAAACAGAACTTAAGTGTACTCCACATCATTCACTTCCCCTCTGATCCCCTTCTCAAGATGAGCAGAGAATCTTTACCCCAGCCAGCAGTCCCCTTATTACTGCAAACACCAGAGCTTTTCCATCAGTCCAATCATAGAGGGCCTGTTCTTCTCTACTCCTCATCCCTCAACCAACACACTGGTCTACCTTTGTGGTTAACCAACTGTTGTATTTCACTATTCAGCAAAAGAGAAAGATGTGAAATACTTGCCCACAGGTCTTTCAGCCACCACTCAAAACTGTTCTCATTGTCAAAGTATTTCAAGCACACTAATCCTTCAGAACAGAATCCATCCCAACAGAATCCAATCAAAAACAAATAGTGGTAATGGTCACCAACTATCTATGCTATAGATTTCTTTATTCTCCAGTAAAACTGAGGAGATCAAACACTACAAGGATTTCAAGAATCTAACACTTCAGACAGAAAAGACATGGAAAACATTAAAACCAGAAACCACTCCAAAAACAAAGACAAAAATTAAAATCAGGAAGACCAGACACCCTCAGCTAAGAAACAATTAAAGAACAGATGATTCTGAGACAGATGCCAGCACTTTTCAACTTCAGCAAGCCTGGTGCCACTTGTTGATAATGCAAGATTTCACATCCCTGAAAGCTAGCCCCTCAAGCTTTAGAAGATATATATCACTTTAAAAAAAAGAGATAGACTTCCATACAGAATGTTTAGATCATCCCAAAAGTCTTCTGTAAAGTATTTCACATTAATTCTAAATAAAAAACTCTTTTAACAAAATTCAGCCTTAATTCTCAAGGTCTACTAAAGAATCTGCGTTTGTCTGTGGCTAGTCTAAGCAAAACAAGCCAAACCAATGTGCCCCATCAATGATGCAAGACTGTATCTTAATTAAAAACTCATATCCAATATGCTGGTAAGCAGATGGCTTACCTTTGAAATAGGAGTAACTTCACCTTCACATATTTCAAGATGCAGATTACACACTAACCCAAACAGACAGCAGAGACCACAAGGATAAGCTGAGAAATGAACAGTTACACAATCACTATGCTTGCCTTCTAATTCCTGTTCTTAACCCACAGACATTCAGGAACATGACTTAAAATGAAGTTACATTAATAGCCTGATGTCTTCCTTTACAAAAGTATAAACAATTATTATGGAAGTTCTTTTCTTATGTCCAACCATGAAAACAAGGAACATTAGATGGCCACCAGTGTTATTTCCAAGGGAAAACTAGGTAAACCTAATTTCTTATGAAAAAAAAACACCCCAGCAAAGCTTATCTCCTTCAATATTAACATTTTGTTTAAAAACGATAATAACAAGTGTTGCTTAGTTAAGGAAGAGGTTCCTTTACAAGGAATAAAAAGCCAGAGTTTTCTACATATACAGCAAGGGTCAACCATCAGTGTGAAGTGTTCACTCCACAAGTGCCAAACTTTTAATAAAAAACCACATTTATTACAACAGAATATTACAAACAACTAGCTTCAGTGATCAACAAATAAAACTTTACAAAATGAAAACAATGTAATTTCCGATTGTGGAGTGACAGATATTCCAAGTTTACAAACATATCTTTTTGTTTATGCCCACTTAAAAATCATTTCCAGTCTGCTTTATTTTCCATCAAATACAGTACATTTATCCAAACAAAAGCATGTACATTCAATATAGAACATTTGAGCAACAGCTACAATCTCAGTTCCCATTCACAGTATTTTTAGTGCAATGCACTAACAGGGCCAAATAGTTCTCTATCCATAAAAGCATTTTTACTCCTGATCTTGTGATCAACATTTAGATATATTTTATACAAAAAGTATATATGAACATGAGGCACCTCCCTAAGTAAGGGAGAGAACCTATAAAAAAAACATGGTATTTCTTCTGATGTACAATACCTTTCAAATTGTAACAATTTGACACAAATCACTAAACAAAGTATTTTCTAAAAGGTAAAAAATAACAAAACAAAACCAAAAACCAACCCAAAACAAACCCATGGACGCATGAAACCTGCCAAGAATTTCACAATGGTAGGCATGCGACTGTTTTACTACAATCTTGATTAAAAGGTTAAAGAAAGGTATCTAAAACATTTTCCAAATTACACAAAGTCAAGTGCTACCCATAGTGGTCATTTAAGATCTTGAGAGAAAATATATTTTGAGATTCTCCCATACTATCCTCCCTTTTTATTAATACTTAATGAAATAAGCTAACATTATAAGTGGTTGTGCACAGATTGTCTATGATACATCAGCAAATATTCACTACCTTCATATTAACATTAGTGTGTTGATCTTTCAAAAATAAACTGAAAAAATAAACTGCAACTATCATTAAAGTGCTTGTGTACAATTTTTTTAAAAAAATTAAAGAATAGAGGAATGTGGATATTCTTGTAAACTTCCTAGATGTTTACAAAATTTTCCTACGAACCACATATGGAAACATGAAGATCTTTGAACTTACTTCAGCACATGAAATTAAGCATGCCCCAAAACTGGGAAATTAGTCAATATGAACAAACTGATGTTATGGCAAATACTAAAAATTAGTACAATTCAGCCAATATACACTACATTGTTTGCTCTTATACATTCATTTGTAATAAATTTAAAACAGTATATAAAACAACATTTACCAAAGTAGGATATCACAAAGCTTGAACTGTGCATCAATTAGCACTACCAGGAAGGACCAGTATGGATGATGAGCTTTCTGAAGACGATTTCCTAAATGAGGAACAAAAACCTTCTTCCAAAGCTGCTGTTTATTGACTTGCCTCTGGTGTACTTTTTTGTAATTTCGGAAAGTTTTTTCTATCCTGTGTCAAACCTCAACTGCATAGAGATAACTGCTAATTTTGATGCATGTGCCTTTCAGCTACTTCAGTGCTTTGGGAGGTGGCACTGTCCTACAGGCAGTCAGAGTGGTTACTAATATAGTAAGAAAAAAAACAGCTTATGAAAATATTTCCTCCTTATAGTACCATTACCAAGAATTAGCCGTTCCAAAACAAATTAAAAAGTCTTTTTCATTCAAGTGTACTTCAAACTTTCCAAACATCACTTGAACCTATCTGAAGAGAGAGGGGAGTAAATTAATACTTTGAGTTTACCCATATAATTCTGTTTAAAATTACACAACATAAATAATTTATAGGGCTAATTTTTAATTCTTAAATTCAGCACAATTCAGGGTCCAACTTAATTAATTTTTGAAGTTCTGTCCCACTTAGCCAAGATTTGTTAGAAAGCCACAAAAGCACATTAAATTACAATTTAACATATCTGCATGGTTGTTCACTAGGAAAGCTGAACGCAAATCAAATTACCTTCTGGAAAACGGCATTTCAGAGTTGAAATATAGAACAAGGCACATATACTTGGTTTTATTTTTACCAAATATGCTAGATAATTCTGAAGAAGGATGTTAAAAACCTCTTACAAGTATCACTGTATCATATGTATTATCTTTCTTCATTATAATTTTTTGTACAATCCCCCAACTCTCAGGCATCAGTCAGTCATTCTGAAATACAAACTGACCGCACACAAATATTTCCTTTTATAACAGGCCCTTTAAAAATAGGCCACCTTTAAAATGAATGCTATGGAAAACAGAGAAACTACAAATACAACGCCTCCAAAGGTAAAAAACTCCCAGAGTGCCATATAAGAATAAGTTTAAAAAAATCTTGGCCATACTTTTATACATTTTGATGCTTAAAAAAAACCAAAACAATTTAAACAAATAAATGACCAGAAATTTCCAAACCTGGGCTTATATAAATAAGCATTAAAAGAATGAAATCTTTTTGATGATTTCAAAGGTGTTTGCAGGCACCTAACCCATAATGATTTAAATCAAAGCAATTAAGCAACCAAATTACATTCAAAAAACTGTTCTATGCACTTTCATTGACAGGGTATAGTCAATACACATTAAAATAAAAAATTAAATACTAAATTTCCAAATGCTAATTCCAATACGTTCATAGACATTAAATAGCTTTTACTGTAGTACCTTTAGTACTTCTTCAGCTGGTCACAATGAAATTAATTAAAAAGTTATGTTATCCAAGCCAACCAAAAACATTGTTATTTTTTAAAAATTACTATTTTAAAAATACTAGCTTGATTACAACAGATGCCTTAAGACAATTTAAAGAGTTGACTCAATACAGTTTAATGTATATTCCAAGCTTCCTACAATCACAAATTTAGATTTTAACTCTTTTCCAAAAAGCTAAAACCAAAATTTAAGAAACAAATTTGACATCTACCTTTGCATTTAAGCCACTAAACCATAAAATCCATGGGAAAATATGTTTTCAACAATAAATCAACAACAACAAAAGAAATGCAGTGGTATTGTTGGGGTTTAAAGAAAAAAAAAAAAGACAAAAAAAAAAAGGCAAAACAATTTTTTTTTTTCCTCACCAGACAACAGCTTTAGATCTTGTACTTCTGCCTTTGGTTTTATTTTCTTCAGGTGAATGAGATACATTTGCTTTGTGGGTTTTCTTATGATGTTCTAGAAAAGCTTTTCTGGCAAATGCTTTCCCACATTTATTGCATCGGTGCAGAGAAAAGTTTTTTGTTACTTTTACTTCAATGCCAACATCAGCTCCTTCATACTTTTTATTGGGAGAATTAGAGGTGACATCCTGTTTTGAACCAATCTGTTTTGTTTCATCCCTCTGAGGGCCTCTTTTTGTCACCTTATTTAGAACAAGATCAATTGGCTTTTTAATTGCCCTAATTTCTAAACTTGCAGTTATTTTCCCAAGGTAGCGTGGTGACTTTTTATGAACCACCGTTATATGCCTTATCACATCACGTTTGCGACGCGTTTCATAAGAGCAGAGTGGACACCTGTAGTATTTAACATAAATATTATTTCCATCTGTGTGTAATTCAATGTGTTTTGTCAAGTTCTGTTTAGAAGTAAATTGGCGCTTACAGAGTTTACAGTAAAGCTGCTTGAAGTCAAAGCCAGCTGAAAGTTTTGGCTTCCTGTTTTTTTGCTGGCCACCTGCAGCAGATGCATTGGTTGATTTAGAGGTTGATTTAGTGGTTGATTTGCAGGTTGATTTAGTGGTTGATTTAGAGGTTGATTTAGGGTTTTCAGGGTCTTGTTTAACTTTATTTTTCTGTGCTGATGGTGTGTTCTTTTTCTCATTTGAATTATTTGTTCCCTTTAATTCATGCTGTGGAGAAAGAGCAATGGAAGGGGGTGAAGGTTCTACAAAATCTGCTGATTCAACTTTTATTTCTGTGCCATTGGCAGTATTGTTGGGTCCTTCCTCTCTTTTAGAGTTCTTTCCAGAAAGAGTTATCTTGTGAACAATTTGCATGTGCCTTTTCAGCATTATTTGTGAACTGTATTTTCTCTTGCACAGAAGGCACTTGCATGCAGTTAAATTGTATTCAGCCTTTGCAGACGACTTTTGTTTTCGGGTCTTAAAAGATTTTTTAGCAGAAACTGTATCCAAGAACAAAGGTTGCCCAGGCTTGGTAGCTATATCAGGAGTAATGGAATCCCTCCTTAATCCTCTATGAACTTCATCAAAATGCCTCCTTACGTTGGCTTTTGTGGCAAATGATTTATAACATACAGGACAACTTCTACCTAATGCTACAAGAACATTCTTATTTCGTCCTTTTGCAGAGCATTGGTTTGGTTTCTTTTTTGTTTCTATGTACTTCTTTAGCTCTTCCATCTTTTTTTTGTGCACTTTTCGAATGTGCCGGCGTACACTGCGTCTTGAATGAAATTCTTTCCTACAAAGGCAACAAATCAACTGGTGGCCATAATCAGAATTATCCAGAGAGTCCAACTCGGGATTTACTGCTGGAGGTTGTTCTTCAGGAGTAGGTATCACCTTGTTTGTAATAGGATCAGCAGGAGGTAATTCTACTGTCTCCCCAGCTGGGACTGGTGCTGGAGCTGAAATAGTCTTGGGTTGCTCAGTGCTGGGTTCCTGTATCTGTACTGGAGCTTGGTCAGGGGTATGGCTACTTTCTGTGTTCTCATCTGGGCTATCAGTCCTTGACACATATTGAAATACAGCATTTTGATTAGTTTCTATAGGTTCCAATGTAATCACATATTCTTGCTTATCTACCCGTGGATAGATGGCTTCAAGAAGGTTATTTATGGCTTGACTCTGCTTATCTTTTATATCTGGGAGGTCTGTGAAAAGAGGAAAAAGTATTTTTTAATGATTTGGTAATTTCCAATTATTAAAATTTCAAAGTAGCTTTTAAACACTGTGTGAATTCAGTCTCCAAATCTGCACAAATCCTTTATTTGTAGTCTCTGAACACTCAGAGGTTTTGAGTAATCATTACAAGATACTTTTTTATTAAAAACCAGCATTGGAAATATACCCTACTAGTGTGCTAATGCAAAAGCCACCTGAACTAAAAATCCGTATGCTCAGAATTAAGCTGGTCTTTAAAAATCTGCATCAATTGCAAAAATAACATCATTTGACTGAGCTTGTTCTGCAGGTGTGCAACTAAGCCTGAAGTATCATTAGAAACCGATTTTCCTAGTACTGGAAACAGGCACTCTCAATAAAGGAACCTAATTCCAGAAATAAGCCCTTCTCTGTGAATTCTGAACAATCCTTACAAAGAATGAAACATCTGTGTAACCTGAGCATTGCATGAAGACATAAGTAGATACAATTTTTCAGGGCTCAGTAATATTCTGTTTTTAAATAGCAAATTAGTTCAGTGATCTAGTTCCCAGCATAATACATGAAGCATCTGCACTAGCAGAAAAGAGGAAGCCAGGGTGCTATCGTAAAAAGGTGAGGCACTGAGATGACACAGTTCAAATCATTGTGGATAATTTTAAAGATGTGATTCCTGGTAACAGCTAATTAAAAACCCACACTCAGTCAGTTATTCCTTCCACACTCTCAGCAATACATAAAAAGAGTGTCAGTACAAGAACTATGCTCTTTTGTTGCTCAGGACCCATCTTTTAACAATGAATTTTTAACAGCTTTTGCAGTCAGTTTCAGATGGGGCTATCCATATAATTTTTACCAAGAGTAAAAAGTCCTTCCTATTTTATAGCATTTTTCAAGACTACTTTGTGACTATACTAAATGAATGCATCTCAAAAAAGTTATCAGGGAATAGTCTTTGCAATTCTTTACCCTGGGGTGCTGAACTTTTATTCCCACTTCTTGTTCACTATCTTTTATTTATTGAAAAAAACTCCCAATTCAATAATAATTATACTCAATTTTATAGAAAACATAAGTATTTATACAGTTTTATTCAGAGCATGTATTATTATTCCCTTTGTTTTCACCTCTCACAGTAAACAGTGAGTATGTTACTTTTATATTATTTCATAAAACATATGAAAGTTAATCAGCCAATGGCTAGAATATCAAGAGCTGGACATGAAGTGTTTCCTCAGGGTCATCTTATTTTGCTTAGCAACTATTGCATCTAAGTCAGATGCACTTCTAACCTTGCTTTGAAAATACAAGTCATCCCTTTTCACAGAGAAGCTCTGTGACTAACTGGCCAAGCACACGTATTTAAGGAAGGTGACATTACTAGTCTTTTCACCTTCTCCTTCACAGCACTAGCTGGCACTACGTGGGAAAAGAGTCACCTAAGTATATCTGTTCCCAGTTTTTTAAATATTGAGGCAGGAAGGCATTAATCAGGAAAGCAAAATCCTCACTGCACCTATGCTGATCTAGTCAGGAGATCAAAATAATTAGAAACCTTTACAAAGCATTTTTGAATGCTGACACATTTTCAAATTAATCAGCTTCAACAAAATTCATCACTGGAATGAGACTTGAAATGGAAATAGAAAGTGTTAAGAGTGACACTCTTAAGTAAAAGGCTGGATATATAAACTACCTATCTAATTACAACATTGACATGGGTCTCGGTTTTTAATTCATATAAAGTCAATGCTGTAACTTCTTCAATACCATAAAAGTGATCTACATATGTTATTACTGAAATTTAACTCACTCTTTTCTTTTGCATTTTTGGTTCAGATGTGTTTGTATAAATGGTAAAGAAAGATAATTTTTTCAACTTCATATAGCTTTATTAAATATTTCAATTAGTAAGACTTACTATCATCCATCTGGAGACTTGGAGGACAATAAAACTTTTTATGAGTAATTAAATTTGGTAATCCTCTGAAGAGACTCCGGCACAATTTACACTCAAAAATGGTGTCCACATCTTTTAACAAGATATGTTTAAGTTGTTTTGTTCCTGTAATAAAGGAAATATTACACTTAGGGAAGGTTTTCTGTTCATCTTTTAATTCACATCATCCCATGAAAGTGGAAACATTTTAAAACATGAATAATCATAACAGCATTTTATCTTTTGCTAATGTTACTTCATCATACTATAAGTTTATGATACATACTCCAAATTTCACTATGAAAACAAGACTAGGATGAAAAAAACCCTCAAGGATTACACACATTACAGTTTACAGGGAAGTGCAATGATTTACAATAAAAACTAACAGCTGACATTAGGAAAGAGTCCACACTACAGTATTAGGTTGGTGCAATACAATTTTCCAATAGGAAGGAATAAGCATTTAGAGCATTTAAAGAAGCCTGTAGTATTTTTTTCTCTAGGGTTACCCAACAGTGCTAAGAAAATAAGATATATACAGCTATTTCATAGAAAAACAGCATCTGATAAGGCAAAAAACTAAAGCATGAAATAAAGCAGAGAATAACTAACAGGTGAAGAAATGTTACTGCATCTAGGTATCTGACCCAATACCAAGATGACGATGCTTAAGTGACACAGTAGGCATGTAAACATATTTTCAGCCCAATGAAAGGAAAATACAGATAATAAAGAAGTTTTGGATTTAAGTTAAAACATAGGCAGTGTGACAAAATATGCCAGTTTTCGAGACTATTATACATTGCATCTAAAAATAATTAGATTTAGCATTGTTAATGTATTCCAGCTCCTGCCATGCTTACAGAAATAAAGAATATCATTTTTTACACTTCCAACTTCTCCTTCATTTCTCACCTCACAAAAATTATGAAAGTAATGCCTACAATTAGCAATGGATTACTAAATGATGAATACTTACTCCAAATTAGAAAATAAACACTAACCAGATTCAGCTAATTTCTTGATCTTGATTTTTCTTAGAATTGAATTAATCAAAACTAATCAAACAAGCAAAAAACATAATGAAACTGGACCATGAATAAATAATATCAGACACCCATGAAACAGCAACAAGATATTCTTCAAACTGAAATACTAGTTCAAGTGCTCTATTACCACATACACTTCTCTTAAAAATTCCTTTTAAAGACCAAACTCAGAGTCACACTGCAGAACTATTTTCTGAATGAAACTCTTTCAAATATTAATAATTTTGTATTACCTAGCAGTTCTTCCATACTAATAGGCCTAACCAAGAAAACTTTATTTCTTAGTGCAGTAGTACTACAAAACGTTTTACATCTGAGTTTTAGCAAAGCACAGTGTCGTCGTCTTCTTCAACAGCTGTTTAAAATGGAACCCAAACCTGACCATCTGAGGCTACCATCCAGTTTTTGTCCTTGCCTGTGCCTTCCTGGGCCACCTCTCACTACTCTTTCTTTTAGTGTTCCTAACCTCACCTTCATTTGACCTGCATTTTTACAAACAGACTACTGGACAAATATTTAGATATAGCAACAAACAAAAATTGTAGAGAGTTCCCCCCAAAAGCAAGTTGTTTACTCAGATCTCACCAACAATCATTTGAATTTTTGCATACTAAAAAAACCACTGACAAAAACCTGTCTGAACAAAATTGAAGATGCTCCATGTAAATAAAATTGCTGTGACATACCAAACTGTAATTCATATCAAACTGTATTTCAAACAAAATGCCTCCAATTTGGTGACAGCACACAATAAACCAGAATTTGCTCACGCTGTTCATGCACACTCTAGCCACAAACACCTCTCCCAAAAAAAAGAAGAAAAAAAATATTGAATTCTCCATTACTTCACAACTGAGGGACACAAAAGTTCCTCATTCTCTCTCCTGTTATAGTGATATTTCAGTCTCCTTCTGTTCAGCACTGAAATGTTTTTTTTTTCAATACAAATTACTGGGTTAAAGAATTACTGGATGAGATACCGAAAGTCACACTATATGACACAATAGTCACTCTGGCTTCAAATCACCCTTAGCAACTATGAAGCTTTTCACTGGTGGGAGTAGAAAAATAATTGGTCCTTTTGAATTACACTGTAGACCTTTAGGAACTTCTGAAAACAGCAAATGGATTTAAAACATCCACTGGTTTTGTGGACACAGCAGGAAGAGGAAAAGCAAATCATCTCCTTATTCTTCACCTATTGCAGATTGTGGCAACAAGCGGTCAGTTCTGCCAGCATATGCTGCCTCCAGCTCACTGAAGTCTTCTCTCTTTTGTAGTTACATCTAATTGGGGTGGTGATACCTTGTACAATTCTGTTAATATTCATAAATATTTATTCTAGAATAACATCATAGTCACAAGAAAGCAGTAGAGAACATTGATCATTAACAAATACCTCTCTCTCAGAAATACCAAAGTATGTGCCTTTAGCAAACAATTTCTTTTTTTAGAAAAGAAAAATAGATTCAAATTCACCTGTTATTCTTAATGCTTTTTGGTAAAATTTCTTAAATCTCTATTTCTATACCACAAGAGTCAAAATACTCTCTCTCCGTAATGAAATATTACTTGTTCAAAACCAACCAGAAATCTTAGTCTAAGTCCTTTTGCCTTCTGTCCAGCTTTCCTGATGCAGATAACAGAAGATGTCAAAGTAAGCTATCAATTTAACTCCTGCCAGTGAGGACAATCTGGAAGTACCCCAGAGACAAAATACTTGCAACTAGTTTGTGTTATTACCAGTAGGGATTACACTGATCTGCTTCAAGTGAAAGAAGCCTGTCATACGTATCTGAGGCCTCAGGCAAACTCAGTCAAACTAAAAAATGTTACTAATGAATAACCTCACATCCAGTTTCTGTATTAAGTTGTTGAAATGCTAGTGGACAACTTAAATACTGTGCCCTTTCACAAGATTCAGACCAGATATGTATCCCACTGCACAGCAGCAACAGGATGTGTCAATACATGACAACATTTCATATAGTTAACAGCTCTATGTGGAAAAATCAAGAAACACATAATCTTAGTAGCAATAAGACCAAGGGTTATGAAAATAAAATGTTTGGTCTGTCATATCAGAAGTGGAGAAACAGCTAGACATTTCAATCATCTCTGGGATGCTCCCCCAAAATGCTCAGTTGTTGTTCTTAGATTCATTGCCGTGTATTGCAACTCCCAAAAACAAATCAAGAAACACCTTAAAAGTAACATGATAAAGAGAAAACTTTACCTTGAACTTCTTAAATTGCATTATCTCAGCAGTTTTATCATAAACTCATTAATAAAAGCAGAAGTGACACTATGCAGCACAACAAAGTAATTTTTAATGTTTTTGATAGATCTGTTTCTTCATTACTTTATATGAAAACTCTTATTAAAAGGAACACCTAATTCCAAAAATCTGCCAGTAGTTTGCCAATATGCAGGAAGTTGGGTGTTGGTTATTTTAATATATTAAATATACATAACTCTTACTAAGAGGTAAGGAACTTTTTCAGACTCAGGCATAGTTTCATACCTGATCGAAAACACTCAATGATTTGCTGAATGCCAGATTTTGACGTTTGCAGAGGCTGCTGCAGTAACGGAGGATCACCAGGTTCCAACAGATGATCTGAAATATGTAAAAGGATAATAAGCTATTAGAGAACACTCAGGTGATTCCTGTAAGTTATGAATTTTCCATACATACAGTAAACTAGATAAAAAGAAAGGCCAGGACTATAGTAAAATTAGTCTTATTCCGCAATTTTCATCTAGATTGAATTAAAAAATACTGAATTTTGCAGCCATGATACCTTCTGACATGTTTGCTGTAATTTTGACTATTTAAAGAAAACATGTATTCAAAGCTACCTGTAGCAAACACAAAAACATATAAATATATAAAACCAAATTAACTCACTAGAAATTTCTGTCAGTTAAAGCAATTCCCTAGAACAATCTGGACTCCCATTGCTAAAACCAAAACAATGTACAGAAAAGCTTTACCAATACTGTACTTCACAGCATACTATACGACTTCCATGTTGCTAGTACACATCTAAACAATTAATCCAAATTTAAAGTAGCAATGATCAGTAAAAAAGCACAAGCAGAACTACACAGCATATACCAAAAAGAGTTATCATAATATTTTTAACCAACAAAACCATATTCAAGAAATGCTTCTGGTTCAAGCAAACTGAAATAATATCTTATTTCTGATGTTTCATCCCACATCATATTCTTTGTAAAAGCTACTGAAAGGAAAATATGTATTGATCAGCATGATTATTAGTTATTCCAATATGCAATAGTTATGCATATGAAAATTAATAGCATTCCACTGCTGTATATGCATATGGCAATTAAGCTTTGCCCAGAGAGAAACACGAATTTTTTTGTTTGCAAAATCATTACTTAGGTCTTCTTTTTCACTTACTGACAAAATAGTTGGCTTTGTACTTCATATCTCGGCTCTTACCTTCTCCATTTGGTTTGATTTTAACCCCATTTTAAGGTTACATTTTCTAAATTAAGCACAATGCATCTCTAAGAAATTTTTTCTTAATAAAGAGCAGTAGAGGCATAGTATAAAACTATTTACAGATTTACTATTTAAAGAGTAAACAAATCATTGACAGGAGATTTGAGTTAGAAGATGTAAGCTTATAAATAAATTCAAACTAAAAAGAACATAGAAAAAAAACCACTCTAAATACACACATAACAACCATTATATATCAGCTAATCATTTGACGTTCTCTAACACAATGACATATTGTATTCTACCAGCCTACCCCCTATACTTGAAAAATAAATATTTTGGTTTGCATACTGCCTCTAATATGCATGTATAACACCCACTGACACCTACAGGAGTAATGCAGGTGAAGCAGACATAACACACCACTGTTAATTTGTCAGGTAAGAAAAGTGCTTGTTTAAAGCATTAGAACAACTCAAAACCATTTCATCTTCAACACAAAGAAATTATTCTACTACCTGAACAACAACTACTCTCAAATTACATTTAATTAAAGAAATTAAATTTCCTTTAAGAATACCAACTATAACAGTAGGCAGAACAATATCAAAAAAATCTAGCAGGCTGGCTGAACCTCTACAGTATTCATCATATTTTCCACTGATGGTACCTTCCACATCACACAGCAGTGGAATGCAAACAGCCGTTTCAGGACATGGTGGGATTTTAATTCTCTGAGAATACGATCTTCATCAGAGCTCACCAGAAAAGACACAGAGTAAAAATATAAAAAACGAATGTAAGAGATGGCTAGAAACATAATTTTACAAAAAATTCGAAACACTGCACTTTTTGGAAACAAAAAGACCAGCTGTTTTACACAACTTCTTGCCTTCCTGTGCTCACTGCATACAATGCCCACGTGGTGGCCTGGGAATTACTGCACATCCTGCAGGAACTGAAAAATTCTCTTCCTGAAATACTTCTGAAGTGACAGTTCACAGATACCAGAAGACATTTCCAAACAAAATTCAGAAACGTTTTATATCCAGAAGTGACACTAACGATCCACATTTGCAACCATCACAACGGTTTCTGCGAGCTTTAAAAGAAGGGGATATGCAGAACAGCCGAAGCATCATACAGCACTATACCTGGCTCACAGCATCCATGGTGGTGGTGGTCAGTCTGACAACACTTGTCCCTTAAAGGCATTTTCCGTGAGCACGACTCACTTTTTTTCTACATCCAGCAGCTCGCTTCTGCTGAGATAAGCAAATTAGCTGTCACGGCCGAAGCACAGGAGGCTCAGCAGAGCGCTAACGCCGCACACCCACAGCCTGCGGCGGCAGGGCCGGGCAGGCCGGAGGCAGCGGCACCCTCGGCGCAAGAAAACTTCCCATTGTTGTCGGCAGGTCCCACACCGCCCTCTGCAAGGACCGCGCCAAGCTCTGCCCCGCTCCCGCCTCGCCGCCACCTGCGCCCGGCCCCGGGAGAGCCCCCGGCCGCCGCCCTGCCCCGAGCCCGGCCCGGCCCCGCGCCCCCTCCGCGGGCAGCTCCCGCCGCGTCCCGCCCCCACCTCCGCAGCCTCGTCCCGCAGCCCCGCCGCCGGGAGGGAGTCCCTCGGCTCCCGCGGGAGCGAAAGCCCGCCCCGGCAGCCCCAGCGGCGGCAGCGCCCCCGGGCCGGGCCGGACACTCCCGGGCTCTCTCGGGCGCTCCCGGGCCCTCCCGGGCCGTCCCAAGCACTCCCGAGCCCTCCCGAGCCCTCCCGGGCACTCCCGGGCACTCCCGAGCCCTCCCGGGCACTCCCGAGCCCTCCCGGGCACTCCCGGGCACTCCCGAGTACTCCCGAGTACTCCCGGGCCCTCCCGAGCACTCCCGGGCTCTCCCGGCGCTGCCGCAGCCGGAGCCGGGCGCGCCCGCCACGCGCGGCCCGCGCGGGATCGGCGCGCGGCCGCAGGTGGCAGCGGGCGCCGGGCGGGCCGGAGGGCGCGGCGGGCCGGCCTTACCTGGAGAGGACGGGCGGCTGCTCCTTCCCCGAGCTAAACTTTATTCGCCGCTGCCCGCCAGAGCGGCGGCCGCTGACCCCGGAGCCGGATGGGCACGGGCGCAGGAAGTGACTGCGGCCCTGGCGCCGAGCGCCCGCCCAGTGCGCAGGCGCCGCGCGGTCGGCGCAGGTGCCGCCCGGGCCGGGCCTGGGTGCGGGCAGGGCCGCAGGGGCGGGCTGAGGCGCAGCGCCCGCGGCAGCGCTGGCCCGACCGGCGGCGGGAACCCGCGCCGCCTTTGTCCCTGCGGGGAGAAAGGCCCGCGCTGATCCCTCGCACACCCGTGGTGTACAGGGCTGCCCTGAGGGCACCGCTGCTCGGACACCAGTGGGAGCAGACACCATCACCTGAGGTGGCATTTCTGTCCCCTCAGCCTGGTCTGTGCTGTTACAGTTTAAACACACACACACACAACCCCCAAAGAGATACAAACTAAACCCTCAGTTCTAAGAAACACACAAAAGAAAAAGATAAATCAATTTTTTGAACACCTGGAGGGTAAAACTCCTTTTCAGAGAGAGAATTGTGCGATCTGTATTCCAAATATCGCCAAGAGGTGCCCAGGCAGCGGGTGCCTCCAGATAACGTTTCCACGGGGAGCCTGCTTAGTCCTGCGCTCCTTTAGTGCGCTTCTCGGGCAGCTTGGGTTGATGGGAAGGTAATACTCGGTTTTTGCCAAGGGCAAGGATGCGATTAAGTTTTCTTACACGTAAGGAAAAGCTGCTGCTGCTTAAGGAAAACCTGTAAAGAAATGTAAGGAATAAGCACATCGTTACAGAAAAAAATGTTAAGTTATGGTACTAACACGGAAACAATCTGTCAAGCTCTGGGTTATAATAGTGTAATAGTTAATAAATGCTAAAGTGGATAATTTGCTAATCAAATTACATTTAATTTAGTAAGTGGTTGAATTTAACAAAATAAGTTGCAATAAATCTGGCAAAAGCTTTGTTCGGGTTGTGGACTGGGCGGTCACAGACAGGGGAAACCACAGGGTTGTGGCTGCTATGGG
>JAYRBT010000042.1:19779232-19794492 GCA_036023395.1 Myiotriccus ornatus | reverse complement strand
GGACTATGGTCTAACCAAAACATTGGCGGGGCTCAGGCAGCAAGACGGAGCCCCGTGAAAAGAAAAGAAACCAAAAAGATTTAAGGGGTGGAGATAAAGAGAGTATAAAAAGTGGAGTGTGAGCTTGCCTCGGGCAGACCGTTGGTGGAACAGGAGTTTCCCCCGGTCTCCCAGCGCGCTGTTCCTGGTCTCTGTTGTGTTTTAGATACAGAGTTGAAGAGGCTTAAAGTCCACTCAACCATGCAGCTGCACTCAGCCCATATATAGAGCATTTTGGTAAAACTGCAAAGCTCATGGGTAACAGTGCAAGGAACATGGCTGTCAGCTCTAGTTCTGCACAACTGCCTACTGACTGTTGTACTTGACCAAGAAGTATCAGACTCAGAGACTTAACATTCCACATCTCCCAGGTGATGTAAAAATTAAATTCAAAGATTATCCACCATTCTCTCTGATGCCACTGTGCTACACAGGTTGAAATAGTAGAGTAACAAGCTGCTTAAGTTTGTGTGTTTGTTATTTACTATGAACACTGGTAGCCTTGTCACCAATATAATTTTATTGAGTGATCAAAAAATAAGAAAGAAAAAAGCAACCTGAAAATCATAAATCAGCAATGGAAGTTTAGAGTCTCTTGGTTGTATTTGTGCTTCTGTGTTTAGCCACTCTCAATGTGATTTTTTTCCCCCCTTCTAATCCAATCAAAGTTTCACTATTTGCACTTTAGGGCCTGTCTCAGGTTTGCTTGGCAAGGTTTTGGTAGTTGGGGTGGCTTCTCTGAGAAGATGCTGAAAACTTCTCACATGTCCGACAGAGCCAATGCCAGCCAGCTCCCTGGCTAAGGCCAAGCCAGTCAGCAATGTAACACCTCTGTGATAACAAAATTAAGAAAGAAAAAAGTTACTGCACAGAAGAATTGTGGCCAGAGAAGAGAGGAGTGAGAACATGTGAGAAATAGCCCTGCATACACCATGGTAAGTGAAGGAAGTGCTTCAGGTGCCAGAGCTGAGATTCCCCTGCAGCTCGTGGTGCAGACCATGGTGAGGTAGCTGTGCCCCTGCAGCCCATGGAGGACCGCACAGTGGAGCACATGTATGCCAAAAGGAGGCTGTGGGAAGCTCACACTGGAGCAGGCTTCTGGCAGGACCTATGGATCCGTGGACAGAGGAGTGCACACTACAGCAGGGTTACTGGCAGGAGTTGTGATTCCAGGGGGGACCCATGCTGGAGCAGTTTGTTCCTGAAGGACTGACACTCTATTGAAAAAAAGGACCCATGCTGCAGCAGTTCATAAAGAACTGCAACCTGTGGGAAGAACTCATGTTGGAGCAGGAGAAGGACTCCTCTCCCTGACAAGGAAGCAGAAGCAGAAACAACGTGACATAACCTCCATTCCCTATGCCGCTGCACTGCTGGCAGGAAGGAGGTAGACAGTTGGAAATAAGGTTAAACCCAGGAAGGAGAGAGGGGTGTGGAAAGGATGTTTTTAAGATTAATTTTACTTCTCATTATCCCACTTTGATTTTGATTGCTAATTAATTCAATTAATTTCTCCAAGTTAGGTCTGTTTTGCTGAGGGATCTCTCCTTGTCCTTAGCTCAACGCATGAGCTTTCATTATATTTTACCTCCCCTGTCCAGTTGAGGAGGAGAGGGATAGAGGGGCTTTGGAGAGCACCTGACATCCAGCCAGGGCCATTCTCTCTTCTCCTTCCCCTGTTCACCTCCAAAAAAGTATAGTTCCACCTTCTTCATAACCCACCATTCTGTGAAGCGTTGGGATTATATGCTCTCAATGTTCTCCAAGATAAAGAATCTGAATTCCTTTAACCTCTCTTTAGGTCACATGCTCCAATCCCTGGAACCAGCTTGGTTACCTTCATCTGGTTACTGTTCATCTTCTAAGTGTCTAGCATACTTAGGAGCCCAAATTGGACACAATATTGCAGATGCTGGCCTCACAACTGCTAAATAGAGGAGAACAATAAATGCCCTTCATCTGCTGGCTGTATGCTTGTTAATGTAGCATGGCATGTGATTAGCCTTAATTATAACAAAGCTGCAGTGTTGACCCTTGTTCCAGGTTTTAACTGGACCCACAGGTCCCTTTTTGCAGAGCTGCCATCTCATCAGTCAGTCCCCAGCCTACAGCATTTCATGGGGGGTTTTGTCCTGAGCGGAAGACTTTGTCCTATCAGGCCATTCACACAGCAACCCCGTCCTCCAGCGTGTTGGTCACTTCCCTGGTTTCACATCATGTACATGCTGAGGATACATTCCAACTCACCAATCAGATCACTGAGTGTGTCAAACAGCATAAGCCCTAATAAGCTCCCTGACGAATATAACTAGCTTCCAGTAAGATTTCAAACTACTGATTTGCAAGTCTTTTGATCCTGAGAGTCCAGCCAACTATATGCCATGTATACCTACCTTATAGTCTCAACCCAGTTGCATTTACATTTGGCTAGAGGGATGCCATGAGAACCCAAGTGGATACTCCAGCTGAAATCAAGGTAAATATTACCCTCTGCTTTTACCTCATCCAAAGAGGCACCACTTCATCATAAAAGACAATGACATGACTTATGCAAAATTTGCCCTCTCCAGTTTCAGAAATTCCAAATAAGGTTCAGTTCTCTACTGTTTTGTTTGTTGGGAGGGCGAGTTGCATATTTTTGGAGCATAACCAAACAGCCGCTGAAATCTTATTCTATCTTCAATGCCTTTCCATAACTTTTGCGTTCCACGCTTAAGGAAGACCAGAAAAAACGGGCACTTTTGCGTGTATGTATGAATCTCCGTAACTTGATTGACCTTGAAACTGGTTTGTGGGTAGAAGACCCTGAACGATATATTGTTGTGTTTAACTCATCATGTAGTTTATAATGTAAACAATTTGTGATGTGGGCAAACAAACGCACCCAAACTTTGACCTGTCAGATAGCCAGTTGTGTGGACAGTGTCTCTGGTACTGATAAAAGCTGCCAGCAGAGATCAGGTATCTCCACCTGACCTAGCACTGGGTGCCTTCAGGAGGGCACTTGCAGAGGGGAGTCCTTTCAGCAGTGACTATGCATTGCATATGAGAACTTTGGATCAAGGTGGCAAAGACCCCAGTAAAGTTCCCTTCACAACACACTGCTGCAGTTGTTCATCCAGTGGGATAAACTAGAACTCAGATCTAATTTGTTTCATGTGTAAAAGAAATAAGAACATGATGTTGCCTGACTTTGAAAACTGGAATAGTCCTCCGTCCATTAAATATGAATGACAATTGGAATCTATAATAACTTATAATAAAACTTACTGAATAAAAACTTGGGGCGGGAAATTAGGATTAACTAACTTTTTGGTTTATATAGATAAGAAAGATTCCATGAAAATGAAAGAGATTTTTAAAACGGTAGTACTTCACACAGTCTAATTAACTTGTGTCCAGCAAACATGGAAATTCATAGCTAAACCACATAAAATGTAAAAAGTGCAGGATGCACTTCCATGTAACAAAGATAAGGATGAAAACCCTTTTGATCCATTTCGCGTAAATTCTAGGCATAAAGTACATTATTGGGGTGGGGGGGGTTGAGTCTAGTTTTCATTTTCTGGCTCATGTTTTCAACATAACCAATAGAGTTTGAAACATCATCTTTATTTATTCATTGCCCTTTAGATGATGTGGAACCAGTGAGATGTTCTGCACTTACTTGACGGTCAAATTCTTTTTTAATTGTTATTCAGTTGTGATTATGGCTCTGTGAAATCCAAAATTCAGAACAATTTCTCTTAGTTCCAGGATTGTGATTCTAAAATATATAATGAAGTATTCTAGCAAGGGATGTTTGATAGAGGATATTGAAGCATTATCTCAAATAGTTGTGATAGTAGGCTTAATGTCCACTGAGAGGTTTTGTCTTGCCAAAGGGCTGGTAGTAACACCTGCCGAGATGCCTTGCCATCTGTTTATACATCTAAGAGCTGTAAGATTTGATTACTAAACTTTTCCTCATACGCCATGACCACTGACATTTTTTTCTGTATTTGGGATGCATTTTGGATGAAGCATCTGGCTTCACAGTTGTTTTTTCCAGGAGAAAATAACTCTAAGTTAGAGTAAATTAATGCTGTGATCCTGCACTGAACAGAGTTCATTTTTTGCAGAGGTGAAGGTAAAGTTGTATTAACTCTGGAGGATCTCACATGTAATGTGTGCTAATCAAGCAGTGTCACAAATCATTTTACTGTATCTTAATTTATTACTTAATGTATGACTCTTAGTCTCTTTATTGATTTGATGTGGCTTCATCTAATGTTCTCTCTGAAAGCATCCCATGATGAACTGTACATTCGTAAACTCCATATTAAAAAAATTTTAGACATAGACAACTGAGAGAAATTCAGACTGTTTCAGGGATATTAAGACTCCTTTGTTAGAGTCTCTGTTAGACTATAATGGCCAGATGGATAGCACACTCACCAAGGAAGCAGAGGACCTTGATTTCTAAATCCTGAACTACAGGTTAGAGACCCTTTCTGTTAAGGACAAGGCACAGTTCAATCAGGAATTCAAGAGCTGGGGGGCTAAAAATTAACAAAGATAGCCTGATTCTATTAGAGTGAGATTAACTTGGGGAAGGGAAAAAACAATACTGAGTTCTGGTTGCTATTCCAAATACTATTCATTTATTTATATCTAAAGATGCATAAATGGGAAATTAATAAACTAGTCTTTAGACCACAGACATGTTGACTTTCAGATAAAGGTGCGATCACTCAGTGGACTCTACGTTGTTTTTCACTTGTGTCAGTCACTGCAAAAAAGTACATTAAATACTGTAAGCAAGTTCCATTGAGTTATAAAATGGCATCTGGATAACGAGCTCACATAATTTCATTTGTAGTGCATAGAAAACTTTTAAAGTTCGTATATTTATATGCCTCATATTTTTGGTGGAATCTTAACATTGAATTCAGTTATATTTGCATCAAATCCACATTTGCATAATTGCAATATTTACACTTTCCTTATACCTTAGCCTTGACAGTATCTTACAGAAAATCCCTGGGCTAGAATAATTCTGAATCTTAGTCAATATGTATTCCAATCTAACAAGCAGCTGCATCTTCATGCTCTGTTCCCCAATTAACATAAAGCTTCATTACTCTTTTGGGATAAAAATAAATTGCTATGTGTATTATCTTACCCATAATTCATTTATTTACAAAGTTATTAAAACTCATAATTAATTAGACTTCTCATGAGGTCTAATTCCCTTCTGTGCTTTCTGGTGTATGACTATAAAGTATAGCAAAGGGAGCAATTTGCAATGCATCTCTCCCCTGGAGGTCCTTGTCATCATTTGATCACAGATTGAAACTATTCTGTTGTTTTCCCTTTACACCCTTCCGCTTTTATTCCTGGTTGCACAGTGACAGATCTCCACAGGGAGGCATAAAAATTTCTGGCCTAGAAGTATTTAGCTTATGATTACAGCAACTTCTGTGGAAAGCATGAGCTGGTGGTTCAGTCTCCAGCAATGCTGCTTGTGGACTGGAATCCAGGCTGCCCATTTCAGTGCTGCCCCTTCTTCTGGGAGCAGTTTCTGGCAGGGGAGTTAGAGAGCATAGAGAGTTAGGCCTTTTTTTTAGAAAAAGTCTGTGTAGCTGGAAGCAACTGAGGTTACAAGAAGTGACCATTCATGGTCAGTAGTGCACCAAGAAGACATTCTGAATCATCAGATGGGCGTGGTCAGTAAGCCTCGCTTACAAGGAACAAGGAAGAAATCTAACTGCGTTGAAGACAGCTTGGGTGTTTTGAGTAGGACTTGGACACTTGTGCCATTGGGAACTTAACCTCAGCTGAGTCATAAAGTTGCAGTATTCTCATTTCCTCTTCATGGATCAATAACAAGTACAACATGATTTGCAACTTTAAAATTATTTGTCTTGCATACTTTTTTTTTAAGAAAGACATTATTCTGTGTAATTATTCTCTCCTTTTTGCTTACCTGCCTAGCTGGGTAAAAAAACTATGCTTCTCACACTACACATAGTTTACTTAACAAAAGAATTAATATAATGAAATATATTAGGAAAAATTAAGGACTTGCTTACAGTATTATATAATGAATTTGCATCTTCTTACCACGTTCAGTTTTCATCCAGTCCAGTGACTTTTTCCCTGTACACCCTTCCTGTAGAATGAACATAAAGTTAATTTATTCATGTTCTCATCCCTGATTAATCTGATTATTACAAAATACATACAGATAGGCAACATGATGAGCTTCATGCTTTCAGAAATCTTTCAGTTGAGGCATATATATTCTAAGGGGTTAGGCATACTTATGATATGCTCTAGGAAATGGAGGATAATGCATCTGGATAAGTGATTTGAGGCCAGTGCAGACCTGGTCTAGCATGCTTATTCATAAGGTGACCACGTTCCATACCACATAGTGTATATAAAAGCTATTTTCAAATTATGGATCTAGTGAAGTTTAAAATAAAGTGTTGTCAGCTGTCTCTTTCTTATGTAGGTGGTGGCAAAGGATCTAGACTGTTAAAGATGGAAGAGAGGGGAGGAAAGAGAAGACAAGAATTCCTAACTCTTTCAGATGAAAATAAAAAGCATGTTCCTAAACTTATCTCAAAATGTCCTGGTGAGGGGAAAGTACTGGAGAAAAGTAGACAAGGACATGTGTTCTCTGTGTGTACATATGTACGTGGTGTGTGTCCACATGCAGTTGTATGGATATAATATTGGAATGGGTGGGAAGCAGTAGAGTGTGGGAGGCAGATGAGGGAAATAGAAGAGTGGGAGAAATATATCTGGGACGAGTCTTGGAGAAGGAAAGTCAGAATGAGAGAGATTCATGAGAAGAGGGGAGAAAGGATTGGAAAGGGCACAGGAAAGATTCAGAATGAAAGGATCCAATAAGGTGCAGTAGCTTAAAAATAATGCAGGCAAGACTGACAGCAAGAAGTATAGGAGAAAACAGGGGGAAGAAGTAGGAAGTCCAGAAAGAAAGAACAAGCAATAGAATTCATTAAGCCAGGTTTCCTGAGGTCTTATGACTTGTAATAATATTATCTTGTTTGCTGACCAATTTCTTAGGCTTTGTAATAAAAGCAAGGAGGCATAACAAAAGCATCCAGGTCTTGGGTCTAGTTAGAGCAACAGTGCTTAACAAATCCAGAAATAAGAAGAGTATTTCTATTAAAAAAAGAAGCAGCTATTTTTGTAAGCTTATTTATATATGTGTATGTGTCTATATGTCAATCAAGTCCTGTATTGCAGGACAATAACAAGCTTTTAAATTTTGTTTGAGAGATTCTGATTTCATCAGCAAAATTGCAAGATATTACTCAACATCAAGGAACAAATGGAAGTATTTCAAGATATCTGAGAACAAGCCATGAAAACAAACAAACAAACAAACAAAAAAAGACAAGTTGAATTTCAGAAATAATAAAAGTACTAAGAACAAGGAGTTGTAGAAATGCAAAAAATTAACTAAATACATAAATGGGCAGCCTGGATTCCAGTCCCCAAGCAATAATCAATTAACTAAATACAACTAATGCGATCAGCATAAAATTACTGTTTCATATAAAAAAAGGACTACAAATAATAAATCACAGGATGAACTGAAAGAAAAATTAAATGGGGCACAGCCTAAAGAAAACTGGTGACAGGCAGCTAATGAGCTAGTCTACATTGTCTGAGACAGAGCATATCCATATCAATGAACTCAGGTGCAGCTCTGCCCTCAGTGGGAGACTAATTGGGTTTCTACACTCTGCCTGGCTCCACTCAGCTTGTGGGAACGTTGTAACACTGAAACCTTGAGTACCATCAAAATCAGTTGAAATTTTCAAGAAGATTCCAAACCTATTGCAAAACTTGGACTGACAGAACATGCAACAAAGTAAATTTTGCTTCCTTAGGAGGTGAGGCGAAAACTATGGAAAAGCAAAAAGAGATGAGATATTTTTTCAGATAGATAGTTGTCTACCATTACCTTATAGCTAAATGTAGTTTTTGTTTGCACTCCAAATCAGATTTGCTTCTTGGATGCCAGTACATGGCATGCCTAATTTGGACTAGAAATCCAAAATAAAGGACACATTCATTAAAATAAAGTCAATAACAATACACTAAGGTACATACTGGGAGGTACAAAGCACAACTCAAATATGTATAAAAGAAACTGTACAACAAATGTGACAGAAAATATTGACACAATGCTGTTCCTATTTCAGCGTGCAAAATCCATGAATGCCTAAGAAGGATGTACACTAAAAGATCGAGAATCAGTAGATTAAGAAATGATGGCATAAATAGTATTCACCAATAAAAGTGGACAGTTATGTCAATAGCAACATATTTCAGCAGCCTTGTTCAAGTTGGAATTGGACAGTAATGACAAATAGTCTCAAGGAATCAAACCTCAAACAGAGAATCAATCCCTGTAATGAGCAGGACTGATCTGCTCTGGCGCTGACCTACTGGATCTCTATGCCACATTTTCACAGTACTGGAGTGAGTGAAGTTTATCCTAACAAAAGTCAACTGAACTGAGGTTCACAGAATGCATTTTGGCACACAATGTTTTGTTCATAGAGGAGCTAATCATGACTCTTGCTCAAACTGTTCTTAGCTCAAAACTTTTACTAATTGTATTTTTCTACTCTGTTAGAGAAAATGTTGGGGAGCAAATCATCATTTTTTATTCATTAGTTTGGCACACTTTTCTGATACTTCCTGCAAGCTAACTTAATATGGGGTATTTAATTGGCCATTCAAAATATATTGTCCAAGCATCATGCCAGCTGTCACCCAGGTGAATTAATTCTGTCATTTGCTTTGCCTATAACACATCTGGTACACAATTAGTAATCATATTGTATTAAGCAGTATAGATATTAGAGAATAGTTCTGAAAACACTGTGAATTTGGTCTTATCGCTAGTCTGGTGAACATGCTGTGCCTTCTAATTTTTAGTGTCATAGAGAGTATTTAGCCTAGACTTGGTCCCAGACAGCTAGTGAATTCAGTTAGTTATGTCCAAAGGAATAAGCTATAGCCCATAGAGAATTGTAATATCCCTGGGCTATTGTATAGCAAAAGAATAGTTGGATTCCATTAATTCAGCAGTGATGTTAACTCATTCTGTGTTAGAAGATATAATCACTGAAACAGAGTAAACTCACTATCAAGAGAAGGATTTAACAAACCTGACAGTTTACCCCCAGATAATGAAGCAAGTAGTGGAAGACACTGTTATTAAGCATTTAGAAGATAAATGGCATGTGTAAAAGCCAGCATATACCTACCAAGTACAAATCATGACAGGTCATCTAATTTGCTTCTTAATGAGTATTAGGCCTCAAGAAAAAGAGAATCTAACAGGATTTCAAGAAGGCTTTTTATGTTTTCTTACATGGGATTCTCATTCATAAGCAAGCTAATGTGATTAGAAAACCACATGCAAAGAGAATTTATCACTATTTTACTATCAAACTATAAAAGTATATTAAGACTCTATTCTGGTCCAATACAATTAAATACTTTTGTTCGTAGCTGGGTGTGTTTGTTAAATTTATAGATGATTTCAAGCTGACTGAGCTGCAAGCACACAGAAGGCCAGCATGGGACTTCAAAATTATTTTGATGAATTCAAAGAGTAATCTACAAAAAGTATCACAGAATCACAGAATGGGTAAGATTAGAAGGCGTCACAGTGGGTCATCTGGTCCAACCTTCCTACTCAAGCAAGGTCATCCCAGAGCACATTGCACAGAACTGCATCCAGACAGTTTTTGAATATCTCCAGTGAGGGAGACTCCGCAGCCTCTCTGGGCAACCTGTTCCAGTGATTGGTCACCTACAGAGTAAAGAAGTTCTTCCTCCTATTTAAGTGGAACTTCCTGTACATGTTTCTGCCCATTGTCTCTTGTCCTATTGCTTGGCACCACTGAGGAGAGCCTGGCTCCATCCCACAAGGCATATTTCAAGTTTGGAAATTTGAAATTCTGCTCTCAGTTAAGAATAGACAATGTGTGGGTGGCACACAGGTATTAGTAATTTACAAAAACCCCAAATCATACAGAGGAATAAGGTAAGGATGCTACCAGAATGTGTGTGTACATGAACGTCTGTGAATCATATTCCTAAAAAGGAGAAGTATAATACTAGAGACGCAGTTTTTCAGATTACCAAAATGGTGACAATTATCACAAATTGCTGAAGAAATTAGTGAGGTTGAAAATTCTAATAATGACAGGCTTCAATCATCTGCTGTCATGCTGTTAAGATTCCCAGGAATCAGGAATGAATAGCCCATCTTGAGATGGTAAAGGTTAGGGAGAAAATGAGACAAGACTTCTTCAATGGTAACATTCAAATTTTGAGAAGAAAATGGAAACTTGAAAAAAGGAAATAAAAAATGTTTCACTGCATTGGAGACTTCATAAAAACATCGTGTTATAGGCCAAGTGTCATTAAGAGGACATCAAAAGCATTTAAAACCAAAACATTATTGTCATTCAACTATGAAGAAAGATCCTAAAATACAGAAATAACTTCCAAAAAATTTAGTCATGCCCAAAAGAGGGGAAAAAAACCCAACAAACAAGTAGAATGTCTGTGAAGTTGAAGGTAAAATCACAAATAAGTCCAAACCCCCTATTTTGATGTCCTAGCTAAATGTTCAGAGACATCTTAACCACACTGAAAAGAAGCAGCTCACCAGACCATCAGTGGAACTGATCTGTGAGCACAAGCAGCACTCAACAAAGATGAATCATATCAGAAAAAGCTAAACTAATTCTTTGCATCAGTTTTCACTGAAGATCAGGTCAGTTCTTAGCACTGTTCTTTACGAGTGATGAGTCTGAGAAACTGACTCAATTCAAATGTTAATAAAAAAGGTTTTAGAACAAGCCAATAAAATTAACCATGCTCA
Source organism: Myiotriccus ornatus (assembly GCA_036023395.1). Classification (NCBI taxonomy): domain Eukaryota; kingdom Metazoa; phylum Chordata; class Aves; order Passeriformes; family Tyrannidae; genus Myiotriccus; species Myiotriccus ornatus. The sequence continues at coordinate 19,783,523 of JAYRBT010000042.1, read as the reverse complement.
GTTACATGGATGAGATGGTAATCAACCCAGAGTTGTAGAGAAGTTCAAACATGAAATTGCTGAGCAGTAGTACTATGGTACATAACCTGTGGTTTAAATCAGCCTCTTAGTGCCAGAGGTCTGGACAATGACAAATATGACCAAGCTTAAAACAGGCTCCAAGAGAAATTCAGTATACTGCTGGCTCATAAATATGATTTTTCTTTTCAATAAGTTTTCTTTCTGAATAATTAAATATTATAAGAATAGATACATGGATAGATGTAATGTACTGACAGAGAATCAACGAAATGTCTGTTTGGGATTCATACCTTACCCACCTGTTACAGTTCTGTGGAGGAAATGAGATAATGTCATCTGATTGATTTTTTTTTTTCATAGATATTCTTATCAAAGGCACTTAAATAACTTACACTGTTATACAAAAGATATAAAAATAAGAATAAGGTTAAATAATCAGATTTTACAATAAGAAGAAACTATGAGTGGAGACCCCTCTGAGAATCTGAGGTAGAATATTTGATGTGTAAAGCAGACATAATCATATGGAAAACGAGGGAATTGTGAAAGAAAAGAATTTTCAGGTGATGAAGTATTATGCAGGCTAGACAAACATAAAACTGACTGCAAAGAAATCCACAGGGATCTCAAACACTGAAGATCTTTCCAGTAAAAACAACAAAATTAAATTGTGACAAGTATAATACCATGCACGTGAGGTAAAAATACTTTCATTATAAATATATAACAGCTGTCTCAAACTATGGTGTCTGTTATCTTTCAGAAGGAGGTCTGGAACCACTGGAGGTAGAAAAAAAACAGTAAAGAGAATGTTGAAATTACTAGGAATAGGGAGAACAAAACAGAAAATTCCATTTATCTCTGTGTCAATTCATCTTGGTGCTCCTTTTGAACACTTTATACAGTTCCGATAAGATGTTTTCAAAAGAGGTGTTATAGAATTTTTTAAAAAATACTACAAAGGAGAGTCAGTCACTGAGAAGAACAGCAGGATCTGTACAGGGGATGAGACAAAGGGCCAAGACTTTCCATGCTTGGAGAAGATACACAGGGATATGACAGAGAGCCATAAAATTGTAAATGGTTTGAATAAGATGAATTAGGAGTGCTTATTAATTACTTCTAACTTCACAGAAACTATCAAGCCCTCAGAACAATGTAAACATTGCTAATTCTTAATATAATAAATAACTAAATTGTGGATCTTATTGTCACAGATTACTTTGGAAACTAAAAGGACAAATGAGTTCCAAAAGTGATGAATTGATGGATAAATGGATGTGGAAACGTCCATTTGTAGCTCTAAAATATGATGGCCTACAGTCCAGGAAGCTGTTTGACTGAGAAGACATAGCAGAGGTAGGATCACTGTTACGCTCTTCTTGGAAGTTCTGCATAACACCTTCAGCTGTGAACATGGTTCTGGGTTGCACTGCCCTTCAGTCAGGCATGAAAGGCCACAGGTTCTTATGAAATGCTTATGATATTCTAGACAGAACTTCTGCAGAAAAAAATGTTTTTGGGGATATAGTATATGGCAAGCAGAGCAAGAGTCAGAAATGTCATACTGCACTGGAAAATGAAAAGCACCAAGTGGTGAAGGAAAAACATGACTTTGAAAGAATATTTCCCTTCATCTCACCTATGGTAAATCTATACCTGGAATACTGGCCAAGTTTTGGGATTGCATTTCAAGCAAAAATATCCAGAAAAAAAGATCTGTAAGCATAAAAAAAGTCTAAAGAATATGACCTGTGAGAGACATGAAAATTATTACAGATCTTTAACGTAGACTGAATACTTCCAAGATGTAAAATTTGGCATCAAGAAAGAAAAAAAAATTGTTCACTATGTCATAAGAATAAAGAATAAAACTTAGGAAGCCGTTGCAAAGAGGATTTGGGCTAGACCACAGGAGGATTTTTAACAGGAAGATCCCAAATATTGGTGTAGATTACCTAAGGAAGTGTAGAATCTCTATCATCCTGGGATTTTAAGACATCTGTTAGACCTATATCTTTACAATTAAATTTCAGCTGGTGGGCTACATGTGCTCTACATCTGTAGAGTCCTATTTTTTTTCTGACATTTGAGGAATGGCTTGTCTGAAGTGTATGTGATAATAGGAATGGCTTGTCTGAAGTATGTGTGATAAATTCATACTATTTTGACTGCATGCTGGCATTCAGCTATTCATGCTGTCTCTGTGTATATTTATTTTCTTTCTCACTCCATCTCTAATCATCTATAATTTTATTTATGTGTTCAGCAACTGTTTCTCACAGTCAAACTCCTTTCCATTGGTTTGACACTCACTGCTTAGTGTTATTCCCTGTATTTTGTCACAGTCCTCTGGCTCATTTTCCAAACAGCCAGTGGTGATTTGTTCTCATTTTCACAAGGATAATTTAAAATTTGTTTTTATTTACTTATTTATCTTTAAAAGGAAAATATGCAACAATTGAGTATGTTATACTAAGATCAGTACCATCCCTTATTCAATATATTCTCTCAGCAAATACTTATTCCTTTGGTAAAAAGCTCAGGTAATGTTGCCTAAATATTTTTCTTAATCATGCTTGGAGGAGAAAAACTTTTTGCTTTAACAGCTTCGCCAGCTGTTGGCAGCATTTGTGGTCTAAGGTTAGGCCTGCAGGATGAGGCAGGGAACAAGGAGCAAAAATGACAAAGATTTATACGTGTTTCTTTATCCCTGATACTAGCAGCTGCCTGCAGTGGACCCTGAGATCCCTGTGGCATGACACCTCCAGAACGGCACATTCTTCTCTGCCAAGGGAGGGCTCAGCCCACACACGAAGAGCCTAAGCAGGCATTGAGGTCCTGAACAGGTGCCAGCTTTCTTCCTCCAAAAAACTCTGAAGCCTGTGTCCAAACGCTTCCTTACAAACAAAATGAGTATCAAGAACACAGCAGGCTAGTGTTCATAGTGTTCTGTGCGTCTGCATCTGCTGACTGGAACAGGTAGGATTTTTTTGTGGATTACGATCACTAGAGCAGAGCCTCAGGTCATCAAGCTCCAAGCAAGTGTACTTCCCATTACTTGTACCAGCAGAAGTAATAGTAGAAAAATGCAGCAACAGAAGCAAGCCACACATGATGCATCTGAGGAGGAAATGGGTCTCCAGAGATAACATTTCTAGAATCTTCAGCTACTAATTTTTTGTGCAAGGCCCTCAAAGATAATGAGTTTCTTGAAGGTATTTGTCCCTACTTTCTGAAAATCTTGCTCTGAGGGACCAAAAAAAAAGGGGAAAAAAGGAGGAGGTGGCATACAAAATCATCCATATCTATTACAGTCTTGATTATTATTCAAACACTGTCTGCAGAATAGAGATCTAAGTGAGCAATGTCATTTTTACAAACTGTCAGTTCATAGACCCATAGAATGTTAAACCAATGAGTTCTTTGTGCAGAACTACATGGTAGGTAACAGCTCTGTACCTGTTATAATCCAAAGTGATTTGAATAAAAGTCTAAAGGAACACATATTTTTATTTGTAATTGGACAAAACCCTTCAAACAGCTTGTGACAAACTCATCTCCTAGAAGGAGAGAGAGGGAGACACATACTCTAAAAACCCTTTAAACTGCAATAAAATTGGTCAGAGGTATGTGTCACTTCATCCTGCCATTTAGAGTAAGGCAAGATGCAGCAAATGATGACAAAATAGCTGTGAGGGAGATTGCTCACGCTTGATCGAGTAGACCAGGAGAAATCCAGGCCAACTGGATAAGTATCAGAAATGAGCCACCAAATTTGAAACTTTTTATCATTCCACCTAGAAATCTACTAGAGAATCAGAGGGACTTCTTTTATAGTCATCCCTCTCAATGTACATAATCCTTTGACATGCTTGATGTTCCTTGATTACATATGCTGTTTCTCCCTTTTGTTGATTGGCAGTGATATTGTTGTGCCAGAAGAGATTTAAAGTTTTCATAATTCACTCCCTTGTTGCAGGCAGCTAAGAGCAAGGTCTTTGACTATCTTCTCTTTGATTCTCGGAAGTCTATTTAAGCCTATTGTTTTCACCTCCTTAAAAAAAATGGTTTTCACTTAGAATTCCTGTAGATGTCTCATATGGTTTTATGGCACCCCTTCCTGCCTGGCTGCACTCGTCAACCCTGCAATCACTGAAATACAGTATTCTTACAGAGCTGTTCCAAACAGCTTCTGATTCTTTTCATATATGCCCAGGAAAATTGTAAGAGGATACATCTACTCTAAACCAATGCTTCATGTTGACTC
>JAYRBT010000042.1:19727155-19777231 GCA_036023395.1 Myiotriccus ornatus | reverse complement strand
CTTTGGGAAATCTGGCTAAGAATTTGAGGCACATCTCTGGTAATACTTACAGAGTGGCAGTTTTTCAAAAGTTTTTAAACTGACTAGGTGTGATTCTTTGTTTACAGATCAACAGCATGGCAAATTTCAAGAACCCTGCACCAAAGTACTGACAGTACAACTTCTCAAAACATTGCCAGACCTCTTTTTTAAAAGAAGACAAAAACACATTGTTCTCCTTAGCCTTGTTACTGTAATAAAGACTTTTATTTGTCAGTCTTAGGCAACAAATTCTGAGCCCAAGCAGTTAATATTTGCTGTGGGATAGAGAAATAAAACCTGGATGTTATACGCTGGAAAACATCAGACGATATTGTAGCATCGGGAAACGCTGCCTTTCCACATCATAAAAGCCAGGTGCTTCCCCGATCCCATCAGTTTCTGTTTCCACTGAGCTGGCAAGTTGTGTTTTTCTAGTACATAGCCTTAGACAAGTTCCAGGAGCACACAAGAACTTCCAAGTGACTGAGGAGGAACGTAGTGTGTAAGGGACAAGGACTAGTTGTCTTTCTCACAATCAAGGGGTTTTCCTTTGATATGAAATAGCACAGACAAGTGGAGCTTGCCCTTATGGTAGTACCTAGAAGAAAGATGAAGTTCAATCACATGGGAGAAGTCCCAAACGGCATCTATGCCATAATTCTTTCCTCTCTCACAATTATTTCTGTCTCCAGTCAGGGAGTTTTAATGAGATTATTTTACAAGGGTCCAAGCTTCCTGACTAGAGACAGAAACAGTGAGCTGCAGTGGAGAGGAAATGTCAGAATAAGAATGAGCTCTTTCAAACTGTGTTCAAAAACTCTCTTTAGAACCACGAAACAACTAAGCTCATGGATCCCACTCCCTGGTGATTCCATGTGCCTTCACCTAGCTTACATAAGCCATGGTAACTCACTTGAATTCAGGGTCAGTATAAGAAATCCAAAATTGTAATACAAACCCCAAGATTTTTTTAGCAGCTTAATACACATAAAATCATGTTCTTTATACTGTCCTTTTCTTGCATTTTATTATCTGTGCTCACTTACAATGCGAAAGACCTGTCATAATTTTTTCTTCTGCGTTACCAGATTCCTAAATGAAGGAGGCAGACTTGACTTTAGGTCCCCAAGTTTTTGATAGATATGCTAAACATTAGAGTAGTAAATGCTGTAAAAAGGACACAAGCATAGTATATCTTACTTTCCTTTAAAATAGTACAAATCCCAAAGTCCTGACATTTTTTTTTTAAATGGCCAGCTTAGGTACCCCACTCCAAAAATGGCCAGGCAAGCCTTTCCTGCAACCCTGACTTAGATGCATACTTTCTAGCAAGACAAGGGTCTTAGAAACCTCCAGTTTAGCTCTTTTGCTCAGCAATCCAGTGCTATGTGGCTTCACAGTCTAGCTCCTTGACCTTCACTGTAAAGTCAGAACAACTACTTTGTGAGTAGAAAAAAGGACACCAGAAGTTTTAGCTACACACTTCAAAGATATATAGAATTATTCAAGTATTTACTATAATTAGGCACTATTATTATTTATTCAGATTTTAGTAGCGGGAAACTATGGCTCATGCCAACCTAACAAAAATCAGTCCCTTTCAAAATAAAAAAAGGTGAAAGACAAATGAACCACTAAAGAGATCATTGCAGATAAACGTGAGACCAGGAAACAATGAGGCAGTGATCGCAGCACATTAACCTAACAGTATCCAGTCTTTTAGGAAATATATGCAAAAGAAGAACTTCAAGAAGAAACATGTAGCTACTGGAGTGGTTACAGATATACACAAAGATTTCCTTCCCAGCATGCAGGGCAGCTGGAGCATTACAAGTAAGGTGCTTCTCTGAGCTCTCAGCAAGGGAGCGCAGTAGGCTGCTGTCACTCACAAGCAAATGTAGATGTCCACATTTTGATAAGAAATGTGATAAAGCTGACTGTAAAATAGGGTTAGCAGAAATAAGCAATTTGTGATGGAGGAGAAACCCATGGAGAATGGTCACATAATCAACATTTAAAAAAAAATAATGTTCTTTTTTTCAAATGTTCAAGAAGAGGCAGTATCAAGATTAGGAAAAGAAAACTCAGTATCAGAGAAAAAATGTGTGCTGTTATCTTGCACTACAGGTTTAGCTGTGATGCTATGCTAGAGGATACACATTAAAGACAGTCTTAAAGAAAAAATATTGCAACTCATACTTAGTTGTGTATAGAGAAAGAAGCCATCTGATATTGGGTTGTATGCTATGTGATAAGAAGTTGGTGTTGATTACAGTAGTACAAATGAGAGAAGGGAAAGAGTTTGAGGGGAAGACTAAGAATCTTAAATTAACAGTCCAGGAAATACCAGAGATATAACCAGTGTGCCCTAAACTGTAGAACATTGAAATAATGATTAATGAGCTTCATACTGACACTTCCTCTGCTGCAAATAATTATTTAAAACTAGTTAAAGAGAGGCATTTCCAAAACACCAAAGATATTTAGGAGAACTATTACTGTCATCTCCTGAGACCTTTGGAATGTCTGCCCTAAGTATTAAAATGAATTGGTATTTATTAAATAAATGCTGAAGACCTAATTTTACATGTCTCTTCAAAGCCAAGCTCACAGATGTCACATTGATTAAGTCAGTGGAAAAGTGTCCAATAACATTTTAGTTTAATAACTCTTCCTTTAAAAAGCCAAAATGTGTATTTTTAATCATCTGTTTTTATAATCTTTTAATAAGATGATTTACTAGAAATTAAAGGGATACATAATGTTATATTAAGCTAAATTAACCAGCATCTTTTAGTTATATTTGCTCTGGAAGAGGAGTTCTGAGTATGTGTTCAGTCTCAATGCTGTAATTTAGACTAGTACTAGAATGGAACCGGAATGAATCACATGGAATGGGCCAATTGCTTAATGTATCCTGCACAGACATGGGAGTCTGCACTAGTAAACTGATCTACAAAGTCATAACTTAAAGCCCGCACATCTTAGAGGCTACTTTTGTTAAAGGCTGAATGACACTTTTTTTGTGTGATTTTAGCCATGCACAGTTGAGCAAATTACTTCTCATAGGAATGTTTTTGTAGCTCTTCAACTCATGATAGATGGAAATGTTTTTAGAATTAGATGGTAACAGCTTGTCAGACAATTAATGAATGTTAGGTTCACAGTTAATGTATAATATTTCTAGAACATCTGAAATCTAATGTTTGTCACCTATGCCTGCTCCAAATAGAAGGGTAATTTATGTTGACAAAAGAAAAGAAAGCCAAAAAAGAAAAAAAGGAAAACAAATTACATGGGAAGGAACTGACAGAAGCTAGGCTAAAAGTAACTGTGTTTTCTCAGATAGAATTGTATGTCACTGTATGTATTATGTACTTTAACAATATCCCGAGGTAAACAGAAGGACACTAGAAGTTTTCTATTTCCATGCATAAATAAACATAGTAGCTCTTGAATAAAAATAAAAATAGTAATATAATAAAAAATAATTTAAAAATAAATTAAAATTACCCATTCTGGAAAGGTTCTACAAGGACCTGACAGAACAAAGACAAATAGCCGCCTAATCTCAAACCATGAAAAATATAACAGTAAACTGTAAAAATGGCCCATCTTTGCTTTGTCTGACCTTTATTTAAGTTCACTTTCGGATAGCTTTTCACTAGTCTCTGTCTGTGTGCAAAGGCTGGATGCAACTGCAGGCCTTACACTTCCCTGATCCACTGAGCAGACACCACCAAGCTGAGTGGTGTGGCTGACACTTCTAAAGGACAGGATACCATCCAGAGGAACCTGGAAAAGCTCCAGAAGTGAGTCCATGTGAACCTCATGAGATTCAACAAGGACAAGTGCAAGGTACTGTACCTAGGTCAGGGAAATCCCCAATATCAGTACAAGCTGGGGGATGAAGGGGTTGAGAGAAGGACTTGGGAGTGCTGGTGGAAGAGAGGCTGGACATGAGCTGCCAGTGCACACTTGTAGCCCAGAAAGGCAACCGTGTCCTTGGCTGCATCAACAGAAGCGTGGTCAGCAAATCAAGGGAGGTGTTTCTGTCTCTCTTCTCTGCTCTGGTGCAACCTTACCTGGAGTACTGCATCCAGCTCTGGGGTCCTCAGCAGAGGAAAGACATGGACCTGTTGAAGCAAATCAAGAGGAGGGCCACAAAACTGTTCAGAGGAATGGAACACCTCTGCTACAGAGAAAGGCTGAAGGAATGGAGATTATTCAGCCTGGAGAAGAGAAGGCTCTGGGAAGACCTTTTGGCAGCCTTTTAGTACTAAAAGGGAGATTATAAGAAAGATGGGGATAGACTTTTAAGTAGGGCTTGTAGCAAATAGAGAAGGGGAAATTATTTTAAACTGGAAGAGTGTTGATTCAGACATTTTATATGATGAAGGGGGTGAAGCACTGGAACAGGTTACCCAGAGAGGTGGTAAATATCCCATTCCTGGAAACATTCAAGGTCAGGTTGGATAGGACTCTTGAGTAACCTGACCTAGTTGAAGATGCCCCCGCTCACTACAGGGGGTAGTAGACCAGACGACCCTTAAAGGTCCCTTCCAACCCAAACCCCTGTATGATTCTACATTTCTGTGATTCTATGAACAGAATACTTGTTGGAGGTCAGTAATGGTGATGTTCAGAACTCCAAGGGAATGGAGATGAAGGAAGAGAGGAATCCTGCCTCCTATTCACACCAGTGAGAATAAGTAACTGCCACAAAGACCTGTACATATAGTGTAGGAACATACACTGGAATCAAGAGAAGTAGTGCAGGTGTACATGAGTTATGTAGGAACATACACTGGAATCAAGAGAAGTAGTGCAGGTGTACATGATGCTTAGAACCTGTACAAGGAGTGAATTTCAGAGAGTGGATTTTGAAGGAGGAAATCTTTCCTCCCCTCCATCCTCAATGATATGACACAGAGGAGGCTATGCAACACCTCCCCATACTGCATCTGCATCCATGTTCTACTAATTGTCACACAACAGAAATGGCAAAAACCTTAAAAACCTTAAGGATTTCCAGGAGTTATTGAAATGGAGTAAATATGGTGGTGAAAATCTGCACCATCACATTGCAAGTCTGCTTGTATGGGCTGTAGCATATAAAAGACAGCTGATTGTGTATTTGCCAACTACAGACTTTTTTCTGCATAAACACGCTAACTGACATTTATGCCAAATGTATTGCATACTCATGTCAAGAGAATAGAACCATCTGTACTGCAGAGATGTAATTAGTGTTAATTAATATGTTTGCGTTGTCTGGTGCTAGTATATTTTGCCCTGAAGTCATAAATGTGACATGGCATTTAGTGAGGGAGTTTTCTCAAGCCTTCATCTGAATTCCAAACATTTGGATTTTGTGATGCTTTTAGTTCCCCTTGTTATTAACTGTTTCTTAGCACCTATGGAAAGGGAGTTTTGTTCATGGCAGTGTTTGAGAAATTGCTGTTGCTTGTAAGAACTTGTTATAGGCAAACAAGGATTGTTCAGCCATTGATACTCTAGCATAAAAGTAAAATTACAATTATCTTATGGCACAAACACACTAATGAAGAAAATTGTTCAGAACCACAAAAAACAACAAATGTTTGAATAGGTTACTAACAAAATATAATAAAATCTGCTCATCCAAGCCATTTCTTAAACAACATTGTTATATTAACTGAAAGGACATGGCAACTGATTAAGGAACAAATGCACATCATCTGCAGTAGTACAGTTTTTACCACTTCTAGTTCATCAGAGATCCTCAAACCGGTGAACCCACTTGCATGCCCTACTCATAACCAATATGCATTTGTGGAAAAGGTGCTCTTTTTTCTTACCAGAAAACCTTTATAGGCCTGTGGGACTCTCTATTACCACCTTTTTACCCCGGTTCTGGTCATTCTGACTATTGGTGCATAAAAGACATCCAGCGTACTTTCTGCTGAATTTCTTTGGTGGAAATCCTTCAAGTGAGTATTAATGCTCCTTCATACGTCATAATATGTGCAGTAGCATGTACTTTCAGTATAGTTTTCTGTAACATTTCCCTCATCCCTCCGTTTCTGAGAGCTGTAAGCAATTTTTTCCCTTTGATGCCACTGCAAAGATTAACAACAATAACTGAAATTGCTGGATAAGCACTTAATTGGATAGCTTCCACAGAATTACAGTAACTCCACAGAATTACTGGCTAAATGCCCACATAACTGGAAGTACTTAGACTAGCTACCTTAACAATAACATAGTATTTCTACAAAAATGCATCATCCACAGATCCAGCAAAACCATGAACACGTGAATGAGTTAACTAGTATTTTAAGCTGTCCAAATTTTTAAAAACCACAAACAAGATTCAGCTTCTGGAGACAATATGACCCTGCTCCAGCAGTGACAAATTTACCCTTGGGTGAACTACAGGTAATGTGGTTACTCTTGCTTTAGCAAGACTGGTGTAAGTGACTGCACTTTAGTCAAAGCTGTGTGGAAAACTGGACTGGTTCACTGATGCAACCAAAATACAATTTGACAAGAGGAACAACTATTCAATACACTGATCTCATTTACCATGAGAACCAATAAAAGCAGGTCACAGCATGAGTGAAGAACCAACAGAGGATGGGAAATCATTTCACATATATACTTTAGAGGACTAGGTGCATAGTAACTCTGTGCAAATGCAGGTTCTGAGGTTGTATGGGGGATAGTTTAATCCAACTGCTAAGATTTTGAGCTGCTAATCAAATGACTATTTGGAGTTACATCATCACAAAATGTGGTTACTCTTGCTTTAGCAAGACTGGTGTGACTGCCCTTTAGTCAAAGCTGCCTGAAAGAAAGTTAACTCAAATTTATCTGAACTGACTGTTTCAGCAAATGTAAACCTGTAAAAAAAGCTTCTGAAGAAGGTCATGGGAAATGTATCACTTGATTTTTCACTTGTCTTTTCATTTGTGGTACGATATCACATTTACAGAGTGACATGGCTTTCAGTATTAAAAATGGAGGGGAAAGAGTCACAGACTAGTTTTACCTTCTGTGCAGCCAACACTTTTTTATATCGGAAAAGAAATCCTTGCTTCCTTTCAGCAGCATCTCAGTCAGCATCCTGAGGTTTAAACAGGGTCAAAGTCCTTCTTAATAAGGAATAAAATTGTTTGTTTTTTTTTCTGGCTTGGACAGAGTCTACATGGGTAGCACAGCTGTTGGACAAAGGAAGCACCTATGGCATAATTTTGTTGTTGTAACATAGCTAAGAGAAGAGCAATACCTCCTACAAGAACTCTGTCAGCCTAACTGCTCAGGTACAGTAATGAGCTTACTATTTGTCTCTTTGTGCACAGTTGTGACTCTGTAGTGAATCAGTATGGGAGTACCAGTGCCTGCAGAATCAAAATCTGAAGATGCCAGTAGAAAACTACATACTGAGTATGTGGAGTGTGTTAGATGCAGAGCTTGTATATGCAAAGTTTGAGGGGTTTTGTCATTTTGATTTAAATTTAGTAAGCCTCATATTTCATCTTAGTAATTTTGTTCATGAAAAGTTTGAAATATTACATTCAACAGGCTTCTGAGTTATCCAGGAAGAAATAACAACTGAGCAATTTTCTGTAAGAATGAAACCCACAGGGTTCTCACAATGTTCAGATGAACTGAACAGATTTCCTTTTAACTTTGGAGAAATGTTCACATCTGAGTGAACAAACATAAGAATTTTCAGCTTATGTGGTCACATTCTGGAAAAATTAAATTGCTGAAACTGAAAGACTAAAATTCCAGGGTGTTTTTATTTAGAGGTCTGTAACTGCAACACAAACTTTGCAATAAATCACATGCAGAAAATGAAATGTTGCATGTCAGCTATTTTAAGTAGTCCTGTTTCAGGAAAAGATATGTAAGCTTGTATATTACTTGAAGCTTATGATAAGATCCTACTCCAGTTAGACTACTGATACTTCAATATGCAAGAGTACATCTTTTTAAATGTTGTAATTATCTGAAATTATTTAAAATAATCTGTTCGTTGCATGTCCACTAATGCAAACAGTAGTTTCTACAGTAGAACAAAGAAAACACAATGTAAATGACATAAAACAGTAATAAAAATTAGATTTTAAGTATATTCATATGCAAGATGTTTACCAAAGTATCTTCAAGTTTATGTCCTGAAAATCAGCAAATAGGCAATGTTGTTCATAAATATGTTTTTTTTTTTGTTTCTTTTCTATTGTAGAAGGTTTGTATTAGAGCTGACATTCAATCTTCTTATCACTACTAAAAATTATCTGCTATAGAGGAAATTACTTGTTCAAGGAGTTTTCAGAGCTCTTATTTGATGCCTTTAGTGCAGAAACAACAAAAGCCAGCAATTTCTCTGCCAGTGAGGATCAGTCATTTCTTGTGTGTTCTTTTAACATTATCTTTGAAACTTAAAAGATAATATAATAGGTCCAGACTTCAATAATAGGCACCACATCTCTTTGAAAAAGATGGTTTAAAAAAAGTATTACTTAAAAAAAAAATTATAAAGGGTTTTGACTGAAAGTATGCATTTTTATACTTTTTTTAATGACATTTTCAGGAAGGAAGTGGAAACTGTAAACTGTGCTTCCCAAATGAAAATCCTAGCCTCACAATTTTCCAGGATTGTTGGTTTTTTTCCATTAAGCAGTAAACAGATTTGGTGAGAAAAGCATACAAGCATCATAATATTTGAGTGCAAATGTCTGCTGCCCCTCTGTGGCTGTTTTTAGTCTCTTGAGGTTTTCAAACAGATTATAATTGTTTGAAATTATAAATTGTAAATTGTAATTAATATCTGATTAAATTTTCCTGATATAAAGAATTAGCACAACATATATGTACCATTTGAATCCTACATAATTTCTCAAAGTTGAGTCTAGATCATAAACAGATCATGTTAGGACTGTGGCAAGTGTAAAAGTCATCATAGTAAGTGTAAGCAGCAAGAAGCAGAAGCAGCAGTTGTGACATCCTAAAGATAAAAATTATTCTCTAACATGTATGATGAAGTTTCATCCTTCTTCGGCTTTGGAAAAGTGCCTGTGATTTCCAATCAGTTTGTATTAATTTTTATTAATTGATCTAATAAAAATCATTATCTTTTGCTACAACCTGGTACATTAATACATAGCCACACCTTAAGACCCTGGAATTTCCTTAGTCACAGTAGGGATATTACCACAGACCTCTCTGCTATCCTAATTACTACAAGGGCAGTGGAGAAACCAAAGTATCAGCAAGGTGTGCAAGGAAGAAGATACATGGGCCTGAATGGGTCCTGCCAATGGCTTCAATAGAGGGAAGAACCTGGAATCCAGACAACTCTTGAGACAAGCAGAAAGAGACAGGGTTAGTCCTAGTAGGTACCCAAGAAATACTCTGCATGTTCACTTGTTTTTCCACAATAACTTCTGGTTTGCTACTTTCATTTACAAAAAATCTCTCATAATTACTCATAGTACACCGTAGGAGGTGCTGAGTTCCTTCAATGCTTTCTGACTGTAGTGAGAATCAAAAATGTTTTCCATTCTGCAAGAAAGAGCTTGGAGTTAAAAGACAATACATTGATTGTTTCTGCCTACAAGCAGCCTCTTTTCCTCTACCACAATATGCAATGTGCAGGGCTCAGACAATACAAGACACAACATGACTCCAGGCCAGCTGGCCACATTTTTTGTGTATATCCACTGCAGGAGTCAAACTCCTTCTGTGGTAGGAGCCAAAAGGACACTTTCCATTAGAGTCCATGAATCGGGACGAAGAAGTTAGGCGTAATTTGAAATTTATGGGGCATAAACTCTTACACTTGGTATTGCCTGGAACCAGGTCTTGATGGATTTCATGGTGTCATGGTTTAACCCCAGCTGGCAGCTCAGCCCCACTCAGCCACTCGCTCACTCACTCAGTGGGATGGGGGAGAGAATCAGAAGGATAAAAGTGAGAAATCTCTTGTTGAAATGATGACAGTTTAATAGGTGAAGCAAAAGCTGCACACAAGCAAAACAAAGCAAGGAATTCATTCACCAGTTTCCATGGGCAGGCAGGTGTTCAGCCATCCCCAGGAAAGCAGGGCTCCATAACACCAACTGGTTACTTGACTAATAACATCACTCCAAATGTCCCCTCCTTCCTTCTTCCTACCCCAGCTTTATACACTGAGCATGATGCCATATGGTATGGAATATCCCTTGGGTCAGTTGGGGTCAGCTGTCCCAGTTGTGTCCCCTCCCAGCTCCTTGTGTATCCCCACCTTCCTCACTGGTGGGGTTGGGTGAGCAGCCAAAAAGCTGTTTACTCTGTGTAAGCACTGCTCGGCAACAACGAAAATGTCCCTGTGCTATCAACACTGTTCCCAGCAGAAATCCAAACCACAGATTCATACCAGCTACTAGAAGAAAATTAACTCTACACATGGCTGCTGCTGTCATTGAGGAAAATACCTTTAGCATCTTATAAATTTTACCCTTCAAGGGCTTTACAGAAAAGCTCTTTACTGATTTTACTTGAGAAAACTCCAAAAGGACTATCCTCAAAAGTATAGTCTTTTGGGTTACTAGCACCTACATCTTGGCATTATATGTAGATACTCCTGTCTAATTTTTAACATCAGGATAACCGAAATGCTATTCTCAAAAAGCTGTGTGTGTAAAATAAGCATACAGAAATATTATAAAGCTCTGTGCTTTTCTTCTGTGCAAGTGGAACAGTAATATTTTGAAAGATAGATGATATTATAGCTCTTTAAAATTATGAAGTGACTTATTACACTAAGCCTTGGTAGAGTTTATGTTTTTTTCCCACATTTAGCTTCCCAGCTGAATTTGAGCCATTCCTATGTATAAAATGATAATGTATTTTTTTTGACGGGCACACACAATTTTTTTTAAGAGTATTTGCTGCTGTATTTCTCAAAAATGTGCAGCTCCTAAAGATGTTTATCATGTGGTATATTGCAGACAATATAGATTTCACAGTGGGGTTCCTAATCTAGGTTAGCCCTTGATCAACATAGAGGCAAGAAAGCCTTAATTCTCCTTGTCCTGCATTGTATTACCTTTAATTTCTGGAAAAAAAATGTCAACATCCCTTAAAAAGCCACTGCAGCAACAGATTTACAGAAAGTAATTCTGCACACTATCCAAATTACTATCCTTTATCCTGAGTATGAAGATAAAGCCCTTTAATTTTTTTTAAAACATAGGGGACATTTCCACCCTTTGCTCTTGCACTATGGAGTGGACTAACCCTCTTTTTTTAAAAAAAATACAGGGAGAGCTGATAGGTTCAGAGAGGACTTCTGTTACTGAGAACAGCACAGGTAAAGTACTCTGAATCCTGTGTACTTCAGCAACATTGAACTGTATGCTGCATTCCTGAATGTAAACAGAAAAAGAAGCCAGTAGGAAAATATCAGGGACTATTAATGATGAACATCTGTATTTGTTACGATTACTTTTCAGATACCTGCACAGACAACATCTAGTACATACAGCAATGGCCACATCTCTTGACATCCTGGTTTATACAACAGAACAAAGGTATAGCTTGACACTACTTGTCAACACTTTTACCTCAGTGCTGTTGATGATAAGAGCTACAGACCTAGGGACTGTGATGCCTCTCAAGAGTCTGTCCAGCTTATTCCCGAACCCAAGTGATAAAATTATTTGGTTTTACTATCCAGTCCCAGAAAGGCGGGGTAGGAGTTCCTTGATGATTCCCCCCAAGAAATGTGTATTTTTGAGTACACCCTCTCTTCCAAAGGACAAGCCTTTTTTGGTTTATTTGTTTTGTTTTGGAATTGGTTTGTTTGTTGGTTTGGTTTGGTTTTGGTTTCTTTGGCTTAACTCTTTATAAGCTTAAACAACACTCACAGGAATAAAATCAAACTAAATATTTTGTCATGGAAAGTTACCAGCGAAGGGCTGGATACACCATGTGTGCAATTCTGATCAGTTTCATTGGCTTCAGGGGGATGAAGTGTGTGCAGCAATTCATCAGAGGTAAGAATTCATCCTTAAGGTATAAATGACTACACTAGGAAGTTGTCAGGCTGAGCAAAAAGCAGAATTACATTATTTGTAAGATCCTGCATCCCACCTTCACAACTGGTGAGTTTTTAATCAAACTTCAGCATTTTTCAAAATCCAGAGGGAAAGATTCAGTAATACTTTGCTTTTCAGGCAGTAAGCCTACACTATAGAATAGTTTATATTTCTGAATACAAACGATTAGGTTTTGTATAAAGCAAGTATTTTGTCAAATATCCTTCAGCCCTTCAATTAGTAAACCACACTGAGATTACAGAATAATTTTTAATAATATCAATAAAATTATCTTGGAGCAAAAGTAAAGGATGTTAGTCAGGTAGGATTTAATTTTTTTCATGAAAGATTTCATATTCAAAAAGACAATAAAACATTGAAATAAAAGTTTCAAAGCCAATACTTGCATTATTTATACCTGGAATTATGCTGCTTATACCAGTGGAATAACAGGTCTGTAAAATTTCTGTTAAAATCAGTCTTTCAGAGGACTGCATATTACAAATGTTACATATTATATAAGTTACATATTTCTAGTTATGGTAGCCCTGTAGCATATTTTAAAAGTTTATAATGTTTCAGAGAAGTGCCAGTTCATCAAGCTTTTTACTATATGAAGAGAACATCTTACTAATTTTTACTTAGTTGGCCTAAGTCACATGAGGTTGCTCTGAAAGCACATAATCATATTATATATGTTTAAGTCTCCAGAAGGCTCAAGAGTTCTCTTCCTCCCTCCTCAAATGTGTTCTTCACAATTCTGCATCTCCTCGCTTTCCATTCCTTCCTTCTTTATTATAAAAAATATCTAAAAAGAGAAACAGAAATAGAAATCAAGAATTACAAACATTAAAAAATAAAATCCCATACAGATTAAAAAACAGACCACCTACCTCATGAATTAGGCCTACAGCAGTTGTTCTTAAAATAGCCTAGACTCAGCATTCAGGGTTAGCGGACCTGGGCTCTTGTTCCTGCTTTCTTCTGCACACCAGGAAAGTAAATTTTTCTTGACAGTCTTTATTTTCATTGACATCATATGGAGATTTTGAACATGGACTTTTTCTTGTCAGTAGAATACAGCAAATCCCCTGTTGTAACACTCACTGGGGAAATATCATGTAGATTTTATAGTAGAAAGGCATTTCCTTTTTTTGCCATGTATTTTTTTAGTTGAAGGCAGGTCTTCAAATAATCACTTGACACCACCAAGTGAGGAGGGATTCACACAATAAGAATTTACAATTCTTGCATTGTAAACTTGAAGAAGTCTGGTAACTCAAAAGAGAGAATATGGTGGAAAGTGGAAACATGGAAGATCGAGCCAATCTACACTAGATCCTAGTTGTATGTCAATTTTTTCTATTTCATAAACAGCAGTCAGAAATTTCTTTTCAGTGTTAGCTGTAGAAAAATGCTTGTTAATTGGAAGTACTTCTGATTTCAACAGGTTACCCGTGTGATGGGTTGACTTTGGCCAGCTGCCAGACACCCACTCAGACGTTCTCGCCTTCCAAGGGGAATAAAATAAGGTGGAGAAAAAAAAAGATTGTGAGTCTAGATAAGGACAGGGAGGTCACTTACCAAGTACCATCACAGGCACAATACACACAACTTGGGGAAAATTTAGTTTATTGATGATTAAATTAGGTTTGAATAGAGAAAAACAAATTATAACAATACTTTCCTCCCCCACTCACAACTTTTTCCCAGACCCCACTTCACTCCTTTATTCCCGATTCTTCCACCCATCCTAACATTCAAGCTGCACAGGGGGATGGAGAATGGGGGTGTGTGGTCATGATCAGTCCAGAACAGCTCTCCTCTGCCAATCCTTTGTCTTCACACTTCTCCACTGCTTCTGTGCAGGTGCTTCCAATGGTCTACAGTCCTTCAGGAAAATCTGCTTTTTAAAATTTGGGCTTTCCACAGGCTATAGTCCTTCAGGAAATATCCGTATTCTCCATGGTGGTCCTCCACAGGCTGCAAATTCTCTTCTCCAGCACCTGAAGCACTTCCTTCCCTCCTCCTCCTCTGACCATGGTGTCACGGCTGTTCGTCACACTTTTTACCTCTGCCATGAAATGTTTTGCCCTTTCTAAAATATATTTTCCCAGGGGCACTGCCAGCATGACCAGGGAGCTCAGCTGTGCCATGTAGTGGATCAGTTGGAGCCAGCTGGAACTGTTCATGTCCATCACGGGGCAGGCCCGGCTTCTCCTCTACAGCCCCATGGCCAGCATCTGGGCACCTGCACCCAGGACAGCTTACAGCTTCGATGATTAGTAATCTCTTCTGCCAACACAAGTAGCTTCTTTGTCTTCTCATGGCAATAGGACTTTAATTCAGATGGTGGCACAATGAAAACAATTAGAGAATTAAAGGGCACTAATAATGAATGATGAAAGTACCAGGCTTCAGGTCATGATGCCAGACAAGATAACAAAGGGGAAGTAATGAGAAAACAAGTTGATGTATGTTATCGTAAAAAGATAAGAAAATTATATGGTTACATGATCTAAACATTTATCAACCAGAACCAATACCGTTAGAGTGAAATATGAAAGTGTGAAGTACATTTCTGATGTGATGGAAAACAGCAGAAAGTTGATAGGGCTTACACCATACATTTGGAGTTTGAGCAGATTTGCTCCTGCTGACAGACCTAGAACAACAGGCAGGAACCAAGAATGAAACATCCTACATGTGGGTTCCTACAGATCAAGTACAAAAGTGGGTCCTTATGGCCCAAGTATGCTCTGCATGACATCTGGGCCTGAGAGTCTCAAAGACTGGACTAACTGCTCATACATCACTTGTGAAAAGCAAAAGAATTTCCAATAAGTCTCTGCTAAATATATACCATAATAAAAAAAAATAAAAGGAAAATATGGAAATCAACAAGGAGAAGAACTTTTATAATCTTTCTAACAATGGAGTGCAAACTGTAGAAAGGCCTGTTAATCTGTCACTGAACACAAAACTGCATTTTTGATCATGGACACAAAAAGTTATGCAGCACTGCCTATTTCAAACATGTCTGCAGCTCTCCATCACAGCCACAACACCGACCCCAAAGCCTTTGCTTCAACGTTCTGCAGACATTAGGAGATCATAGAATCATTGAATCATTTCAGTTGGAAGAGACTTCAAGATCATCTAATCTAACCTTTGAGCATACACCACCACGTCAACTAAACCATAGCATTAAATGACATATCCAGTCATCATTTCCAGGGATGGTGACTCCACCACCTCCCTGGGCAGCTTGTTCTAGCCTTTTCAGTGAAGAAATTCTTCCTTATGTCCATCCTGAACATCCCCTGGCATTTGAGACCATTTCTTCTTGTCCTATTGCTAGTTTCCTGGGAGAAGAGGCCAACCCCCAACCCACTGCAGTCTCCTTTTAGGTAGTTGTAGAGAGTGATAAGATCTCCTTTCAGCATTCATTTCTCCAGGCTAAACAACCCCAGCTCCCTCAGCTGCTCCTCATATGACTTACTCTCTAGACCCTTCACTAGCTTTGTTGCCTTTCTCTGGACACAGAAGTTTTATAGGAATAAATTTAGCAGGCAAGGGGCCACCATATTAGTGGTGATATAATTTGCTGAAGGGAACCTCTGAAAAATACCACTTCTATTACAGTTGAACAAATACATTGTGAATAACTGGATGGATCAAGCATGTTTCTATTCAGGTGTTACTCAAGAGTATCTTACAGTTTCTTCAATTATATTTGTTGTTCAGAGTCACACAGTGGATACTTAGAAGAACGAGTTTTGCTCTGAAGGTTGTTCACTAGCAAGCAGTTCATATCAGCATGAAGTTTAAAATGTTTCAATTAGATTTCATTGCTTATGTGCATCATATACGTTGAGATCTGATTCCTGCCAGTATTGCTCTTTGAATCTAGAATATGATGTGAAGATTTACTTTAAACATTCAAAATCTAGATTGATCAAATATTCTCCAACAACATTTCTGTGAACATTCCTGCCTTCACAAAAGACTACAGAGAATAATCCCAAAACGCCAGCAACACAAATTTCTTTTTTTTCCATTTTTTAGTTTTATCCTGTATTTATGGATTAAATGTGCCATATTTGTTGAGATTAAATGTTAAATTTTAAGTGAAAGCATATAAATAATGTGAAGATATCTGAAAAATTATCAGTTTTCAATGCATTCATTTTCTGCACACTGTAGACACAGTCAAATCCTGAAGCAGTCACTTGCAGTGCTTTGAAAATTAACATTATATAGCTTTTCCCTCCTACACAATTTTTTTAAGGTTTTCAAATGCCATTTTATCCGAGAGTACATGGTGTACCCTATGTTTGGGAATGGACAATTTGTAAAATTTCTGAAAGCAGGGAAATGTGCATTTTTTAGTGTTGCATTATTTTCAGAGTTTTATATTTGAAGTTAAAATCTGCAGAACCTTACTTCTTGATGTGAGTCAGATCTTTGTCTTCATCAAAGTAAATCAGAAATGTAGATGAAAACCAAGAAGGGAACCAGACCTATTATTATATGATAAGGAAAAATCCCTAACCTATGAGGTAATGTGAAATACAGGGACTTTTTTTTCTAATTTGTCCTTTTCCATGATTCAGAATAATCCATGTGTAGTAAGAGAAGAGGTAATATCTAGAATAATGCCATTAAAAAAGAAAAATAAGAAATTCAGCACCAAGCTACCTAGGAATGAACAGTTAGTCTTTCCAAGAAGATCAAGAATAGATAATACACAAAAAGTAGAATCCACCCCACTGCTGTATTATTCTCCAGAAAATTTCTGGAAATGTGTTTCAACCAAATCACTAAGCAAGGGCAAGATCCTTACTAGAATGAAATAGTTGGCAACATCACAGAAAAGATGAAAACTGTGTTAACGCAACTGTGGTATAACTTCTTCAGCTCCATACGATCACACCACCTGCCTAGGAACAGTAAACACACAAACAGCAAATCTAAGCCTGCAGAAAAGAAAGTCACTTAAGATAATGAATGTTCCAACTGCTCTAACTTCTGTCGTCCTTCACTCAAAAAATATCCTCAGAGGGAGCAGACAGGAGTTTTAGCTTACTGAACTTTCCATTGCTCACCATCAGTACTCAAAAGCTCAGAAAAAACCCCCACCAAATATTCAGCCCTCAAGCTAACAGGCCCCAAGATCCCAAAATAATTTCTCTAAAAACCATAGCAACGAAAAAGTAAAGCAAAATGGTGCTGTAAAGTTCCACGTTATGGTTGACTCTATTTCTCAGTAAAACAAATGTCTGCGTGTATGTTGTGCAGAATGAAAGGTGGATGACAGAGAACATTTTCTGTCCTACAAAGAAAATTCTCAAAGAAATCATACATTATGAGTTAAACTAATTTCTTTTTAACTCTGGTAGAAACTTTTGGAATGTTCCATATTCTAGTTTACTAGTTTGCATTTTGCTCTACTGGGTCAAAGACATACTGTAAAAATGTCCCCATTTTGCTTTCGTTTAGGGAGACAAGGATTTCTAGGGCCGGTCCTAAGCTTGAAGAGAAGGAGCCTCCAATTAAATTCTGTCCTGGAAGGGCACTGCAATAGACGGAACACGCCTGTCTGAAAGTGTTTTCAACAAATAATTTTAGACCAAAATTTACCACCTAACCAACCTAGTTCTCTCAGCAGGGTCAACTGTATCTAAATAATTGCCCACAGTTATTTACCCTCATCTTTAAAATCTTGTCTAACTTCTTTAAACCTCTCATCTGAGTTATACTTAAAAATCCCTAACACCACACCTGCCTTTAGCCAATTTTCTCAGGGTTTATGTGTTCTGACTGTTAAAAGTTCCTCAATGTTAAATCCAAATTTCCCTTGCTGGCATTTACGGCTATTTCTTGTCCAGTCTCCAGTGGATATGGAGCATGCTTTATTCCTTTCCTCTTTACCTATTTAACAATTTATCTTTTATGTACTACAAAATTGATTTCCCTTCAGACTCTGTTCTTTAAGCTAAAATACATCCTCAACAAAATTAAAGGGAGAATTCTGGCTTCCAGTTCCATTAGGAAAAGAAATACAAGTCTCAAGAAAAGCTATGACATCTTGTGAGCTTGAACACTCTTTAGCTGGGAAATTGTTATGAGTGCCTCTTGGCTTTCCTCCTTTAGAAAATTACTTGATTATTGTAGAAAAACTGTTTCTTTTATTTCTTCATAAGTGAAGAACTTTGTTTTTTCAGTTCTCAGGTGAATTTATTTTTCATATTATACATTTTTAATTAGCAGTTGTCTGCTGGAAAACACATTTCTTCAGATTATTGACATTACTAGACCACAATATGAAGTTTATCATGTCACAATCTGTAGCCATGAAAAAAGAAAAAAAATTATGACAAAAAGTTTCATCACCTGTGGAGGATTATACACTCTAAAAATAGTCAAGATGAAAAGACTTGTTGAGACAATTATATTAACCAAGATACATAGGAAAGAAATAGGTTTTTAAAACCTATTATAAATAGGTTTTAAAAACAGTATTACTGTTACCTTCTTTCAGCAGGAAAATTAATCTTTAAAATATATTTCATCTGATGGAATGTCTCCTAAGGCTGTGACCTATTCAGGTGACAGTTTAATCTATAAAGACTGCATTTAAGCTTAAATAAACCATTTTACTTCCCGCTGTAATAGACTAAGAGCTCATGGTCAGTGAATTATGAAGGGAAGTAACATAGTGGAGAATGAACAGTAATTCCTTGAGTTGCATTAACTTTCCTTGTTTGTATTTGTGGCAGTACCATTTTCAGTAGAGACTGTTCAGAGTACAGCTCATTTCCTAGCACCTAGACTTCATGTTTCCCATCATTCTTCTGCATATAACACATATGTGGATCAACAGTTGTGGACAAGCAGCATTAAAGGCAAAGGACTGGTTCCCTTTTCCACCTCTCTTCAGAGTAATTTCTGCTGATACAAAGCCAGTCTTTTATATACAATCAGGCCCATCCACCCCGCCTTGAATGGAGCAATGTATTTCCATTTCCAAAGTAGCTGCAAATACATTGCTGCATTTCTGAAGCATCTTTCTCTTTGCTTCAGTGGTGGGAACCTTCAGAGAGAGGCTAAGGGAATGCTGTCCTATACCATTTGCTTATACAGTCTCTAGGACTTCATCTGCAAAACTCATCTATCAGACCTTTTCCCATGCACACTTTACAAACTGGTGGCTTACAAAAGGTCACACTAACATACAAGGTAATGTTATTAATAATTGCTACTTTTAAGTAATAATATAATTTCTTCAACATTTTTAGATTATTTTAGAGTGTTGTCAAGGTGCATTAAAAATTTTTAGACCTTTCACTAAAATTTCTTGTGGAGCAGTTTTTTTTTTTTTGCTAATATTTTTATATAAATATACATATTTAAGGAATCTAGAGAATAACAGGACCCTAAAACAAAAAAAAAAATCTTCAATTTGATGAATAAAACTATGTAAAGCTGTACATTTCTTTTGGTTAGTGTAAATAAACAGCTCCAAAAATACAAGAAAATATGTCATTTGTCTCAAGACTGGGATTGTACTCCATAAAACTTTCTACAGCAGACATTAATAATTTTTAACTGGTTTATTGGTTTTTTTTTAAGATTTCATTTTGGCTTGCAAGATAATTTTTCCTTGTTTTCTCATTTGTACAACTTAATGTTTTAATTCCATTTTTAATGTAACAATCGAAAAATTTGAAACAAATTGAATTAATATAGTAAAAACAGTTGAAATAATCATGTGTTGTACAAAGTAATTGAAGAATATGACAAAGAAAATGAAACAGATGAAAGTATGACAATTAATAATCTTACATTTACATTTTAGGGTAAGCAATAAAAAGTAAATAAAACCTTGCTAGAAAAATTAATGATCCTTGCTTATTTGAATTACAAGCACAATATATTTGAAAGACACTGCAGGGAACATAACATTATATTCTCTTTCCTCTTTTCTCTTTATTAGAAAATTCTTGCCCTGCTTTAGCTATAAAGAAAAATCTAAAACAAACAAACAAAAAATATTTCCCCTATTTTGAGGACGAAAGATACTCTGTTTCTCACATTCTATGCTAAAAATGTGGTGAACACAAAAGAAGACCTCATCATTCCAGAAATGCTTCCCATTGTAAATGGTGTTAATGGGTTTACAAATCTTCAGAGGATTATTTCTTGGGTGCACAGTCTGAAGGACCCAGATACAGAGGATAAAAGAGGGTTGTCAGGCAGGCTGAAGAGAATAGAGCCGTTCAGGTAAGGAAGAAAAGAAAGAACCAACCTAACAACAAAACTAATGAGCCATAATTTCCTGTGGATTAATTATATTGCTGTCATGCCCAGATGGCGATTTTTGTAAGATCTAAAGTAAATTATCTTAGAGGAACTTACAGCCTTGTCAGTTGTAACTAAAAATGATGAATTGTCAACATTACTTGCAGAATACTGGTAGGCAAGCAGGTACATGTGTCTGATTTCCTTTGGAAGCCAGGCTAAACCAGCTTGAAGTTCCATTTCTGCTTGGAGGATGCATTTGAAAACCTCAGAGGAACATTTTCCTGGAAGGACCAGTGATAACCCTAGGAACTGGGCAAGGCTGGGGTGAGTTCTGTGAGTTCTGTGAGTTCTGTATTGGTAATAACATCATATTCCATTTCCCAGCAGAGTGATCAAAAGTAAGTCCTATGTAAAATGCTTATGATACCAATGCTTTTCATGTGTTTACCCTCAACTATGTCAATACAGACGTGAAGTGCATTATTTCCCAGTAGACTGTGCAAGTATTTAGACAGTATTTGGAATTTAGGAATAAACAAAAAACCCACTGCTAAATCATGAAACTTGTGCTTAATCATCTTTTGTATTAATATGAATCATCTATGATAATAATTAATACTATGCCAATCATCTCTTATGCTAATATAATAAAGTAACCGATGCATTTTACTTTTGCTGAGCATTTGCAATTTTGTGTCTGTAACTTCTACTGACATGAATAAGACTGAGGTTATAAATGGCATTTGATTTTCTTTCATACATCATATAAAGTGTGACACATTGCAAGTACTATTACTATCTTTTTTATTAAAGTTGAACCTACACTCATGCTTAATTTGCTTCAGCATGTCCTGTGGAATTACCATG
Organism: Myiotriccus ornatus; assembly: GCA_036023395.1. Classification (NCBI taxonomy): domain Eukaryota; kingdom Metazoa; phylum Chordata; class Aves; order Passeriformes; family Tyrannidae; genus Myiotriccus; species Myiotriccus ornatus. The sequence continues at coordinate 19,755,968 of JAYRBT010000042.1, read as the reverse complement.
CTTCAGAAGAAGAGCTGTGACATCCGCTATTGCAGAAAGAACTCAGATGACTGCAGACAGGATGTCTTGCCATGACAAACCAGTATACAATCTTCACTCACTTTCTGTCAGAGAAGAGTGACAGGTATTGATGAGAAACATACTTTCGTTTATCCAGAACACTACTCCTTTAAGCAGCAGACAGTAGAGGGAGGAGGGGGGCAGACAGGGGAAGAGATGAGGGGACAAATTTCTAATTAATCTTTCATGCCCCACGTGTTTTTTCTTGATAAGCTGTATTGGGTCTGGCTCCAATACCGTTATCTGTCTTCATAGCATCTTGTATGGTGCTGCATTTAAGGTCTGTGACTAAACCAGTGTTGATAACACAACAGTGTTTTACTTATGGCTGAAATGTGCTTGCACAGTGCGTAGGCTACGGGTAGGCTGGAAACTGAGAGGGGCCAAAGCCAGGACAGCTGACCTGAATTGACCAAAGGGATATTCCACACCGTATGAAAGTGTGTTCAGCACTAAAAGCTCAAACAAAGAAAGAGTAAGGGATGATGCTTGTGTTTATGGCATTACATATGCTGAGGCCCTGCTTTCCAAGCATTGAAAAGTAGTGCATAAATACTTTTTTTTCTTTCCTTGTACATGCAGCTTTTGCTTCAGCTATTAGACTGTTTTGGTCTCAATCCATGAGTCTTTTCACTTTCTATTTTCTCCTCATACCAGGGGAAAAGGAGCAAGCAGGTGACTGGGTTCTCAGTTGCTGGCTAGGATCAGCCCACTGCATACATTTTATGATCTTCATCTAAGCCAAAGCAACTCTGATGCCAGGCTTCAGTTCAAACCTGGCTTTACCTCTATCAGCAACATAAAATAGCAATAGTGCCAGTATGTGTGCTCAGGAAGACACTTGCAGGTGTCTCACAGAGCCAACTTTTCTATGACTAATTTCTTGCTAATTTTAGCACCAGTGTTATATGCTCATGAGTTAACTTCCGTTGAATGGTTTCTTTACTGCATACAATACAAATATGTGGCAGCATATTTGTATTCTATTATAAACTTCCTTATTTCCCATATTTCTTCACAAACATCTACACTAAACAATGCAATAGAAGTCCTTTGCTATTAACTTCTGTTGTGAAGTTGAGCTTTTTCACAGTGAAGCACTTTCTGAAACACTGAATCAGAGAATATTTATTTTACACAAACGTGCTATAGGCCATCTACCTTTTTGCTTCAAGGAGCCAGTGCAATAGAGCACTATGTACTGCATTTACATGTTTTGCTGCGTTTAAGTATCAGGTGCGTTTTACTTCCTTATAACTATTATAAACAGCATGAAGTCAGCACATTGCAGCAGCTGACTGGTGCAGTAGTGATTACTTAGTCCCCAAATGCAACAGTTTTACTGCAAAAGGCAATTTTAAGTAGATGACTGGCGTGTTACTATTGTGTGTTTATCCACTTCTGGAGGGAAATAAGGTATCTTTTCTGATTCTCATTGTGCTGTTTTAATCATGCCATTCGAAGTGACAAAGAAAAGTTTCAATAAGTTAGCAAATATAGCCCCTTATCTTTTAAAGCATGCTTTTAACACAAGGCTTTGGAAGCTAAATATCTAGTTTTTGAAAAACTGAGACTGACAATCCTACATCACGCAACTGCATAAAAAAGGAAGACTTAGTGACAAATTAATCATTTTACAGACTATAATCTATTATATCTAAACCTCTTTTCTTTTTCTGAGTCAGACACTTTCCTAGATATAGCTTTCACACTGCCCAGGTCTACAAAATCACCAACAAAACATTGCCTTTATGCACAATGCCTGGTTAAACTTCCCCTTTTTTAGACCCGCTTAAGATTTTCCAAAGTTAATCTTGACTGCCTTGAAAGAGCCTGTCCCCATGGGTTTTTTCTAGAACACTACCCCCAGGGAGTGATAAAACTGGAAAAATGAATAATACCCTGACTCATCTGCACAGAAGGTTGTTAAATGCCTGATAGGTGATAACAGATGGGATTAAAAATGAGGAAAAGTGTCTCAATATGATGTTGAAGTAAGGAGAAAAAGCCTTTGTCCCTGAAAAGGAAAGAGATAAAACAGGAATGTCTTTGCTTTCACATATATGAAAGATGTGAAATGGAGATATCCTAATCTTTTGCTTTCAGTGATGCCCCTCTGGGCTAGATATGCTCAGAGCACCTCTTCCAGGCAGGGTAACATAGAGACACACAGTTTGTGATTTTTTAAGGTCTCTGGGCAGAAAGAGATGCTAAGCTGTTCTACTTTCCCAATACGAGAGTTCGCCTGCCCTTTTCTAGTAGAAATGTAGGTAACAAACCAGGTTTCTGGTACAAATCATAGGCTCTATGAGTCATGTGAAGACTCAGTAAGGAAAATATTTGTGAGAAAGATACGAAGATTCTTTATAAATCTTTATTTATGGGCTTAACTTTGAATGCAGATCTTTAGTTTAGACTGTTAAAGTATTTTGGCTTTGATGTTTGAAAGTGATCCAGCAAATCTTAGTCTCCTCACATGTACCATATTAATTCACTTTTAAGTCTCTATCAATCATTACTTGTTGTCACTCTCAATAAAAGAAAAAAAAAATTATATGTACTTGTTGCTGTACAGATAATAGGGATGAAATGTTTTTTCCATAAACATCTAAGTGTAACATACTTAACAATTTTGCTTTCATGGATCAAGCCAATATACTGTAGACAAGAAGTTAAGCCCTTATTTAAGAAGATGGCAGCTGCCAGTACGACAAGTTTCTTTGCCATCAGCTAGATTTTGTGTTTTATATTCTTCCTTTCACTTCCCAGGCACTGTCATTATCTATTACTGTATCAGTAGATGATCTTTGTTTAATTTAGCAACTTGCAATATGAAGTATTCTCCAAACAGCCTTCATTACCATGACCAGGAAAAAGGTACTTCTCTTTGCGTCAGTTCTTGAGGACAGGATGTGTTAAAGCTATATGAGCATCGTGTGTGCGATGTCCGAAGCAAACAAGCGTAATAAGCAGAGCCCGAGCAGACCCTGAGCAATAAAAACACGCCGCAACACTGACACCTGTTGGTAACAAGTGTGCCAAATTGTAACAGTATCTTTACAGCCCTACATTTTCAGAAGACCCAGGAGCTCAACCTAAATCAGTACACCTCCACCTCCGCATGTGAGTCACCTGGAGAAGAAGAACCAAATGTGAGACAAAAACCTGAAGACTTGATGGTCAGTCTTTCTGGAAGTAGATATCCATATCTCCTGATATCCATGTGCAGCTGAGGTCTAACAACAGGTACAACAAATCGATACACGGCAACATGTATCTCATGTCTAGAGTCTCTTTCAGCATTCCTGACATCTGCGTGTGAACTACATTAAGCAGTACATCCTGAAAAGCACTGAAAGACATATAGTAATTTAGTCACAAAAGCTTTTCCATCTGGATAACTCTGAGATGGAACCTGGAAATGAAATAGCATTCTTCAGGACAACAGCAGCTTAAATGAAAGCTATTTAAGAACAAACTAGCGATGTGGTATCTTTTTCATTGCTCCCTTCCTGCAAAAGAGAGAGATGATTTTGACTAGAAAAATAATGTACTGTAGCATTCATCCTATCCTAGCAGTCTGTGCTTCCACGTGAGCTTTTTTATGAGGAATTGCTAAATGAGGAGGTAAGCTCTACAGGAAAACAAACAAACAAACAAAGAGGCAACTGGATCTGCTTGCTTTCCAGCATAACAAGCAGCTTCTCTACTGGTTGCCCTCACAGACAATAAAGACTCACTATTGTAATCAGCTACTATAATTACCCTCCAGAACAAAGACGTGTGATTTGAGAACTGAGGCTTTCCAAGTTCAGCACCTAATGACAAAGCCAACTTTCATGACCCTGTTCCACAGTGTATTTAGCAAAGAAAAGTGTCACATTAGTAACAGCCATCTAAACTCTTGGTGACTTAAGAAGCAATGTTTCAGTATGTTCCCTGTGTTTTCCACTCTATGTATGGCTCCAGCATTTTTGGAAAGAAGCAACATCAGCAACAAATTGAACACTAAATTGAACTGGCAGCAAATCCTGTAGTCATTCAAGGTCACAATAGTCTTGTCTTTATTTGTCTGGAGATTGGTAGCCTCCTTTACAACAGTTAAATAATTAACTCAGCCTTCAGCACATTAAAAAACATTTCCTCTTCCAAGGTAAATGAGAGTTCAAAAAAACCCTCCAGATCGTGTCGTGTATGGGCTCCAGCACTCTCCCTGCGACCTATTTACCTCCTTTCCTCAGAGGAATGGTGTCTTGAACAAAGAACATTACTACATCTCCTCAACACAGTACTAACTCCTAGATGTGTGGTATGCACTATTGTGATGCCAGCATTTACAGGAAAGAAAAAAAGGAATAGGATGAGCCCATAAATTCAAATCTACAGAAAGCAAGTTAGACTGGCAGGCCATGATTAGCCAAATTGAACTGTGTTCAGAATAAAATCTAAGCCTTATAATCCTGGAGGACTCTTCACCCCCCAGATATATCATGAGTTATTCAGGGGTAATTTTCTGTGCCAGTCATTTGTATCTGAGATGCAAAGTACAAAATGGCTAAGATTCACCTGAATGCAAGGTGATTCAGACTTCTAACAAGATTTCCTTTGTTATGGTTCAGGCTTTTTCACAGTTCTGGAGTATGATATCTATGAGTATTTGTTAGAAGGGTGAAAGAGAAATGACATAACCACTTTTATTTTTACTTTCTCTACTGTAAATATATTCGAGTTAATATGAATCCAGCATGATGCTCTGAGTCATAAGGAAATGTGGCATTTCTACACCAAATCACAGGAGTCAGTAATTTGAAACCTGTTACTCTCACCTTGCTCATTAAAACAAAAAGCTTTATTCACAGCAGAATAAACATTTCAAAAAAAACTGAGAAAGAGAAAAAAAGAACTCCACCCTACTGATAACATCTCCCATGAAAAGTACCTGTGAACTGTTTGCTGAGAAAAGACCCTCACATACCCTGACAACGTTAGCTACTTTTTACACTCATTAGTGCGGGAAACACTTATTGCTACCCGTTTGTGAAACACCTGTAATTGGTCTACAGATCTAACCAGGGAATCTGGAGATTAAGTCAGTGAAAAAATCAAATCCTAACATTTCTGCAGCTCCTTCCAATATACTACAAACAACTCAATGTTAGCGTTTTTTATAATAGTTTTTACCACATTTACTGCCGCAGGGTTTGAGGTTGTGTTTTTTTAATAAAAGAATTATGCAAGTACTGTATTAAAGGCAAAAAGGCACATTTCATGCTGAACTAAAATAAGTGACTTGTGAGTGACAAAATAATTACATATATCCTGGCTGTTTAGCTATTCTTATATTATAATTACTACCTTTGCTGCATCAGGAAGAATAGAGTGTTCTCAAAGATTAAGAATATTGTGTGAGTCGATACACAAGAATGCACATTTACTGCCACCAATCAGTAAATTTGTGTTGCTGAGCACTTGGTGATGTTATTAACTTTACTTGTTTTAAACTTTTTATCAAATAACTAGCCTTCTTCATGATCCATGTCAGTTTTTTGTTAGTGATCACTCCATCCTTTAAGTCAGAATTATTATTTCAAAATATAATGTTAAATGTCAATATTGGTTTGTTGTTTCTATAAAGCCTCTTATACCTGACTTATTTAGTGACGAAGCCATCTGAAGGTATGTAGGTGTTGCTTGAGGCAAAAAGAGATGCATTTTGCTCTTACACCTGCTGCATCATGTGGTATTAAAAACTACTTCGATGCAAACACCTATTTTGTGCATGCTTTGCAGTCATGGATATGGTAGAAATCTGAGCAGCGGAATTTCATAAAAAGCAGGAAAAAAATCCACTGTAAAGTGGTTCTCTGGGATTCATGAGGTTTATAATTTGAAGAGCAAGGTAAAAGGATATTAACCATTTAACCCAGCTAAAGGCTTGGCTGCAGATGCATTATAAAAGCCATTTAGATATTTGACGGATTCCTCATTTTATGAAATTGGACATAATACAGGGGTAATACTATCATACAAATACTTCACCTTTTTCAGAAAAATCAAATGAGTACAAAAATATTTTGCAAATGCTGAACAATGAATATAGTTAGTGGAGTTGCTCAAGCCAGTACCTGACTTAAAATAGATTAATAATATTTTGAAAATGGCATAATCATGTCAACCTAAAACACCGTGTTGGATTTCTCCTATTCTGGGGCAAAACAACCTCATCCAGAATATCTTCAAGAACCTGATGCCAGATGCTGCCTTCCCAGAATTCCTGCACACAGCAGCAGATATGCTGGCCAGGAGCCACTACTTCTCAGTGCAACTAAACACCATCAACCAGTTAATCACTGATCTCCTGCTTCTGTAATGGGCACTGCCTATTCCACCTTTCAAGATGGAAAAAGCTCAGCAGAAGCTGAAAAATTCTGTTTTTCATGTAGGAAATGTGCCTCCGTGACTGGCAGAACATTCTGTTTGGATGTTTTTATTTGTTCCTTATGTTTTAATAGCCTTAGTTTACCGGGAAGAGGAAACTTTCCTCCACTTCTGATAAAGATATTCCCTATCCTCTCCTGCTATTCTTGTGCATTCTGCAGTGCCACACCATGGCTCTTCTGCATCTCTCCCACAGAAACACTATACTGTTGTTATGAAATATTTAGAATATTTATTGCAACATGACTTACCTGCCAAAATAGGAAGGATTTGCATTTTCTGATACGTGATTTTGACAAATCATCACGCTAGTAAAGTGCATTGACACCTTGTCTTTGGCAAAATTGCAGTCATTTTGCTTGGATGAGGATCTAGCCCCAGTTAGCTGTGTTTGAGCTGTTGCCAAATGAGATTATTATAATACATTATACATGTTTGGAAGACCACCTGGAACCTACATCTAGAGCAGTATGTAGCTGACCATGAGATTAACAGTGTCAGCTCTGAGGCACATAGTACATCAACTTTCCAAACACTGCACTTTCCACCTATTTGCATATGGCTGCAGTGGAAGTGGCATCCCGTGAGGTCCTGCATGAGGCAGCCACAGACAGCCTGGCCCTGTTGCACACGTAGCACTTTAGAGCTGTGCTAGCTTAGAATCTCAGGCTGGAGAAATTTGGTATTCTCACTGCAACTCTTGACAGAACAATGTCCTCACCTACCTGGCAGAGCCCACAGCTATACATCCAATGATCAACAGAGTGGAATACACATCGATTTTTCACAGACCTTTGCTGTAACAACTGATTTTTAAGTTTTTTGTACAGAGTAACTGTGATCCATATATAAATCTTGGCATATACTTGTGGAGTGTTGTACAGGAGTGTCCCTAGCAGCAGCACTAGCAATATTTATTGTTATGTATTTTAAAATCCCATATTTAGAGATTGGAGCATGATCTATTATTCTCAAGAATGATATAAAAATGCTGTACATTAAACAAGGAAATACAACTTTGTCTACATTTTCTTCTATTAGAGATCAAGCAGTTGGGCTTCTTTGGCACTGATCTTTATGTGTCCCCACTGTAGCTTGCACATTATTTTCTTGACAAGATTCATCCTTCATATCACTGATGGATTTATATTCTGCTGAGCTCAACTGAGTACTTAGATAGTCAAAATCTGATCTCATTACATGTGTGTCAGCAGAACTAACTCCGGGGAAGTCAGTGGAACCAAGTTAGATTTACAGACTTGGAGCCAAATATTTAATTCACCACCTAACATCTGTCATAACCTCAAATTTAAACTCTCCACGGACATGACCTACATTCCTAAAACTTACAGATGGTATGTTAATTTTTCTATAAAAAGAAAAATCTTGCGTGCCAGAGAAGTATACTCAGTTCTCATCTGAGATATCTGACACACACCCTTATTCCTCAAGGACCATTTATAAGGGCAGCCAGTTGGAGCTAAGACAAAAGGAATGGGAAAAGAAAAGAAGGCAGCTATGTCAACTGAAATGTCAAGGTGCTGGCTAACCTAAAGCTCAGTTCCAAAACTACAATTGGAAAGGGGAACTCATGTATATAGATATATATATATATTTGCAACATATCTGCTGGTTCCTGTGTATTAAACATTCCAGTGACCTCATCAAAACTGCACTTGTCCTGAAAAGTCTGGAATCCTTGCTCAGAACAGCTTTGAAATGATTTTTCATTTAGCTGCTGCTGATGGAGTCTAAAATATGTGCTGCTTCAGAGTTAAACACAGAAAGAGTTCTCGTGTTTGGACATACTTTCTTCAATTAGGTTTTTCTCTCTGCATTTTACACTGCAAAGAGCATTGATTAATGTGAATGTTTTAGCTGTAGTTGTTGTTTGTGTATAAACTTTTGTTAAAACAAGTACTGCAGAATAAATGACCTTTATACAGACACCTATTAAGGCACTAAAAGGCTTGGCTACATTCATCTGAGACGCGTATACATAACGTTTGGAACAATAAAGGGATCAGCAGCTGCAAGGGGTTTGAATTGAATTCTTTAACAATAGAAAAGTTTTTCAGGCCCAAATACCAGCAAAGAGAATTTTTTGCAGATAATCCAGAAGAAAGAAAATAATAAAAAAAAATGCTAGCCAACTTTGCAGCAGTTAGCATAAGGGTGCCATCTGAAACATGTCAGCTTAAGAGTGCCCCATAGTACCATTCTTTTACACAACCATAGTATTCAGAACTGTTTCCCCAAATAATCCCAGATGGCAAGCCACAAAATTTCAATTCATTTTAAAAGCTTTCTTTGCTGTTATTACGTGATTGAAAGTGCAAAAGCAAGTTGCCATTCTCATGGCACTATTTGCATTGGCTATTATCCCCTAAAATCCCCTTTAAACAGCTACATTGTCAGCCCATAGGCCTCATTTAGAACTACAAAAAAGCCCAGATTAATTCGATCAAAGGGAAAGCCAAGAACAAAATGCACTTTTCAAACTGTATCAGAGTAGGTTCCCTTTACAGATCGCTGCATGGCTAGAGCAATGCAAAAAAACCTTGCCTGACATAAAGCCTCAGCACTAACAGAAATAACTGTGCATGTTTCATATGAAGCTTTTGGGGCTCTTCCAGGGTAAATCTCTCGCTACAAACAATTACAATAAAATATATTTAAACATAAGTAAATTAAGTAGCAGGCATCAGTTTTTGCCCATTTGGCTTTTTGCCATCACTTTCAGGAGGTGCTGATGTTGTCAGTGCTTGGATAACTAAGCCAGCTACAGACATTTCTGAATTTTTAATTAATTAACTTAACAGTGAGCAATGAAACTTCCAGAAGATACAGATAATTCCCCCAGAATTATTTTGTTGCTATTGTAAAAAACCACAACCATCATCATCACTTATGAAGAAAAGGAAAAAAGAAAAGCTGCTAGTATCATTTCTGCAAAATACTCTATTTCATAATCTAAGGTGAACCATTTCAAGTCAAGCATAACACAGGTCCATAGATCTACAGCCAAAAAGTCTCTAGTGGCTTTTCAATCTCACCTTGGGTTCGATGGCAGGCGATAATGCTGATATTTTTGTTTTTCACAGAAGCTCCTTTGGTGTCTCTGCACCGTCTCGCTCTCTCAGTCTCTACTGGAGTTTGCTCTCACCCTCGGTCTGAAGCAGTTTCTTCAGCAGCTGCTTTTGGGTATTGAACATTTTAGAAAGTAAAGAACTGCAGCACAAAGGTAGAGCAACTGAACACGTGCAGCAATATGTGCCATTGGCTCTTAAAGGACACATCAGGCTGAGAGACACATGCTGAAAAACTGAGCAGCTGCAACTAATATTAAAGTCATTTGCTCTAGGATGGAGCTGACTTAATGCTTTTGTTAGCCACTTCCAATGGGGTTTAGATTTTTGAACAGTACCCTTTTAATATAGCAGTTGTATTGGTTTACTTCTTGTATTTTATGGAATAAGTGGTTTTGTGGTGTTAGTAACAAATGCTATGTAGCAAGAAAGTGTTCCTGTGGAGACAGAAATAGCTGCCACTGAGAAAAAAGGACATAAAAACCTATGTAATAAATGTATATTTGTAAAAACTCTTAATTCACTGATGTACCAACCTTATTTTGCTTCTAACTATGAAAGCCATTAATTGTGATCTTGAAGAGAAAAAGTTAATGTAAAATTAGCTATGTATTTCAAGGGTGCACAATTTCTTTAAAAAGCATCCAGTTACACTGTGAATGAGTACATATACATATTCAATGAGAGACACAGTTTGAGTTTTTAAAAATCTATCAGATTTAAACATTTGTATCTCACTTTAGATATTCAGTGGAAATAAATGCCAGAAGTTAAAATAAGTCAAAATTAGGTGCTTGGGTCTTTGTACAGAGTAGTACGGAGAAAAGTACTTTAAATAAGCTGCTTTTTCCTAAAAAAATAATATAAGTTCAATTAATTTTGTCCCAGATGTCTCTTTATCATAAGAGATTAATTATTACACTATTACAACACTTTCAGTACTAAAAAGTATCAGCCCATACTAAAATATGATACATTATGGAATTAGGCCCCAATCCTGTAAGCATGCGTGTCAAACCTCATTAAAATCCGTTTGGTTGTAGAATCAGGTGCTCATGGCTAGATCCAAAGACACTTTTAGATGTCCAGTTATCTATAAAAATACCTAGTTTAAACATAAAAATCTCCAAGTACATGCTTATTTTTCTCTTGTCTAGTCCTGGAAATGCCTAATCACTACATAATTCCCAACAGTAAAGTCCCATAAACTGTATCAGCTAGTAAGCATTCTAAGATTCAGGTCATAACACGGAAGCCAAAAATAGGGTAAGTCCCTCAGGATCAGTGAACACAGGATCCCTGCCATTTTTCAGGACACTGATCAAATAGGCATTCTCTAGCAATGCATGTCAGATTGCAGTCTACACACAGTACAGCCAGATGAGGTAGTGCTCTTGCAGAGCTCTCCTACTAAATCATTCCAGCAATCGTTAGAGCAACCTGGATGGATGGCAAGGGGATTTGAACCTCCATTATCCCCAGGCAAAGGCAAATTGCATCATGGATTATTCTACAGGGGGCACTTTGAGCTTCTTGTGCAGGCAGAATTACACTATACATGGAATAATTAATATAGGGAAGGAAAAGGTTAGAAAGAAATGACACTTTGTAGTTTGTTATTCAAAATACTCACCTGACCAAGAGCAGATCCACTCCAAAGACCATATAATACAATACACACATTTGTTGATCCTATGAGAGTGAGCTATGGAGTTCTGCTCTCTCCCCAGCCAATGTATTATTGTACTTGAAGTGAAATACTTTGAGGCATAGTGAGCATATTCCTATTTGTTCTGTCCAATGTGTTTTACTTCAGTACCCTGCTATTTTGACTATATAGAACTGAGAACGTTTTAAACATCAGGTTCAGATCTTCTCAGAAAGGAGAAGGAATTGAAGCTAAAACTCTTACAGAATTGACATCAGTGTCTTAGATTCAGCATCCTATGAAACTATTTAATAAAAAACAAGAACACAACACCACTACCCCTGTCCCCAAACACATTTCTAAAAATAAAAATAAAATCTACTGCATTGCATGCATTCCCTCATTAACTATCTAACATTACTATGCCTTATAAAGGCAGTGACATTCGGCTAACAGCTCTCAGTCAAAATCCAGCATATGAGATGTATCCATCCAGCCTACTGCTATTTCCCTAAAGGAGAGCAAGTAATGAATACTGCCCAAGTGGTCATACTCTTCCTACTGCTCTACTAATGGTCCACTACATAGATTTGGCCATGGCTGTGGATGGAAGGAAGATAAGAAGAGGGAAGCCCAAGTACTACTGTGAGACAGGAGACTTTCTCCAGCTTTATTGCACAGACACCTTTCTTTCCACTGCAGAAATGAAATTCTCTGGGATAGACCAAGGAGACAGAGGCGACTGCAGTGGAGAAGTGTCGTGGGCACAGTAGGAGCTTCAGAGAAAGTTTATTAGAGAAGTGCTCCTGTTGAGTCACAAGGTGCAGAAAGGACCCCTTTGCTTTCCAAACTCCTTCTCAGAGAGGAACCTTGGTGTGGTTGGATCCAGCCTCAGCCCCAGATTTAGTCAACAGTTTATGACTAAAGGATTATACAGGTGTAAATGAACTTTTATACAACTTCATCCTGAAAGATTAAGAATGGCAAACCAAATATATTTATATCAATAAAATGAATTATTTATTTAAATTTATTACAATAATTATATTATTAGGAAAAAAGCTTAATCAGAATTATATACTACACAATACAGATAGCTGTAACTACTAGTATAGTGTACTATTTTTAAAGCAAAATTGAAGCAACTATATTGAAGCAATTAAAATAAAGTTAGCAGAGCAAATATTGAGAACATGGGCAGATCTCTTCTGCTCAGCCTTGAGGAGTAACCATGAGGGTTACTCAAGAGAATTACTCAACCCCACTCAAGGGAAGGACCTGCATAAACGTTTTAAGGAGGTGTGCTAGAAGTCCTTGCTGTGCAAAAGTTCGACTGGTCTTTCATAGTACAAAGTGTTTGACTGTTAGTCATATGCATTTTTTAGATTAGATGTTGTCAGGTTTACTCAGCAAAACATGCTTTATGACAAAAATGTTAGCAGCTCTTTGGTTTGTTCTGCTCGACACTTCTCACTCACTTCCGTATCAGGGCCTGCACATCCTTGCTGCTGCAGCCTCCTTTGGGAATATCTGTCTTGCATGCCCTTGTGGTGGGTCTGATATTTTGGTCAAGCTGGTCTCAGCATTCTTCAGCACTAAAAACAGAAGACCCTTTTGCTTGATCTTATCACTGATCAGCAAACCTTCTTTACTCCACTGAAGAGCAGACCCTCCTTGCTCAAGCCATCACTGATAACTTGTAAACAAGACAGTAACAGCAACAATATTAATAACAAAACTGTACAAGTGAGCAGTTGCATGCAAAATGCTCACCGAGCCTGACTCAGTGTGGGGCAACCCCGAGACAACAAACAGTGACCAACAGGTTCCCCACCCCAGCATGCTTTATTCCACTGGAAAGGGACGCCCGTCTTCCCAGAAGCAGGAGAGGGAGTCCCTTTTCTCTGCCTCTGGCAATACAGCGTGAGGTGGTAAAAAATAACACCATGTCTTGGCCACTCCCCCTCACGCTGATCTGGGCCAGAACCAGGACACCTAAACTTCTTCATAGCTATCTGCTGAACTGTCTCTGGTAGTTCCATGTCTTTCTTGACTGCTGACTTAAAACGGCCTGAGACAAATCTGTTCAATTAACGTGGGAGTTGGAAGACGCCACAGGGGGGTGTCCTGGAAATATATCCTAGAATACACAAGTCAAACTGATCAGGAAAAAGGAGGATGAGCAGACAATGGATGTTGCTTTGACAGAATGGAAATGTCACTGCACCAGTTGAATAGAAAAAGGAATATGGGGAAATACAGCAGAGCTTAAATAATGTGAGAGATTACAGCTGCACTCTTGCATTATAACAGAGTGGAGAAATGGATTGTCTTTTCCTTATCCTAGTCCTATTATTCTCCACCCCACTATTAGCCCATTACTTAATCCTGCCATGAAGATGACAAATTTGGAAACAAAATTGTATAAAATTCACAGCCTGATAGTCCAGACAGTACAGTGAATCATGGTAGTCTAGTGGCTAATCTGTAAGCAGTTCTCACTTCACAGGTGGTACTAATAAATTCAGTTTGTGTTTTTCTAACTCTGTCCCTCAGGTGGGATAACTGTACTTCGTTTGCAGTACTGATCACTTACGTATTTCAAGGACTTGAAAACTGAGAATTGTGGAAATAATTACTGCAGCTGTTAACCTGTTTCTTTCAGTAGTTCCTTTCTGGAAATTTATCATAAATGTATGCCAAGTTACAAACTTATTTTCTGATTCAACTCTTCTCTCCCAAGGTAGAATGGCTTTTGACTTCTCTGACCAAAGGAAGTGGTCATATTTTCAAGTTCCCACAGAGCATCTAATTTCAGGCACATTTACATGCATCTAACAGCTGGTTCTTGCCCAGGGTCTTATAGGTCAGCACAAAAATGTAAAGTAGCTCCAGCTTTATGCGGATGGGAAAGTAATTGAGAAGTTTCCATGAGAAGGAAGAAACACACTTCTGTTTTTCATGTCATTCATGGAAACAACAGTACTAGTTAATTACCAGAACTGGAACTGAACTAAGCATCAGAGAGAGTTTATGTAGTCACTCCTCAGAAATACTTGTTCCTACTCCTACAAGCAAGAAACAAGGGAGATTTGCCAGCACTTTTATCACATGACAGCATTTGATTTTGCTCCCCCAATTTGGGGCAGTAGCTATCTCAATTTCTCTTTTCCATTTTAGAAAACTTGTGAAAAGTTTTTGTGTCCTTCTTGTTGAATGAACAGAAAATAAGACAGTACTTTAAAGACAAAATCCTCTGTTTTCATTTTTGTTTTCTTTTTTCTATTTTTTTGTTTGGTTTTGGCTTTTTGTAGCTGAGATTACAGACCACGGTAGTTTTATCTACTTGTGATTTAACCTGACAAGAGAATCCAGTTGAATAGTATTCACTGCTTTTACTTTTTATGGTCTATTCTTTGAACTTCATATATAACAATCTCAGGACGTATTTATATAGGAAAATTGAAAGAATTCAAATATTTTTATGAATTTCATTATATTTACTACTTTGCACTAACTCCTTACTTCAACTCCCTTAGAACAATGATATTGTGATATTTGAGGCTGCCTTTGGCCAGTCACCTGCTTTGTGTTTCCAGAGGCTTCCCCAAATAAAGCAATGTGTTGTAGAAAAAGTAAAACTTCTGTGAGAGGGTTCTCATTTCAGAAATTACAATTTTCTAACTAGAGGTTTACAGGGAAGGAAAACTTGCCTGTTTACTTCTTACTGAGTCAACAGCCTGGTAAAGCATTTATGGGGCACCAACAGCCTACAGTTTGCACAGAGGCTGAAACCACCAGGGGATACGTTGCAGCCCTCATGAGCAGGTTGCATCTTTACTGAGCTAAAAGGTCTCCATCACTAAATATTCCTTTCCACCAAATGCCAGCCATCTCCCCATACCTCTGCTGGGAGTTGAAATCGGAAGAGGTTTGCCCTTTCCTCTCTCTGCCTCCTTCTCACTCTGTCCAAGAGACTTATGTGAGCAAACACAGTTGCTGGCACCTTTGTTTTGCACTACAGAGCAGTAGCCATCTAGTTGGGGGGTGCAGCTTCACTGTCCCTGAAGAGGGGCTGGAAGAAGCCATGCACACCCCAGGTAAAGCACGTTGGTGTCTCAGTTTAAAAGAGACACAGGTGTTTTGCTGAGGATGACTCATGAGTAAGATCCCACCTCTAAGCAATTTTAAATCCAAAATTAAGAGGCTCTGATTGAGGGGAAAAAAGTGTGGAAAAAGGAAAAATAATAGCCCTTTATGAAAAGATATATGTGTATTGGCAGAAACGACAGAAAACAAGTAAAACAATCAAACAATACTCCTATACCCACAATAATCCCCTTCAAAACAAACCAATAAGCAAACAAAGAAAAAAACCCATAAACAGTTCAGTTTGCGCCCTTTGATGCAATTCTAACCATAGTCAACAGGGAGTGCTGTTGGATCACTGGACATGCAGAGCCTGCAGTGTTTTGTGCTGGTTGGCAGGGGGTGCTGTTGGATCACTGGTCACTGCCATGTGGGGGAACACCCTTTGGGGTGTGTTGGAGAAACCAAAAATGGATTTCCCTCCCCGCTCCCCCGCAGCTGGGAAAGGGGAGAGAGACGAGGGAGAGAAACAACAAAAAAAGGTCCTCCCCAATGGGAACTCACTCTGTTCTGCTGGCCGAATCCTGCGGTATAGTTTTTCCCTCTCCCTTTGATGTGCACAAGGGCCGCTGCTAAGAAAGAAGCAAATGGGAATGGGGAAGGGGAAAACCTCCTGAAACAATTTTTCTCTGATGAAAATCCAAGCAGAATCCACAGCTGACAGCCAGGCTGAGAACAAAACCCACTCCAAGCTCCTACTGTGACCTTGTTCCAGCTTTAGCAGCCACCTGAACTCCTCCCCCCCAAATTTCCCAGGAGACAGGAGGAAAAAAAAGTAAGAAGGAACTCCTCACCCTTCCCCAAAAGCAAGATTCTGAGAGCCATTAACTAGGAATGTGGCCTTACCAGCAGCTTTTTTGTGTTTTTTAACTGCCTGTTTAAACAGTCCCTCCACGCAGTGGGCAGGGGGAAGGGAAAAATTCCTGCTTAGTTTCTAAGAATCAGCAAAACCATGACGGCTGGAAACGTGAGGAAACCAAGGAAATGGCTGACACAGTTAGGTGAGACTGGACACCAGGGAAACTGCAACTGATGCTCCTAAGAAGACCACCACCCAAAAGCAGGCCATCATCTTATTGAGGAAAGGGTTGCAAAGGTGTCACAGAATCACTTGGTTGATTAGCTCACCACAGCTGCCAGTGCATTTAAAGCAGCTTTATTTAATCACTAAACATTGCAAGCAGTGTACATAGCTGTTTCTTGACCAAATTTAAACCCATCATCAGCAAAGTCAGATGAATATGAAATGTGCTAGTTGCCGCTCCTCAGCCCTGGTAGCTGTCCAGCAAAATCAACTTCTAGTCAGTAGCTGGAAGAAAACAGTCACCAGCAAGTCATACACCTGGGGAAGTAAAACATCGGTGCTGATCCAGTTTCCTGGCAGTGACATTTGGGTGATTTCCGTTTCTACTGATGAGAGCTGCAGCTCTAACCTGGAGCAAAACAAACATTTTTCAGCCTGAGATGGGGGAAAGGAAAAAATTGAGTATAGCCAGAGAAGTTCCCTGGGAGCCTAAGTCAAGGCTAAATCAGGGTCAGTGGCATGAGAAAACAAATCACAAAAGAAACCCTTTACTTACTACATAATCTTGATGGCTGTGGTCTATGCATTTCACTATTATGATATTAAACTACATTTATTGTAATTATGAAGTAGTATTCATACATTTGTAACTTTATTTTCATAAAAAGACTTTCAGTCCATTTTATAGCCATAGAGATTAAACACTTTATAACATAAGGACAGAAGCAATTCCACCTCTGTACTTACATACTTACATTTAGGCATATTTACATATCTGGATAATGAAAAGAAATTCTGCCAAAAAATAGAGAATGCCTTATGATTTTTTTCAGTTTTTTTTTTAATTTCCTTTTTTTTATACACAAATTCTGTTTTTTTCCAACTATACTACAAATAAAGGCTCTATACACAACTATGTCAAATTAAAGGAAAACTTTGCTTTAGTTTGTTTTTTGTTTCAAGCAACTGGCAAAATCACCAATCTGATTGATGCTGCAAATATTTCTGTCCAAACTTTTCTCACAAGCTGTAAAACTTGTCATTTATGTAACTGATCAGTGGGGGTTTATATAATTACTTATTTTCTGTCTTCATTGCAAAGCCCTGGTAAGGAATGGGTTTAAAGGAAAGGTAGGAAGGGGGTCAGGTGGGATCAAGTCAAGCCTGAAAAAAAAGTTTAGTGATGTGAACAGAAAGAAAATAAATCAGGGAAAATGAGCATTTTATGCTCGTTAGCTTTAAACTAAGATAATATTTTTATCAAACTAAGAATAATAAAAAAGCTGAAAAACTTCATGACTTTAAAAAAAAAACTTTACAATTACAAAGAAACTTCCTTTCTGGGGAGCATAGTGGATAACAGAATTTAATTAGTAGAGGGTTACTAGGCCCCAGCTGGTCTGTCCTACTAGTTTGGGGATAGATTATAAAAAAAGGGGAAGCAGGGTTAGTAAGGGTGTGTTTGCTTTCTGCCTGCCCTGGGTGCCCTGTGGTTTTTAGTTTGGTTGTGTGCTTCCCTGACTGCCCTATGTACAATAAAGCATTCTCTGAGAGAAAGTCTGTGAAAGAATTTGGGCTGGAAGTTTATTTTCTTTCTCTGCAGTAATTCACACAGACTAAGGGATTCTTCATGCCTTGAAATACCTCCTAATGGCTACTGCTAGAATTAGATATTGGAGTCCAGTAAATTAATGGGTCTACTATGGAAGTTTATTTGTGCTTATAGCAGGAAAGGCACTGGCAGCTATATAGGGTGCTGTTGCTGGGAATTTATTTCCATTGTAGTGCCTTCTTTTGACAATGTGTGAAAATTAAACTGGCTACAGTTTAAGATTGAGAGTTTAAACCATACCATTCGCAAGACTTGTGTTTTACAATACAGAGCTACCACACAACACACTCGACTTTAGGAATTGCAGATTAAAACCGATGGGGCATATAAACTCTGTGTTTGGCTGGGGCACAAAGAGGTTAAAAGTCTGACCTGCAAACAAATCTCGTGCTAACTCTACCTCACAATTGCAGCTTTTGGTATGGGAAAATGTTGAAAGCAGTTTAAATGCTCCCTCAAACAAAGGATACACTTTAGTAAATCACAGACTTTCTGACCAAACAGCCCACACTACTTCTTAGGTTTGCTTTAATCATAACATATTATGGAACATAATTTACTCCAAAAGCACCCACAAAGTTAAAAAGGGGCCTTCAGATGAGCTTTTCTCGTAAGTCCATTTAATTATGACCAAGCAGCCACCTGCAAATCCAATAATGTACTGGAATCACATATAAACATAAAAATTCCTTCCAGATTTTTTAGCATCTTGTCTCAATCTCACATTATCTTCAGTTTTATGGGGATTAAGCTTTAGTCTGGCAACCTTAGTCCAGGCCTTATTATCAATTAGATATTAAATGCAGAAGAGAGTATTCAGATCTACTTAGGTCTCGAGCTCTGGTTAAGGGGAACATGCTGGCAACTGATCAGCTGGTGAAGTAAACTATGAATCTGTTTTCTCACAGTCATTTACATAGTAATGATGACTTGTGAAGCTGCTAATGCAAAATTTGAATACTTCCATTTTTTTCACTGCCATTTTAATAAATAAACTGAAAAAAAAAGTATTTTCATTTTGGGACATTAAAATACTTGGAAAACATGGCGGTTCATATGCGGTCAGCCTCCTAATCTAGTTTTCATAGTGACCAATATGACTGGCTCAAATCAATATAGCAGCCAGTTCAGATATGATTGGTCAAAGGGTCTGTGCTCTACACTCAAGTCATAAACATCAGTCTCGTCATTCACCTTGTAGTTCATTCTAATTCCCAAGAAACATACTTTATATAAGTTGTTTTGTCATAAACATGTGTTTTGTCATAAACACATGTTGTTGACAAACACAGATACTTGGCAAACATTCATAAATATTTCATTTCAATTCTTGTTTGGTGATCCTTAAGGACAGGAAATAAAAATATTTAAAAAAAAAATCAAAAATCATTCAGTGCCTACACTAGCAGTGAAGTCACATGATTTATGCCAGCTAAAAGTAACTTCACAGGCACTGAAATTGACTTCTACAGTCTTGTCCAGTATGCACTGGATGGGGATGTTGACTAAGTTCAATGTGTGGATAGTTAATTACTAATTATGGTTACAGGTCAAAGTAAAATACTTTGAGTTCAATTTGCCCTCAGACAGCACTGTCCAATGAACTAATCCAGAGTCCATGTAAAATCAACACTGAAATGCCTTTGTGTGCAGTGTCTATAGGCCATTGCAAATGTTCTTCCTTGCTACGACTGCAAAACCAATACACCGGTGGTAGGCAGAGTTCTGCGTACATGTTCCAAAGAACTTGGTAACACATTTTGATTCTAAATAGTACCTTTATTAGTGTGCTTTTATATTAATAGTCTTTATTTCCAGTCTCTACAAATAAGATTTCCGTTCTCCTGTATAACTTGAGGGTCGTGTTCTTCCTGTCATGTATACGTTCTTCCTATATCCTATACTCACCACTTTTCTTCAACTTAAGACAGAGAGTGAGAGCATATATTTTATGAGATGTCCCAGGGAAGTCATAAGTACATTGGCTGTCGTTAAAACATACTGACTGACTTGGGTGGTGAAAGGCTGGCAGTTAGTGTTGAACACAAGGCCAGAGTTAAAACATCTGCCTATGGAGACTTCCTGACAAGCATTAGCTCCTGTCCCTGCCTGATGTCAAATGCCCCACTCTTAACACATTCCACTGAAATGTTTCCATGCTTCCAAATACTATAACTTCAGAAGTGCTCTGACCAATGGCTTTAAACTAGAAGAAGGTAGACTTAATTGGATATTAGGAATAAATTCTTTACTGTAAGAATGGTGAGGGACAGGAACAGATGTCTCAGAGAAGTTGTTGACATCCCATCCCTGGAAGAGTTCAAGGCTAGGTTGGATGGGGCTTTGACTAAGCAGTGAAAGGTGTCCTTGCCCATGGTAGGGCAGTTGGAACTAGGTGATCTTTAAGGTCCCTTCCAAACCAAACCATTTTATGATTCTAAAATATTTAGTCCATCTTGTCTAAAAAAGACATGAATAGAAAAGTCTTCTGAGAGAATATGGAAAGCCTACTGTTTGCATTAGAACAGAGTATGATATAACCTTTTCTATTAAACTACTGAACTACAGTTCAATTACACAGTGAGGTTAATGAATCCCATTTTACTTGTCAGCTTGCACCCAAGTGCGTAACAAAGAACAAGGGTGGAACTTCCCATTTTGGCAGCAACTTGCAGCTAGATTGGTTTAAACTAATGGTGAAGTTACACCCAGCATGACTAGCAGAAGCACAGATCTACCATTGGATCCATTAGGAGGACATGGAGACAGGGCATCACAGACATTCAGACACCTGTGCCTGACCTTTGCGTGTGTGCAGACTGGGCTTACAACACAAGAACATCTAATAGACATTATCCAGAACTACAGAGGTACCCGTGTGTTCTGCTTTAAATCTTTCCGCACATTTTTTGTCAGCCAGCATGAAAAAATCCTTGGGAAGGTGGTGACTTAGAAGGATGATGGATCTTGTCATCTGGCACAATAAACACAGAGATGAAGCAACTTCCAGTGAGATTTTACAGGACCTGTAGCTCTCAGAAACTGTGAATTTTTGAATGCTATCTACCAGTGCATTGTGACACCTGACACACCGAGGCCCCAGGGAGTTGTCCTATTTTGAACCCATGTCCAACTGCCTGTAATTACACTCATGCTAGGAATGGATTTGTTTAAATTACTTCAACCTGAGCCTAAACTCTTTCTTGTTCTAAGGAGGTCTGTAGCATATGGGATGGTCAATAAATCGGTTAGCAGGCAACACTACCCATGAGGTGATGATCGGCATTAATGCAATAAGCTCTAGGGCTTGTTGCATTCACACTGATTGTCATGGCTGCAAATGAGCTGGTGCAGCTTCTCAGGGGCTGCTCTTCCAGGGGTGCTGCACAACACCACCATCAAGTGGTCTCTGTGCCACAGTACAGCAGTATGGCAAGTCCTGCATCCCTTTCAAAATGGGAGTAGTGTTGCTGAGTTTTCCAGAAATCAAATGTCTCTTCAACATCAGAGGAGACTTCACTGTGAGAGAGCGTTCGTGTTTTACAGCTCCTCTCCTATGACTGATTCCACAAGCATCGCTCTTTCATCAAACACACCAGTGAGCTTATTTTTTCTCAGAATATTTGGAAAGAAAGATAACTATTTGTAATCAAACTACTTTCACTTTATATAAGTGAAATATATAAGTGAAATATATAAGTCTTATATAAGACTTTATATTTGAGTTGCACATATTGTAATTATACAGGTGCTTTTTAAAATTATTGTTCTTTCTCATTTCCCCATTATCTATATCAAATTTCCATGCCAAAAATGAAAGTTAAGCACATATAAAAAAAGTGCAGATAATACAGTCTCCAGGCACAGAAATCTGCATTTTCACTACTGACCTTTCCATGATTTCCTGCAGAGAATTATGGCTTGAATATTTATAATTTTTTTTTTGCTATGGAAACCTATTCATTGGTGGCCTGTACAGAATTATGCTCTTGCTCTCTGTGTTTGAAGAGGAGTTGGATACTGTTTAGTGTTTGATTTTTCTTAGCTCCATTTTCCTTTATACTTCCTTTACACCTGTGATACCTCTTTTTTTACTCTTTGAAATGTATAGCACTGAGCAAAGTAATTCAGAACATTTCAGACAGCATGCAGAATTGGAATATGTATTAATGTGACTCCCCCTTCCAAAACTTCCTAGCCTCTCTCTTTCCATGGGGGAAAAATACTAGGAAAGGATCTATATAGCAGCTCTGTAGGGTCAGTTAAGAGTTAATATATGTAAGTAGGAGTCTAGGACTTGACATGGTCCTACACAGCCTAGCAGTTTTCTTGGAGGTTAGCTTGATTCTATTACTTAACAATTCTCAGCAGATGGGAAAGTTGCCACCATTTTCAGTGTAGATTACACACTCCTCCTGATGTTTCACTAATTTGACCCTAATGTTCTGGTTCGAATCTGCAGCACATGGTGAAAACAGATATCTAGATTGCTTAAATGTACAACTCTAAGCTTCTTCTTGAATTGCATCTCTTCCCTTTACTTTAAGGCTCCTCATTGTTGAGTCAACCCTTGCTGGATGCCAGGTGTCCACCAAAGCTACTCTGTCACTCCCCTCCTCAGCTGGATGGAGAGAGAAAATATAGCAAAAGGCTCATGGGTTGAGGTTAGAACAGGAAGACTTCACCATCAACTACTGTCAGAGGCAGACTTGTGCTCCAGATGCTTCACCAGCTTCATCGGCTGTCTCTGGACATGCTCCAGCACCTCAGTGTCTTTCTTGAATTGAGGGGCCCAAAACTGAACACAGGATTTGTGGTGAGGCCTCACCAATACAGGGGACAATCATTGCCCTGGGCCTGTTGGCCACACTATTTCTGATACAGGCCAGGATGCCTTTGGCCTTCTTGGCCAGCTACTCATGGTCAGCCAACTATCAGCTAACACCCCAAGGTTTTTTTCTGCCAGGCAGCTTTCCAGACAGTCTTCCCTCAGCCTGTAGTTCTGCACGCGGCTGTTGTGACCCAAGTGCAAGACTCAGCATTTCCCCTTCTTGATCCTCCCATGATTGTCCTTGGCCCATCAATCCAGCCTGTCCAAATGCCTCTGCAGAGCCTTTCTACCCTCCAGCAGATCAACATTTCTGCCCAGCTTGGTGTCATCTATGAATTTCCTTAAGGTGCCCTCTATCTCTCTGCTCAAATTGTTGATAAAGACATTAAACAGGACTGGCCCCAATACGGAGCCCCAGGGAACACCACTAGTGGCCAGCCACCAGCTGGATGTAACTCCATTCATCACCACGCTCTGGGCCTGGCCATCTAGCCAGTTTTTTACCCAGTGAACAGTGCATCTGTCCAAGCCATGAATAGCCAGTTTCTCCAGGAGAATGCTGCAGGAAACAGTGTCACAGGCTTTAGTAAAGTGTAGGCAAACAAGATCCACAGCCTTTTTCTCATCCGCTAAGCAGGTCATTTTGTCATAGAAGGAGATCAGGTACATAAAAATGTATTTCTTCACATGTTATTGTTAATTAAAAGAATTAATGATAGCAATACTGAAGTTGCATAATCATTATGATATTATGTTATTAGCTTATATTCAGTGCTATAATTATTATAAGATTAGAAACTGGACAAACCACTTCTTTTGCCAGTTTAGAGCATAAGAGCAAAACTAAATTAACTGAAAATGTATTACAATACCACACACTTCTCCAGCATTGGTTCCCCTCCTACCTTCATATTTGTCCTGAAGCTATATGAAAAATATCAGCTTCCTGATGATTGTGTCCATCTGTGTCCAGCTCAAAACTTAGCCAAGAACAGACACGGTACTTTTCAGGTCACACCATATTCTGAGTAGCAGTGTTTACTACTTCAGAGAAATCACCTCTCAGATGAAAAGAAGAATGGATTCCAGAGGTAATGTGTTCCAAAGGTAAACACGTTGGAAAACACTTGTTTCCCAAAAGTTACTGTCAACTATTTGACCAATTCATGACGTGTTTCAGTTGGTATATAAGAAGGTAAGGCCACCTGTCTAAATACAGGCATTTGAGAAGTTAGGTTGGTTTTCAAGCAAACTCTTAATAGGGGGAAAAAGAAAGGAGGCAAATGAAAAAAAGACTGGTAGTTTTGAAATTAAAGGATTATTTACAAGATGCATTTCAAGGTGTGCCGTAGATTCTGAGATACAATGTAATGTGCCTAATTTGGACCCATACCCCAGAACCTGGCATCGTATGTTTTTAGGACAAGTCCTATTATCTTCTTTTGGGAACCTTTTTCAGTGGTCCCCTCTATACCTGTAATCAAATTATTTTTCTATTCTTCTTTTTATTTTTTTGGTGATAAGAAATATCATAATGATATAACCCATCTGCCTCTTCTGCACACTCAGTCAGGTATTGTCTGATTACATGTGTGAAGTCTAATCATAATTTTGTACCTGCCTTAAGCACAATCACAAGTAAAATAGGCAGGCAGAATATAATTTGAGTTCCACACAACACTTAAACAAAGAAGAAGAAAGACTGATTAAGAAATTATATCTGTTCATCTATTCTTCTATTACAAAGTTAGAATGACCACAAAAATTACAGTCATTCTCTAAAAGCTGTAATTATATGTGATTGGGAAAAAATTGGAAACTTGCCAGATGAGATCTTTTAATCTTTTCAGTCTTAAAATATGGCTTTTCCTTGCACACAAGCCTTGCCTGCTCCTAATACAACTAAGTTGTTTAGTGTTTTTTTCCTGAAAGGGGCTATCTGTTTATGAAGACTGTTTCTTGAAGGGCACAAAAACTTTATTTCAGCAATGTAGACATACAGGATATAGCTCTTATTCCCATTTTCTAGCTGGCAATCTCTGAAGATCTTGATTCATGAATATCAGGTGATAAATCATCAGGGCTTTGATAAACAAGAACTGTAAGCCTTTATCCTTACATATATCTATTAATGGCCTGCCATTATCATACTATGCTGAAGGAGTCCTTGTAAGCACAAGATCATCCATTTCAATGGGCCCTTATAAGCAGCAAGGTTCAGCTGATCACCAGCAATTCATTAAGCCACAGCATTGCAGCCTCCTCAGAGAGCAGTCTGTGACTGCCCTTAAGGCAGCCTGATGGGAGAGCAAGTGGCTAAAAACTTTCTGAGAAAGTTCTCTAAATCACTAGTCAATTTGGAAAATGGAAGCTAGAGATTGTGGGGTTAATCCCTAATTCTTGAAGAAGGTGACAGAAAAAGAACAGAACAGGCTTTTATGAAAAATGTGAGAATATGAAAATAAGGGTAAATGGGAGTTCAGCTCTTACTAACTAGCACCCTCTCATCACATTCCTGGAATTCGGAGACCTACAAAAATATCTTCATGTTGAAAAAATAAAACAAATAATTCTTAAATCGGATACTTCCTGTGTTTTGATGAAAATGGAAATCTTTCTTTTAACCAATGTCTATGACATGGCAAATAAACCTCTTACTGTCTGGTACTGGTTTCTGTTTGTTCAACACAATGTTTTGGTAGTATTGAACAGTCATCACAGATGACCTGGTTCACCTCAACTTATTTACATCCCTGTGCATAAAGTGCAGCTGTTTTAATTTGGCAGCATTTGAAATCCACTTTCAAGCATGCAAGATGATATATTAGAGGAAGAAAGCAAAGGCATGATGGCTCAGTTGTGTAATAAGTGTAGTTTTAATACTTATACTCAAGATGGCAGCATGAAAACATAAAACAAATGCTTCAGTGCGAACTTACCAGAGTCCTGTTGGCTCTTTCCTATTCTTCCTTCTATTGCACTCTGTTAAAAAAAAAAAAGAATAGTTTAAAGCACATAAAAATTAAAATTCAGAATGGTAGGCAATGAGGAACACCCAGAGAGAAAATATTCAAGAATGGGCAAAAATCATTAAAACTTGTGCTATTAAAAATAGAATAATGGTGAAGTAATTAACCTTTTGACAGAAGTTCATTAACAGAATGTACAGTTTCAAAATACCAAATCAGAAAAATAGTAGCATATAACTAGATCCTGGTGAACTCCTAGCAAAGCTTTCAGCTGCAATGAATGCAATTGTTATGATCTGCTTCTCCCATCCAAATGACAACTGTGATATTTTAAAAGAACATCATGGTTCTTATTCTGAGTGGCACTACTTTCCTGCATTTAAGTGTATTCCTCACCACAGATGTTTCCCTTCTATTCTTTTGCCTCTCTGTCTTATATCTCCTTCATGTATACAAACACATGCGCCTTCCTGCCAACGCACATGCACTATCTAATTGTTTTATGTCCCTAATACATATCTAATGTTGTTAACTACAAACCAACATAATGTGTTCTCTGCCTATATAGATGAAAATTATTCAATTTATTACTCATGGAGTATATAGAGTTGATGTCAAGAAGCTTTGGTAACATGTTGAAGTGTTCTTGTCAGGTATCATTATAAGATAATTTATTGTGTTTTATCACACAGAAGTGATGACTGCATAATAGGCTCTAAACTAGGGTAAAACAGAAACTTTACAATTAATTGCCGACCAACATTAGGAAATAGTAATAGAGTGAGCAGACACAATCCATCTGGAGACAAATAAATTCTTATGAAGAATTTCCGAAAAGAAATTCCTTCAAAAGCACAGTATTTCTACACAACTAGGAACTCAGATATGTTAACCTTCCTTGGCATTGTAGCAATATTAGACTAACAATGGTTAAATACTCCAGGCCCCATTTGTATCTCTAAATCTTCACATTAGCATATTTTCATTGACAGCAAACTACAGGAATGTGTGAGCAAGGAAGATGTCTGGTATTACAGGTTATGCTATATCATCTTTTAGTCCTTCTGTATAATAAGAGACTTTTTTGTTATGTTTAGAAAAGAGTCTGGTGACTTAGAGAGGAATATAAGCAGCCAATGTTTCTGAGAAATGTAAAAAAAAAGATTCTTCAAATTCTACTACAATTTCCTGATATGTGACTGGAAGAAGCAGTTGAATCATCAGCTTGTCTTTGAAAGTGGCTGGAAAATACCATGACGGAGTGAATCATCATCATCCTGTAAGTTCTCTTCCTTACCGTAAACAACATAGTATTTGGAAAAGTACTGTAAACAAATGTTACAACTCTTCTGTAATTCTGGTCAGAGAAGAGAAGTTACTAACTAATGGCAAGAGTGTTAGTTCTGTTTGCATCTCCATAGCTGGAATTAGCTCTTATACAGGAATCCTCTGGAGAGCTAGTCATCGGTTTCAGAGTTTCATTGGTTTGCAAAGCAGGGGTTAGCCTGTATGTTATTTGCCTGCATGTCATCCGTTAGTGTATTGGAGAGTGTACATTTCCTTTTAGGAAACAGAGGGATGGCTGCTAAGCTGGTCTAAGGGAGAGCTCTAAGAAAGGGAGTAGCCAGAGCAGATTTTGTTGTATTCTTGAAGATAGTGTAATATTTACTTATTTTCAGAGTAATTTCAAGCTTGAAACTGTCCCAAGTTTGACAATGTAGTATAGATCAAGTAAGTAAACAAGTCATCACTGGAAAAGGCCTGGATTCTGGGTGTTTTTGTTTTTCCTGAAATGGGAAAACTATTTGCAAACCCCCACAACACCTGCCATTATTTAGCAACAGGGATATAGTATTGTCATCTTCTGACCCTTTTAATAAAAGTTATGGGAAAGAGAAGGAGATATTTGTAGACTTACTTTGGTTTCTTAGTCCATGTCTACAGCAGCACTTCCAGTGAGTCACATGTAGCCATCTGGTTACCATCTGGGTCTTATGGGACATTTCCAAATGCTTATGCAGCCAGTAACTGAGCATCCACAGCTCGTGTGTAACAGCATCTGATAGAAATATGCATGCTCTCTCATGGAGGCTCGATTGTACAGAGCATATGACCCTCTCTGACTTTTTATCTGGTATTTTCTTGGAATATCTAAGGCCAGATCCATTTCGATAACAGTAACACCTCTGACTTGTTGCAGACTGTCTGGCCTTTGCTTTCGGAGCTATAATCACGCTGGCTGAATTGCATCTTCTGGTATCAGTGATGTGAGACTGTTCTTTTGTAGCCCTTACTAGTTTCAGGGGACTTACACCTACCTCAGTGGAAGGCAGTGGTACAGGCTGAGCATGGCTTCATGGATATTCTGCTGAAGAAATAAAGCACTTTGCAACTCTCCCATGTTTTTAATTTGAAACAATACTTACTCCTTGGGCTTCTTTGGATCCATAGAATATCCAGAGGAATGTTATACTTCTGAAATCCATTTCTTAGCCAAATGCCTGTTTTCAGCATAGAATCTTAAAACAACCTGAGTTGGAAGGGACCCACAAGGATCAAAGTCCAACTCCTCATCCTGCACAGGACAGCCCCAAAAATCACACATGTGCCTCAGAGCGTATAGCAGGAGTGCAGTAAGCCCAAAATAACATTTGAGCTTAGAGACAAGTGAATGATTGCATACCTTTGCAGCTGCCATGACCAGACAACTGGTCATCTCTTCAGGTGTAAAGAAAGTAAGAATCAGTAGCACCCTTTTATATCACGCTTTGATTACAGCTGCTGGTTGCTGGTCATTTTGTTCTTCCATTCTTCTTATTTCTTGCTGGCAGCACAATTTAGAGGGCTCTGAATACAGCAATATAACACTAATCCTCTAATCCTCTAACTGGTTCTGCTGAGACTCAATGACACACAAAGAAAAAAAATTAACCAAAACCAAAGCAACGCAAACCAAAAAAAAAAAAAAAAAAAAAAAAAAAAAAAAAAAAAAA
>JAYRBT010000042.1:19713855-19727145 GCA_036023395.1 Myiotriccus ornatus | reverse complement strand
AATCAGATGTCTTGGCTTTAATACCTCCTGATCTTTCTCCACATAATATTTCCAGTTCTATTAAGCTACTATTTGAGAGAGAGTATAATGGACTGATTCTTTCAGTTGCATAAACCGGTGTAGTTTCACTTAAGCAAAAAAAACCCATATTGCACCCAGCTGAGGATTTAGGCTCAGGCCTATTATGACTTGCAGTAGTTTCCTGACAAAATAGTATGTTACCATCCCTCCCTGAGACCAAGCTGAAAGTGCTTGTAGAAATGGTCCAGTTCATTAATTTGGTTTTGTTATTCATCTTCCTTCATGACATTTGCTGCAGTCATATTACTCCTCTGAAGGACTTCACAATCCTATGCTTGTATTTGTCTTGAGGTGTAAAAAGCAAAACTCCTGGGAGGGAAGGAAGAAGGAATGTTTCTATTCCTATATCCAGAAAGTTAACAAGTTGACTGATACAGATTGAAAAAAAGAGTTCTATTCTGAAAAACAAAAATCAATTCTGAAGTAAGTATATGGACATTTCTTTCTTCCTCTCTTTCCAAAGGAATTGAAGGTTGTGGGGACACCATAAAGGACAAGATTAAGAGGTTGGGCCATAAAAAGAATGAGAATAATCGAACTGATCCAAGTAGTTGCTGTGTAGGAGAACACCCAGTGCTCTTTTTGTATCTATCAAGGATGAAAAATGATACAGTAAAAAAATTTCTCAAATTTGGCAATAGGGTAGGTGACATTGGTATGCAAAGTAATTTTGCCTTTACCAAAATGTAATTGGATGTTTGCTCACTTAAGGAAAACAGCAGTCATTAAAATCTAACCAAAGCTTCAGTTTCCACCTAAAAAGTCAATGAACTACCATAAAAATAAAAAAAAATGCACAGAAACTGGAACTTTAAATTAACCAGCTTTAAGGAAAGAAAAGAAATCTTTATACAAACAAACCTTGTGCCAAAAACCATACTCAAATTGTCTCGTTGATTTTTGAAAGACTATTCACAGCTAGAAAGTTTTTAAAATGTTATGATTAAGTAGAACATTTTAGACTATTTTGCTTTTTATTCACTCACTGAATTTTGTACCTTTCAAGTAATATGTTTAAAGCTCCTCCAATTTTATTTTTTTTTTAACATTCCGAGCTTCTCAAATCACAACTTTCTTTCATGAGTAGGGATGAGACATTGCAGCTAATGGTGTTAAAAGAGCTTCCTACTTTTGACTGATCACAACTGAAAAATTGAAAACTGCTGAGTTTCAATGATCTCACAGCATTGACCCAGACAAAACTTTATAAAGGGCATGAAGGCAGAAGTATGGAGGTTAAACCAGAAGAACTTTATTTCTTTAAAGCTGTGAACCCTGTAAGAAAAGACAGGTAGGTAAGCCTTCAGCAAGAAAAAATTTAAGTTTTGCTGAGACAATCAGGATAACTGGATGTGGAGGTTTTAAAAGCTACATTGTCCTTGAGTGGAAAATTCACAGTCTCTTAATGCATGAAGTGTCCACAGAACTGAATCGGACAGAACTCATGAGAGAAGACCTGAGTGCTAGAATGTAGGTGTGTGTAGGCCAGAATATAACTGTAGGTCTGACTGTTTATAGGAAGAATCCCAGAAGCATAAACAACTTCAGATTTTCAAACACACCTTGGACAAAATCTGGAGTACAGAAATAGATGAATGACGTAACATAAGACCATGGAGACACAGAGAAATGATGATTTTCAAGATGTTGAGAAGGAGAAGGAAACGTGACTCTCAGACAGAAGAGAGCGAATAAAGGACTGAAGCCTCTAAAAAACATAACAAAAGCAGGTTCTTATAACTCCTGGTTAAGGAATTGTAGATTTGTCATTTGAGCAGATCCAGTAGAAAATGTGTTGCTTGTCAGGATTCATTTAGCAAGAATATAAAAACTGTAAGATCCTAAAGACTTTTGATAAGAGCCAGAAGAATGAACTAATTGCCTTTCACATTGGAACAAGTGACACAAGTGTCCCATTAGGTGAGTCTCTTGGTTGAAGAGTACATTGAGTCATTTAAAAGTTCATGGTAGTTACTGAAGTGTTTTAAGTTCATAGGAAAAAAAGCATGGCAAAATCAGGAAGCAAAAGGATAACCTAAGGTAGCAAGTTATATGGGAAAGATGGGAGGAAAGAAGAGTCTGCAAGGAATAAAAAAGTGTACTTACAGACAGAAGGAAATTTAGGTCAAATTACGTCTTCAACACAGGAAATGTAGGGGCAAAGTGAGAATGAGGCTGAATAAGACCTGGCAAATTATAAAAAGTAAAAAAGTTAAAAAAAAAAGCCATTTAGCAATAAGCATCTCAGTTTCTCTGAAAACTACACAAAATATCATCAGTTTTTATTAATGACAGTAGTTCAGAATGGAAAGTGAAAGGCATAATCTCTAATAGGAGATTAAGAAAAGAAAAGCATAGGGGCCTTTTTCTAAGAACTTAATTAGCAAAGCAAAACTGGAAAGCCTCTGTCATACAGAGAAGTATCATGCTTTCATGCAGCATCAGACAACCTTAAAGACTGTTTTAACAGTAATTTTACTGCAGTTGATGTTTCAACATGCTGCAGTTAAAGAGTGATAATAAAAAAATTCTGCTAGAAATGGGAAGAACTTTGTGATTAGGAGGAAATGAACTGAGATGCTTAGCTAATCAGGCCTCTGAATTGTCAGTATAGAGGGAGCTAAGAACCTAAGACATTACGTGAAGTACTTCCAGAAAAATAAGTAGAAAAGTCTTAACTTCGTCATATGTATTTCATGACCATACTGGGTATAATGGTAGTCAGCTGTGTTTCAGAATGACAAGCTCATAGTGTGAGAGAAATTCTACCAAGTTGCTGCAGATCTTAGAGCTGTAAATAGAGCTACAAGAAGGGACTTGTATAGGGCAGAATATATATGTGCATATGTGTGTTGGTCAGCTAACTTTAAGAAGACTAGCGAGGGACATAATAAATCACACTTGGTTTTATGTAGCACTGGAATTTAATTACATTGTGTAACTACTTAAAAGAGTGATTGTAACCTCTTGAATTCCTTTCCTCTTTTTTTTTCCTAACAAAAATACAACTTAGTTTGAGGTGGATTCTAATGCCATTTACAGAACTGGCCCAGTGGCTTTCCAGTTCTTATAAGTTAGCGAATTTTCAGAGTGTTGAAGCATTCTGATGTTTATGACGGGAACTGTAAAGGAATACAAAGCAACAGTGCAGGTAAAAAACAAACAAACAAAACATTTCATATTATGTTTATTGTACTACTACCATAAACTAAGTAATTCAAATGAAATTCTTACTTGCTCTGTCATTCATCACTGCAGTGTGGTTTCCCTTCTGCCAAGCCCAGTTAGTTGTTTCACACAATACCTTCAAGACTCATTTTAATTCACGTATCCGGCCTACCAACATCACTCGCAGAATTACAAGCTTTCTTGATATCTTTAGACAGTTTTTTATCTGATATTTCTCGATATTAAGAAAATTGCTACATAGGGAAGTGGGATCTATTGATAATAGATCTAAGACTGAGAGTCTTGATGTGAGGAATTTTAAGAAATAACTCAATCTTCATTCCAGATCAATGTGTAGAACAGATTCCTTTTGCTTAGCTTTCTGACCACAAATAGAGGGAAAAACTGTATAAACTTAAAAACAGCACAGCTCTTGTGTTGATGACTTTAAGACATCTGTGTACAGCTGTGAAAATGTGAAACAAATACAATATTAAATTACATCTTATTGCTGTAAAAATCTCAGCCTATAAGTACTCAGTACTAAAAGAATCTCGACCTATTTTTGCACTGGTCCTGGTCTTCAAATCCACAAGTAAGATCATTATTCAAAACATTTCATTTATTATAGGTTTTAATCACTGGCTTATTTTTAATAACATATGACATACTGATGAAGTTGATAGGCTTCAACGGATGCTTAAAGTTTCAGTTCAGCCAGGAAAAAGAAAAAATTCAAATTCTCAAAGCTAAGAAGCTCCTTGACTGTACCATTTTCCTCTCCAGTTGCCAATATTTCAAGGCTTATTGCCCTCTTCTTCATTAAAACCATTGCTCAGACACTGTTATGTTTTTGTTGCTATACTGTCTCTTCCTGTTTGGACAAAGATGACATCTCTCCAGGCGATGGATCAGAATGATACTCAGGAGTAGAGCTCAGTAACCTTGGGGGTTATTTTGCAGTATGTGCTGTAGAACTCCTATGTTTCTCACCTTTCCAGTCTGACCTTCATTTTGAACTTGGAGATGAAAGTTCTGCACAGGTTGAAAGGACGGCTGCTAACTGCTGTTAGTATTTGCTTGAATGGTAACAGATGTTCATGACAGAGATAATTTTTTTTAAAGTGTTTTCTGGTGTAATGTAAAAGGGATGGAGATTATTAATATTCTGATCAGTTGCCATACTTTCCATTAATCCATTTTTCTCACTGTTCATGGGAACCAGCCATCCACCGTTTTCACAAGATGTTATCAGTTTAACAGTAGCTTCTATTCAAATTGTTTCAAAATCAAGAATAATCAAAGGATACAATGGTAGAATCAACATCTGATCTCTTCACTCTTTCTCTGTGGCCTGTGTCAGTTTATGTATTATATTCTACTCAGCAACAAAAAACACAGAAGTGACCTGTGATTTTTCACTCTCAAGGACACAGCAGTTCCACTGAGAGTGATTTTTCCTCTCTCATCTCCATAGAAATCCCTGCACCTGTGCTTGAAGTCTTTGAGGTCTCAGCTAATGAAGTAAGTGCTATTTATAACCCTCCAAACCTCCAACAGTTTTTGATGAAGAACAGTCAGTCCTAAAAGCATCTGTGCCACACAAATAGTTCTTAAGACTTGAACTTTAGACCAGCTCAGCTCAGAGAAGACGATCTGCCCTTTCTGCTTTCTCCTCCTTATGGCTCCTCTTGTATTCTAAGAGACAACTTCACATTTTCACTTTAAAAAGGAAGGAATCTGACCCATAATGTCAACTGAAAACTTAGTAATAATTGTACCAAGTTACTCCTAATGATGTCTCTGGCCTAACAGCTTCTGCTCATCTGGCATACAGAGATTATCAGCCTACACTGAAAAGTAAGTCATGCAGCTTCAGTTGCATTCACACAGTTGCCACAGCTCAGTTCATCACAGTAAGCTGTTGAAACACAATAATTTGTCTGGAAGACTAAGTCCTAAACTTTTACACTGTAGTCATTTCTTCTCCTGTGTGGAGAATCTGTAACAAGCAACAAGTTTCTAGAGATTTGAGATGAATAGCGTAAGTACAAATGTGTGATGTCTTGGCCCATGTTTTCTATCAAAGGGTAGATCGTCATGGTTGTGAAGTTTCCTATGTGGGCATACTCATCCCTCTTTCCCTTCAGCCGTCAGTAATTTCAGCCACATAAATTGACTAAATGACTCTACAATCAAAAGTAATATCTTCCAGCTACAGACAGAAGACATTTGACTGATCACAGAGAAGAAGTTAAATTGCTGCTATAAAAATTCTCCTAAGAGTCCAGGTCCAGGCAGACTAGACCTGACCAGTTTCCCTGTGGGCATGCTTACTCTGGATGAGAGAAGCGAAACAGGAAGCAGTGAGAAAGAGCTAGCTCCCAGAATGAGCCACCCTCTTGGGTAGTTATCCAACAGTTAGTAGGACTCTAGTGCGTTTCTTTAAGGAATATTCCTGGGAATTTTATCTAGTTTTATAAAATGGAGAACTAGAGCTTCCACTCTCTCTAAAATAGGGAAAGAGTATGGGATAATCTCCTGAGCCTCCCTTTGGGGCATTTTACTAAGAAATTTTCCTCAAATTAAGTTGACTGAAAACCAAAAAAAAAAAAGGATCTTTGCCAATTGCTCCAGCTCCACAGAAACATGCCCTTGTCTCATTCTTTCCTCCAAATAACATACTCCATGAATTCACCTCAGCAACTCTGCTCATAGCACACTGTGGCACCAGCTTGTTGCAGCACTGCAGAAGGACTGAAAGGATCCATTCTAATGAACATTAACTTCAAGACTCAGCCCTACTGTCACTGAGTCTTTGATTTCAAATAAGGGAGAAAGGACTACTGTGTAAGCATGAAAACGGACAGCCAGAAAAAGCCACCTGCTAGGGAACGAGAAAGGCAGAGAGAGAGAAGATACACATCATACATGGTGTGATAGCGACTGTGCTGCTAAGTATATGCCTCACACACAGTGCCAATGGGCAGTCTATGACCCCTGAATGTCTGTCCCATATTCCCTGATTGAAGAAAGGACAGAAGGCTGAGAAGTAAGAAGCTTATTTTAGCTGACTGGATTACTAGAACAGACATAACTGACAGTTTTGCTGATATGGCAAACTTAAACTTATTTGGCTTATGCAACCAGAAAAACAACAAAGAACAATGAAAAATGAGAGGAACCAAGCAGACTGTCTCAAGACAAGCTGAAATGACTCATGCTAATACAGTGGCTCTAGAGTTTTTCATTAAACAAGCACTTTGTTCTGTAGCTCTGTTACCAGTTAAGCCTGTAAAAGCTTTCTGTCAGGGACAGAGGGTCTGGGATCACCCCAGATGGTACAACCTGGGAAGCATTAATAGGAGCCATTCTGGTGGCTCCACCCAGGACCAGACCTACTCAGACTATTCACTTGATACTTGTGAACTCCACTCTCCAGGGCTACTGACTTCTGGAGGCTTCTTAACTCAGACAGAGCACGGTCACGTTTGCTGATTTGCCCTAGCACTGTCATGCTAGTGAGTTCACTCTGACAAGCCCTCTCAAAGCAAGGCTTTAAGATTTTGCAAAACCCTCCTTGGTCCTGTAGTATCAGCTCTGAACGGGAGCTAAGAAGCCAAAATTGACCAAAGCCATTCAGGGAAGAATTGGCACTTCATAGAAGGTAATAAGTAGCAGGTCAGGTGTGAGTTATTGCTGTCGGGTCTGTACCACATGCAAACCAATGAAATGCTTCAACTGCACCTGAGTTAATCCAAGCCAAAACCAACCAGCTGTGCAGAGAGTCAGCTCAGTTTTCTTGCATCCATGACATGCCTAATTGGCAAACTGGATAAAGAGCCCATGGGTAATTAAGAGTGAAGCACACAATATATCAGCATTCTCTTGGCACATTTGAGCACTGACACATCATTTATTTTCTGTAGACTGTGCATACAAAGCTGAAATCAAAATGTTCATCTTTCACGGAGAAACTGGGAAGATTCTCCATTTTTATACCTTCATATCCTTTTGCCTTTAAATATCAAAACAGCTGAATCCCCATGTATTCTAGAACTGCTTTTGAGTCCATGTCATTACTAACCTTACCTCAGAATATAATGTGAGCAAGAGGGCAAATACATCGTGACAGTTTGGGTAGCTGCCTAAAACCTGGAAAATACTTAGCATTAGTTTCTATACTCAAGCTGTAATTGTTTCTCATGTACGCTTTAAGACCTTTGAGGACAGGCCCTCCATGGGTATCTGGAACAATCTTAGAACTAGTAGCTTCACCTTCTTTTTCATGCCTTTACTGAACTCACCTTGCATTGAGACATTTTGTGTTATTTGAGTTCCAGGGATTTCATAGCTTCCCTTATCTTCTAACATTAGCATGTAAAAGCTCTCTGCAGGTTTTTTAGTTTCCAGAGCCTTCTTATTGGGATTGTTGATTCAGCTCAGCTGTGCCCTTACAACACATTTTTCCTCTGAGAGATATAATAATATAGTTCCTCTTCAGCAGATCATCTTAATCCAAAGACTGCTTCTTTATGAGAAGACAGATAATTGAGTCCCCTTAAAATGAATATCCTATAGGTATCTCTGCCATGAGAATAGCAGGGTTTCCACAGCTCATGAGCCTGAATTCTAAGTTCTTGTGTCTAAACCTTCATATAAAAAAATTCTACAGGGTTCAAGCTTAGTACCTTGTCGAACTCCTGGCATATTATGTGAGTAAGTTTGAAACTTTCCTCTTCTGACAAGATATTTGGATCTAGAAGTTATGCTGTCTAAATGTCACATGAAACTCTATTATGGTGGAAGTCAGACTTCAAAAGATGGAAGAATGCACAAGAAAAAATTAAATAGTTACACCTAGTCAAAATTAAAAATCCATACTACAAGTCATGTTTGCATAGCAATGGAAATAACAGTTTTTAAGATCAGAAAAGTGGCTAGATAAATACATTCCTGGTGGCAAAGAAGCTGAACTGAATGAAATTAATTCATCTCAAGAAGAGCAAGAGTATAAGTACCAGATAAAAACTATCCATACCTTGTTTCCACTAGAGAACATCCTACACTATTTTTGATATCATTCTGGTATGTTGCCATTTAGATTATAACGCGTTCAAAGAAGAGCAATGAAGCTGAAGGGTCTGGAGCACAAGTCTTATAAGGAGCAGCTGAGGGAACTGGAGTTGTTTAGCCTGGAGAAAAAGGTCAGGGGAGACCTTATCACTCTCTTCAAGTACCTGAAAAGAGGTTGAAACCAGGTGGAGATCTTTTCCCAAGTAACAACCAATAACACAAAAGAAAATGTCCTCAAAGTTGAACCAGGAGAGGTTTAGATGGGATATTATGAAAAATTTCTGCACCAAATAGTTAAGCACTCAAACAGGCTGCCCAGGGAAGTGGTTGAGTCACTGTCCATGGATATATTTTAAAACTGTGTAGATGCGGCATTTAGGGACTCAGTTTAGTAGTAAACTTGGCAATGTTAGGTTTAAGGGTTGACTTGGTGATCTTAAAGGTCTTTCCTAACCTAAATGACTCCAGGAATAGTTTTGCAGAGAAATATATCAACACAAAAAGTAAGCGAGGCTGTTCTAAGAACTCACACTGTCTAGGGTTTAATGGGGTAAGGCTAACACCACTTTATCTAGTTTCATGATTCCAGTACTCATCACATTTCCTCCTTACTCGCAGGACCTTCCATGCTTGCTCTTTCTGTCATTACACTACTCTGATCTGAGAAATCAGCATGTTTGTACCTAACCACTAATGCTTCAAGCTAGAAAAAAAGTTAGCCCAAGTTAAGCCTTAAAAATAAGGGTTTCCAGTTTTCTAATATAAACTAATGAAGTTCCCCTTTTGAACAGAGGCAAGCCATGACCAGAGTTTGCCTTTCCATTTACCTGGAGGATCTTCATTCATTCTTTTTCTTTTTCCTCTCTATGCCATTATTTTGTGGTGTGATGTTCTGCCATTTCTTTTCAGTTTAGTTAGTACAAAAATTTTAAGTGGACCCAAACTGTCTGAAAAAGGCACTTTTTATTCAGACACTAGTTATATGCACATAACAGAACAGGGGCTTCTTCAATCCATCCCTAAACTTTCTGTCTTCAAAGTTAAGCTCTTGTATGTAAAAGTTCCAAATATCCTGTCTTTACTCCCAAACATAACTGACACTGAGCAACCAAAGCATCATTTTGGGTTTGGAACTGTAGCCACCTTACTGGCTTAATTTACTAAAACTAATTACTGAACTTCAGCAGTGCCTTGTTTGGATACTAGGCTCAGGATTCTATTGCTTGAACAGACTCACATCATGCCATCTGAGACACCCTAAGATGACCAAGATATCTGCATCATTGAACCATATAACAGTTGTAGGTCCCTTCCAACTGAAATTATTCTATTCTATTCTGTTCTATTCTGTTCTAGTGCCAGCATGACAGGACTGAAAAGAGACTACAGCTGGAGGCAGGGGACGATATGCACACACAGCACCATATGCCCAATTTTTGGCAACTGATGCTGGCTCAGGTCTCCCAAAGTCATGACTGTCTAACTGGCTGTGTCCTAGTTTATTTTGTCTTTCACCTGTTACAATTTCGGGCACAGTCAGCTTTACTTGTTCCAGTAGTGGCCTGTTAACGTGCTTTCTGGTGCAAACAAGCAACATTAAGCGCCTTATCTTCCCTCTTATGGAAGGTGGAGAAGGTATTGACTTAATTGCAGACATAACTGTTTACAACCTCAGAAAAGTCTCACAGAAGTGCCTGTAACCATAGACTTCTGTGAGAGATATGCATGCAAACATTTTCATAATATGATAACAGCTAATCCTACTGAAAGGAGACAGGACATTTCTTCAGCTTTTCCTGTCTACTCTTTTTTCTGTAAATCCCAAATACTTATTACATCATCCTCAAAAGCTCCAAGAATCTTATCTTTATATTAAACACAATACCTGCAGTAGGCAAGCTATGGTTCATGGTTGAGGAATCCATTTTGCATTAGCCTGTCATACTGAAAATAATAGGGATTAGGGATTATGGGTTGAAATCCAAATGTCATAGCTATTTACAGTCTTTAATAAGTCCAATCTACTATGTCTGGGAGAAAGAGCATTAATAAACATAGCTCCTTATCCAGTTGTCATATCTTCTAGTGCAAAGCTACACCTGCACAATTGGAATAGCAGGTTAGGAGTATATGTGATATAGAATGAGCAGAGTTTTTGCCTTGGACAATACTAGTAAATCAATTTTTCTCAAAGGTCCTTTTTTACTGCACTATCAAGACTTTATTTGAATGACAGCTCATGTGTTTGCTATAGATGACAGGCATTCTTAAATTCCTCAGGTATTCTGTTAGTTTCTCAGAAATTCACTTTAGGCTTCAGTATTCGCATTCTTCTTCAATTTAATTTAATTCCTATACCATCAGTTTGGGAACACATTTCTTGTGTTTCAGAGTTATATGTATTTCTGTAAAGGGTCAGAGCTAATCTCCTTTGCCTAAGTTAATTAAGAGTCATCAAGGACATAAGGTGTATTAAAGGCTTCTATTGCCAGAGAAAAGACTACTTTCTATTTGTATTTTTCCCATACCACTGGAATTTATTGCATATGGATGAAGATGGAAGTTAAGGTGAACCTCTTTCATTTTTTCCAGAGAGCCTCCACTGGTAATAACAGTAGCCTGTCTAAAGGTTAATTTGTTTTCATTTTCAGTAAAAATAGTTTTATCTACTTAAACCATGAGATCATAAAAGAAAACAAATGCTTTTTTTCCATTTCAAAAATTCTGTAATTGAACACCTTTGCCATTGCAACAACTGAAGGCAGAACATTTCAATCTGGTTTGTGGCTAGGCATTGTTGAAAAAGTATCTTTGAGTCTTTCTCTAAACTTTGGTATTATATCTGATTAGGTTACAAGCTTCTGGTGATAATATTTTATTAAGTAAAATTACAGTTTAGTGCAGAGCTGTTAGTATGCTACGAAACAGTACACAGGCATACATGGTTAACCCAGCTACATCATGACAAATGGAGTAAAAACGTATAGGAAATGGGTCACAAGAGCACAATCAATTAAGTAGTTGTTTGGGGTTTTTTATTTTTCACTCCCAGAATCCTGTTCTCCAAATACGTTAAATTCCAAACTGCCTGACAGAGGATGGTATCAATCTGCATGTTAGTGCCTATTGATTAGCTTTGCTAGGATATGTGCTGCCAGCTATAATAACCAAGAGCATTTCGAGTGAAATTGATCACATCAGTCCTAAAAGTTAGAATATTTTTGTGGGAAGTCCTCATGCAACCATTTGATTTAAAACTTTTTAGGTACAAAATCGATATTGTCAGACCACAGCTGGAGGAGATTGTTCCTAATAGATTTTTTTTTTAAGTTGTTTGTTACTAGGTACAAATGTTAACATAGTACAAGTGAAGTTGAGGCCATGTTGATCATACTTATTTTATTATCTTTCTGAAAAGCCAAGGTTTATCTCCATTATCTAATAATTTTGCACTGTAGAAGCAGATTAGTAGATCAAAACAGTTAATGCAGTGGCCACCACATCTACATGTCACAAGTGCTTGGGTACTGCTGGCTAGATTTAGGCTGGTCACCACAACCAAATGTTCCAAACACCCATGCAAGTGAAAGGTGTCCAAAGAGACATTTCTTCAGTTTTGACTTTTTATTCCCAGTAAGTGTGAAGTCCACTGGATACAGATCTCAAGTAGACTTCCTTGGTTAGTTTACTCTGAAAGTTTTAATTGACACACACCAGCAAAGCTCTACAAACTGAGACAGTGCACACAGCAAGTTAAGGAAGATCAGGGGTTTCACATAAGAACTGTTGTACCACTGCAAAATAAAATGTTAATTTAAATGCAGACATCTACCATTTATTTTCTGCCTCTGTTTTTTTGATATTATAAACATTAAAAGAATGGAGGAAGGAAAATAAGTGTACACCATACTAAAGGGAGGGATCTGAAGAGGACTGTAAATGAGACTTTACAAAGGAGAAGCAAAAGATCCCCACCTTCCCCTGTCAGAACTACACAAAGAAAGTAAATGTTTGCCCAGAGTTATCAAGCTGTCACTATATACCTACAAAGCATGAAGCAGCTCTTGCTCGATGGCACACACCACTGCATCATGAATAGTAAGCACTGTTTTGGTATTGCTGTCTATATTTTAAATACACAAAAAGGGAAAGAGAGGATTGCAGCTTCTGTATGACTAAATATAGAAAAAACACTTCTGGGAAAGGTTTGATGAGAGAGTACACTATCAATAGAGGAAGAAATAATGCCTGAATGCTCTATCAGAAATGCAAAGACAAGCCAGAAGCACGCAGCAAGCCAGAAACTAAATAATGAATAGGCAATGGGGCATCAGTGAATATGCCAGCAGGTTACAAAGAGTTTCATAGCATTACAGATTTCAAAATAGAACATCAAACAGTGAAGGCTAATTACAATTATTTGACGGCACCATCATTTAGGTATTGCAAACTGTAAGCAGAATTAAAAATTCAGTCCAAGGTCCTTGAGCCACTCAATAGGCTCTGGGAAAACACGGAGCATTTCTTGTGTTCCTCCCTGAGAAAGGCTGTACCATTCCACTGGTAATAAGTTGGGTTGTGGCCTAAGATTCATCACAGTGTAAGTAAGGTGAATCAGTGCTTTTTCATAGAGATACAAATATCTTTCACAAATTGTCTGAACGTGCTGATTATTTGCAGAATAGTCCAGGCAAGGGTAAACTGGCAGATCTCTGGAGGGGCTACCAATGGGAGTTCCCTGTTTGGAGCATCACAGGCCTTTGGAAACTTTCACTGTTCCCATCACCAATTTGGAACCCTTTGAAACAGCCCACACCAAGAAGACAGAATCCTAAGGAAAAGTATGCCTAATGTTACAGATACTACAGAAAACCCCACTCAAATAAATTAATGAAGATAATTAAACTTTATGAGGAATAAGTAATTCATACACTATATACATGAATAAAACAGAAAATATATCCT
>JAYRBT010000042.1:19695100-19709785 GCA_036023395.1 Myiotriccus ornatus | reverse complement strand
CATCTCCAGCTGGTCAAGGGACAGGATTGTCCCACTCTGCTCTGCACTGGTGCAGCCTCACCTTGAATGTTGTGTGCAGTTTTGATCACTGCAATGAAAGAAAGATATTGAGCTATTAGAGAGTGTCCAAAGGAGGACAACGAAGACGTAGCAGCTGAGGGTACTTGGGCTGTTCAGCCTGGAAAACAGGAGTCTCCCGCATTGCAGTCTACAACTTTCTTGTGAGGGGAGGAGGAGGGACAAGCACTGATCTCTTTTTTGTGGTGACCAGTGACAGGAACCAAGGAAATAGCCTGAAGTTGTGTCAGAGGAAGTTTAGGTTGCATATTAAAAAACGGTTCTTCACTGAGAGGGTGCTTGGCTACTGGAACAGGCTCCCCAGGGCAGTGGTAACAGCCCCAAGCCTGACAGAGTCAGAAGTGGGACTACACTTACGAAAGATTACCCTGAAGCTGGTAATGTTTACAAATTACACTTTTAATGGTCAAGAAATATTACAAGAAATCTGTTATTTGTGTTATATTGTGAAAGACCATGGTATACTCAATACTTCCTTGACATACTAAAGTCTTTACTTTCACTGTGTTCAATCACAACATTCTTCATAAACAAAGATGTCTAATAATTAAAGATAAAAGTGTCCCTTTAATGCACTCAGGCTTTACATCTGGTAAAGCCTATAGCTTGTAGCTACAGGCACCTTATTAACCAATGAGTTGTCTCAGGGTGTAATTCAGAACAGAAATGAACCCCACGGTCCCCTGAATGTCTCTACCTTTCCCCAGCAAAGAAGTAAGGTACAAAGAAATCTTCACTAAACCCTAAGATAGGAAGGATGAATCCAGGCTAAAATCAAGACAAACTTCTCATTACTGCCCTGGATTCCATATAAATCATGTTTGCATCTGTAC
This sequence comes from Myiotriccus ornatus, assembly GCA_036023395.1. Classification (NCBI taxonomy): domain Eukaryota; kingdom Metazoa; phylum Chordata; class Aves; order Passeriformes; family Tyrannidae; genus Myiotriccus; species Myiotriccus ornatus. The sequence goes on along the minus strand of JAYRBT010000042.1, from coordinate 19,708,874 downwards.
TACATCTGCTGTACCCATCCAAGCTGCAACTACAAACTTCACTGACCTTGTAAGCTACACAGTAAAAGCTTTAACAGAGTTTCATACCAAGCTTTATCAAAGCACATATGAACAGCCATGTAATATACATACAAGGAGTAGTCACAGTTCCCACTTTTCCTCTCTAAGATTTACCTGGGTTGGACATACAAGTGAGTTTTCAGAAGTTCCTTTAACTCACATCTTCTCTGAGACAGAGATGGGGATTACATGAGCACAGCCCTTGGTTATGAAATGCTTCCCCGGCCTGGGAGTCATACTGGCTCTTTGTGAGTCACATGTGGCCCAGAAGGCTGTGTGGCCTGGTGCTATTCTGTAAATGCAACAGCTGTGATTGACAAAGAGAAATGAAGTAAACCCACATTTATTATACTTTGGTTTTTTTTCATCTCCCAACTGAGATGGAAGCATCATTGGCTGCAGCCCAACAGCAGTAAAACTGTTCAACTTCTAACCTCACTAAAAAGTACTGTCAAAATGGCATTAAGTAAATAGTGAATGCCTGAGCCTGTGAGAGGAAACAAAAAGTAGTTCATAGATACATGAGTGAGTTTATTGACAACTCTGGGATTTGCAGTACCCTGACTTCAGGGTCTCAGGAATGATAAATAGGCTATTAGAGTGTGCTGTTTGGGCATGAAAGAAAAAAGAATATACTGGGGGGGACACACACACGACTATTTCATGTCAGTGAAAGAAGAATCAGATGACCTGCATAAGCATGTAAGTATTATATCATTGGGAATAGTAAATTTGAACCCAAAAGAGGAATCAGAAATGAGACTGGACCTGTAAAGAGAGCCAGTTCATGAGAGGTTGAAAGACTTGGCCCTAGATATTTCTTCAAATAGGAAATGAGCTGCACCATACCAAAATGTACTATCAAAAACCTATGTTAGACACTATCATTTATATATATTTCTTTACCACACATCTTCTAGTTTTAAGCCAAGGCCTTCACCCCAGTGTTACAACCTTGATCTCATACTGTTCTTCACCTTCTCAGAATTTCAGCAGTTTCTTCCTTCTCTTTCCACTCCGTACCCTACCTCCTTGACTCCATGCTCCTTATTCTCCCAGTTCTGTCTGGCCCCACAACTTTATCTGTAAAACCCTCCCCATGGTAACCAGAACATGACATCTTTCTACACTTTCAGGTATCACAGATCAGCTGATGGAAGGTGCTGGATGGGCAGAGCAGCAAGGATGTTCAATCTTGCTCCAGGCAAGAGCAAGAGAGTATATCAAATATTCTTCTGGAGGAGTAGGGACCAGAACCAAAACACAGGAAAGCTGAAGGTCTCTGAACAGACACTCTAATCCTCCTATGGCAAGACATTTTTAAGGAAACACTGGAATGTACAGAGAAATACCAATGGGTATGACATGGACATAGGAAGATTCATGTTTTTCTGTTTTACAGAAGAGTCCTTAGGGAGAAGACCTTTTTTCCTTTCTTCTAGAATTTTGCGTCTTTAACTAATACCACTGGAAACTGAGTAGTCAAAAACAAATCCATTTTATTATCCAGATGTGCGAGTTTCATTCTTGGCAGCTGACAGCTGAGAACTTGTAAATGTGCATTCACCTACTTAATTTTTAAGCAACATCATTGCCAACTGCCAAATTTGCCCTGACACTCAGTAATTTCTTTTGTCCATCTTCCCATATCTCTACCTCAACAATGAGGGCAATTCGATAATTGTTTTTTTGTTTTGTTTTTATTTCCTATTCTTTTAACCATCAGGAAGCTGCTTTCAGAAAGCCATCTGCACTTATTCACTGGCAACACTCAATACAATTTTAATAAGCCTTGTGTGGTTTGACTTTAACACTTGTTTCCCTGTGCATAAAAGCCTATTTCCTTAGCTGTCACAGTTTGTCACTTCAATAAAGTTTCCCAGTTGGCATCTAAGCAGGACAGGTTTTACCTCTACTTTCTTAAGCAACAAGTTAAGTCTGAGGATAACAGCAATAGTGATAATTGTTCAAACTTGTCAACATCCATTGCTTCGAGCATAAGTTTCCCTCTGACTAGAATCCTTCAAAACAGATAGATATCTATAGAAATACTTAGATTTTGAAAAATTATAGCAGTCATACTTTAGGGTTCAATGGCAGTATATTGGAATGACTTCAGGATCAAACAGGCTCCTCTCACAGGGTGATTTAATGAACTTGAATCTCTACAAAACTCATCTGGGATTGGAAAGTAAAGCCTGGTATTTTTCTTGCTCTCACGGCATCGCTAGCAGTGACAATTCTTAGCTAGAAGAGGATTTCTGCAAGACTAATGACAAATGTTGGGAGGGGAATGCTCGGTGTTGTCATTGCTCTCTTGATTAGAGGCAATAGAAATCTTCATTAATAATAGTAATACCGGAGAAGTAAAAATTAATTAATGACGTCATTTGTGTGCTGTTTGACAGGTAAGACAGAGCTGCTCTAATAGCTTCCAGCTGTTAGTCTTTCTAGGCTCTTCTGCTGATGGTAGAGCTTACCCACACCTCTTGTACCATCTCTACCCCCTCAGGGAGGCAGTTCACTTACCCTCCTGGCTGGCAACATAATCCGTGGAGGACAGAGCTTTACTCTTTTGGCAGACTGCATTGCCTTGCTGATAAGTGAAAAGATCCCAAGAGAGTGGGAGAGATTGTGCCACCAGATGGACAGGAGGTGTAAAGAGGATGGGAAAAGGAAAAGAATAAGAGGTTACAGAATACAGCAAGAAGGAGCACTCTGAGCAAATTACTAGCCAATGCAAAATGTTGCAGTCTTAGAGTTTTCTTCCAGCCTCCAAGTTTTGCTTTCATATGGTGCTTAGATTGTAACTGTTTTGGTCAGGGACTATTTATTGTTAAATATACTCCGAAGGTAATATTTTTTACTGAATAAGTCCTGGAGCTGGAGTCAGAGGTCCTGGCTGTTATTCCTGCTCTGGCCCTTCTGCCTCCACTTGCCAGACACTAGGCAAATTATTCCATTTTCTTATGCTTCTAATTTCCCCATTTCTATATTGTCTGTTTAAATCTGAGCTCTTCCAGGCAGAGACTGGAACAATGAAAACCTGATCCTTGATTATTAACACCTAACCAGGTGCTAATAATAACGTAATACTTGTAAATAGTACACAGAAACATCAACAAAAATTCAGACATCAGAACAATCCCTACATTTAACACCGAATTAATAATTGTAAAGATACAGGAATGCAAAGAAAACCAGACAACTCCTCTGTACCTGACAAAGCTTTGCAGCAGAAACATGAACAAGGCTACTGTGAAAATATTGAATCTCTAGAGTAAACATTAAAGGGAGCTGTATATCATTTTTTCATACACACTTTTCAACCCAGAATCACATTTTAATCAGGAAGATTTTATAGTCCAGAGCTTCCTCCAAATCACTGCTTAATGTAAATTTTAATACCTTTGGCATATTTTGACTGCCAGCATACTATTCACTTGATGAACCTGAAGCAAGTTTTAAATTATGCTATTTTATAAAAACCTATTCTAGATGTGGTAGACAGTAAAACGATTTTGTAAAACAACATTTTAGGAACCCACAGTTACTGCCCATCATTGATTTCTCTTCATTCAGTTCTAAATTGTGTTCAGTTTTTAGGTAAAATGATGGCTAGGTGGGTTTACTAGAGGGACTTTGGCCTTGCTAATCACAGACCTGGAAAATCAGGCTGTAGTTACATATTATTATGGCAGATCCAGGAAAAGATTGTAAGGAGAGGGGGGTAAATTATGCTGTTAAGATGAATCTTTTCAGAGGTCTATTTTACAGGCAAGTAGTGCTAAAAAGACGACCTGGTCCAACTGCTGGGCCACCAATTCCTGCTGTAAGAGGAGACAAAACTGAGGGAAAACAGAAGAAGTAATCGTCTTAAAACTATTTGCCATCAACAGATAATATGTATCCTCAGTCCAAAACTTGTCCTTTTTCTGCTCTATGCTCAGATCGTAGCCTAGGCTCTGAGTGGAAATGTGAGAACAAAGTATTGAATAATCCTAGTGAGGATTTTCTGGTGTTTCTCTAGTTCTGCAATTAAACTGTTACAGCATGCACCCTGGAATACATTTAATCTAGAAATTAGATTAGTAAATCAGCTAGTAAGATGCCAGAAATGAGCTCCTGTATCTGCCTCACAACACAGACTGTAAGTGAAGAACCATGAGGCACCTCCTGCAGCATACTGGCTTTGTACTGCTCCAGGTCTCCCAGCTCAGCTGGTGGATGAGGCTGGATGGGCAGGCCAGGAAGGGCATTCAGTGGGCAGGCAAACAACTTGTACCTTGCTTGTCTAAACATGAAAATGTATCAAAACTCTCCCTGAGGAGAGGACAAACAAAAACACACAAGATAGCTGAAGGTCACGAAACGGACATTTTAATCCTCCTACAGCAAAACTTTTCTGAGGACACATTGAAATTTACAGGAAGTTCCTCATGGGTATCTCTCATATTACAGGGATATGTGAAGAGTCATGTTGTTCTGTTTCTATTTCTTCAGATGTTTTACAAACACAGGTGTCACTAGTAGAAATAGAGTCATTAGGAACCAATGTATTTATTAGCCAAATATATACCCATTCCAAACCAGGCCAAACATTTGGCCCCAGGGATCAGCTGATCAGCTGGACAACCATTCTATGCCGTAGGTAACTCTGGTGTAGATTGACCAGATCTGTGCATATTGAGCTAAATAAACCTCTGCCTTGTTTGATTGGTAATCTAGTCAACCTTCAATTACTAAAATCCCTGTGAGAGATTAACATCACTGTCTTGGTTTCATGAACAGAAGAGTTCTGAAGCAACATGATTTAAGACAGTTCTGGCCCCACAGACCTTGTCACTTGCTCATAAAGCACATTTTTTTATGGAACTAAGCTGTAACTGAACAGGAAACAAGGCTAGCATTAAAAAATCCCTCAGGGGAAAAAAAAAAAAAAAGTGTTTTTTAGTTCTTGGTTTAGCTAGCATTGAAAAATTTATGTTTGAATTAGTCATCTCAAGGTCCTTTCATAGTCTATAGAAAGCAACTGGCATTTCTAGGATGCATGTGATCTCATTGTAATGTAGATATGATCTAAAATAAAGCAGACGAATCAGGCCCTGAAAGTGCCTATTTCTCCCACTGACTATAAAAGGAGCAAGGCTGGCTAGCTCAGATGGAGACGCCTACACTCTGGAACTCTAAAGTTAGGTGAGATTAGTCCTGCTATACATCTGTTGCTGTTCCTCATATGGATTTCCTCTCTTTGTTGCTCTTAAGCATGAGGTTTCAGTGTAATACCAAAATGCTTGTAAATGTGTAGGTGAGGCATTCACATCCACGTGCAATCTCTCTTGATCTCCATCTGCAAAATCAGTGGCTTGGGATACAGGGACATTTTTTGCTGGCAGCACAATCAGTTTATGAAGTTTGCATCTACTGAGCTGAATGCTGACATTTGTCAGTCAAACTGTATTTGAATGTAATTTTGTAATGCTGAAAATCTCTCTTCCAAGAAGGATGATGAGTGAAATATTTTTGGGATGTCAACAGAGCACTCCTGATATTGTCAGACACAGAGGTCATTCTCCTGTAACTGTTGCCTGGCATTTCAAACTGTGTCTAGATGACCAGCTGGGACATACTTCTGTCTTTCTGAAACATGTTCTTCCAGCTGTCCAGATCAAGAACTGGGTAAGGAGTTTCCTGCAGTTCCCTGTCACACACCAAAGGCTAACAGCAACATCATTGTGCCAGCATGGAGCAGGGATGTGGCTCAGGCCTGGGGAGCCAAGAGTTCCCAAACTTGTAATGATTCCCTTTACCAGGAAATTTTACAAGACTTGTTTCTTTACACTGAATAATGTCAAGACCTTCCTCTTCACCACTTCCCAGAAAATGAGTGCTAGTTGTCTCCTTCAACGTGTCAAATGTTGTTAATACTGCTTAATGCAAGCACAGCTTCCTCCTTTCTTCCTACATCTTTGCAAGCATTAGTGTGGTAGGCACATACTAATTTTCAGGAAATCCATAATATGTTCAAAATCAATTAGAAATGGGGAAGAGCAAGCAAGAGTTTTGAAACCACAGAAACCAGTAGCTTTTATTAGAATCTGAAATGTGGTAATGTATTAGAGCATGTCATCTTTGCAGCTGGAAAAAAATGCACCATCACTACAGGATTTCAGCTTTCTTACAATTTATGCCATTTATCTTCTAATATTAGCAGGCTTCCAAAAACTCCTGCCGTTACTTGAATATCTGAGGCTGTAGTGTGCTGCACTCTATTCTCTCTCTCTCCTCAATTTTACATCCTGGCTCTGTCCCCAGACTGATCAAGAGCTAAGCCTGCAATTCTGTCTCTTTTAGTTACATTGCCGTGGCTGTTGTTCATGGCTTGTTACCTGCCCTCAATGGCAAAACTAGGTAGTCCTAACAGGTTTTCATACTTACTTCTCCACAAAACTGGATTGTTTCCCTGTATTTCTTTATTAAGTTCATGCCTGTGATCAATGTCCAACTCTTTATTAATACCTATTAGATTCTCTTGTATATCTTTGGTAATGGCTCACACCCATATAAAAAAGAAACGTTCTTTCTTTGTAGAATTCCTACAGATAATATTAATTTCCTTATTCTTCCAGACTCATGAACAATTTTTGCCCAGGTAGCATGGAAGTAGTTCTATCGTACCAACACAACAGATTTTCATTCCCAGTCTGTAGCGATTCACTCCATAGGGACAACATTTCTTCAAGTCACCAGAACTGTTTGTATAAAATGCTGATATTGATTTAATTTATTATTTTTGTCTGTTTTTTGTTCTTATATTTTCTAACTTTACTCATATTCAGTCACCTGATTACTACATGGTTTTCATAGTTTGGTGTTAGCCTTTTTTAGGCAATAACACATACTCTTTTCCATATTTTTCTGCTGACTTTTCTTCTTCCTGTACTGCTGTTTGCTATAAACAGGACACAAGTCTATTAACAGAAATGATAACTTAATAAGGTAATACAGTATTTCCCACTGTTGTGACAGCCACCATTATGCCAACCATTTGGCTATTCTGGGTTAACAGCTTGAAGTTGTCATTCAATGTTTACTAGAGCATTTGTAAAAGCCAAGAAAGCCTGAAGAAAAATGTTCTTTTCTCAGGCTAGCAAAGAGGTGAATAGCTAGGAGTGGTAGCACCCTCCTGGTGAGCACATTATTTCGGACAGCTTGGCCATTAAGAGGCCATTGCTGATCTATGACCAGTCCAGCAAGGCTCTGAAGTCTTTTTGGGTAAAGAATGAATTGAATAATTTATTGCAAAAATAACACATTTGCATGTCTTCAAGGGAACCTTCTTTCTCCTTTCAAAATCTAAATATATCTTGAAACGTAAAATCAATTGCCAAATGGACTTATCTCACATGTTCACCTATGTATATGCCTAAATTGTGTGTAACTGATGATTAACATGTTATCTTGAGCTCTTTGCTCTCTGGGACAGGCAAAACAAAAAGTGTCCTTCTAGAAGACATTACAGGACATGTCTTTGTAACACCTGACCTGTGCTGCAACCTCACTTCAGTAACCCAGGATATGAACTGACAGCTGTTTTTGCTCCTGTCATATCAGTAGCTAATGTGGGCTTGTCTTCATGACTGCTCTGTAAATGGATTCTGACTTCATACTCATAGCCATGTTTGGAGAGGTGACACTGAGAAAGTTTTAATTACCTGGTTGACTCCTGGAAATTATTTGTTTTAGTTGAGCCTCAGAAGGTTTTGGGAAGGCAGACTGTCTCTCCTAATCTAAAATGACCTCACCAGAAGTTACCTGTTCTTGAAGCTTTTAATCTTTACATTTAGTGTCCGACTGTTATGGTATCCTTTTTCCTTGGCAAATATCTTCCCTTGTACATGCCTGTAAAAAAAAAAAAATTAGATTGTATTTCTTGTTCGAAAAAAATATATATAAAAATACACACATATGCATGCATGTACACAAAGTTATATAAATCAAAATGACTAAATTGAGGAGATTTCTTTGTGTTTATTGATGCTAAAATTAAATGCCTTGCAGATCAGAAGCAGAGGCATTTCTGACATTTTTTGTTTCCTTGAAGAGGGAAATAATGGTTCAATTTTAACATTGAAATATTTTAAGCTTTACTAGCTGTTGATTTACAGTTCTGACACCACAGATAATCAACATAACAGAACCACATGCAAAAATAGTCTGCTTTGGAGCCATAAAGTATTATGGCTCCAAATATATATATAATATATATATATTCTTCCACTAGGTCATAAACCAGGATTAGTTATATGAGTGTTAGTAGCATCCTTCTATTTACAGAAAAAAACAGAAAAATATAGCAGAGGCAACAGTCAAGTAATGGAAAGGCACAGCTTACCTTTCCAGTGTAGAAAAAACTTCATAATCTGGATCTGATCCTTGTTGGAGCACTAGAACAATTTGCTTTAATTTTTTTAAAATTTGTTGTTTTGCAGTGATGGATATGACAAATATCCTATGGAGTCTTCCAAGTGTGACATAGAAACCTCTTTTTGCAGAGGAGTTTATATAATGGCCTAGGTGACATATCAGAGTCTATGAACCTTACACAGGTCTAGAGGAACACATGGTAAGAGAATCACAGAATCAACTAGATTGGAAAAGATCTCTGAGATTATTGAGTTTGTCCTTCATAAAGAAGCTAAAGACAGATACCAGGCCACAGCCCAGACACCCAAGTTCAAGCTTCTGAATTCCAATAGGCTTCCAAGTCAGAAAATGTAGAGACAGATAACTTCTGGCTTTGAAAAGAAGGATGAGGACTTCAGACTGAAAAGCTGAGCTATGTGAAACAGGGCTTTATTTATTTATTGTTGTTCTGAGATCAAAAGTAACTTAAGAAGTGCTTGTATTGGAGTTGTTGATGTGTTTGACTCAGGCAAAAAGCAAGGCCAGCTTAAGAAACATTCCCTGAACAGATTGCTGAGTGAATGCACTGGTTTGTGTAAATGCTTCCTAAAGAGCACCACCGGAAAGGCAGAAGAATACTGACATGATGAAGGAAAAACGTTACTTGCAAATTGCATTTCCAATGCTGTCTTTCATTCATGTCATATCCAGTGCTAACCGTTGATCTAAGTAGTACCTTAAGTTCCTGTAATAGGCACAGATTTAAAATTTTTTAATTGTTAATTTTGCACGCTGTTATGCATTTGGTACATTCTTATTTTGCTTCCTGCCTCATATCTTAGTCCGAACATTACTGTCATGCACTGCTCCAGGGAAAAATATGGTGATTTCTTCAACTCACACAGCTGTGAAGATGTGGCAAGCAGGAGTCCAGCAGGAGAAAACATGACCTAGAATTTAGAGTTCTAGTCTAGCTTCGAACACCTGCCCTAATACAAACTCCCTGTGGCCCCAGGAAGAAGCTTCTCTGCAGTTCACTTTTTCTTCAGTGAACTAATAATGAGTCCCTGTCCCTAAGAAGTAATCTTATAGAAATCACAGCACAGGCTAAAGAATAATTAGGCACAAATGTTGGAACCATCAGCTTTCTTAGGCAGATGTAAGGCAAGGGGCAGAAGTTTCCATCCCAGGATAAGAGTCTACATAAGCTTTAAAAGGAGAAGTCTAAGCAGTCTTTATCTACTGCCAAAGCTTTCATTGCCTTTGCTTATAACATCTTCACTGTTTGCAGACATTTCTATTGACTGCCAAAGCCCAGAACTTGCATTACGGAAGTTTTGCCATGAATTGGAGTTGATTCAGCCTTTGTGTGTGTACATGATTATCATATTTAGATATTATGCACACAGCAAGAAAAGCAACATTTCATCTGAAAGAATCTGATTCAATGTCTACAGACAGCTTCCTATAGCGTCTTGCAAAGTAGGTCAGTAAATCAAATCACCAATAACATATTGCTTTTCTATGGATTGTTGAAAGCAGGCAAAAATAACCTCACTTAACGTATTTGCACTTCTTTTATTTCCTGTTTATGGAATCATCTAATCATCTAAGTCCACTACAGGAAAACTTTACAGTGGGAGATGATGATTCTCAAAAAACTGTAGACATAGTTCTCCGTACCCTTAAAAGCATAGGGGCTTTTTGGATGTGAGGGTTTTTTCATTATTTCCTGTAGAAATTACTAGTGTGTTACAGAGGAAAAAAAATTTGCTATAAACAGGAAAACTAGAAAATCTTGCAAAATCGCCAAGTTAAAAATTCACTGCCTTTCTTGGCATCTGTGGAGGTTTCTCTTGTGTGAAAATCAGACTCAAGCTCACAGCTGGGGTAGGAAGTGACAGCTATGGAAGTCAGAGGTCTCAGAAGTATGATTCAAAACTGGAAAACAAAGGTGCTTAGTTTTACTGAGGTCTTTTTTCCTTTCACCTATTGCAGTTGCAACTTCAAATACATATAGAAACAGGTCAGCTTAAGAGAAGCCCTGGCTTTTGTGAAAAGTTTTCGTGATTAGAGTTTAAGTTGTGCATTTCATAAGCTGAATATTTGTGGGAAATAATCTTCCTCTTTAGTTCAAGCCATTAATTCTTCCTGGGATGAAAAAAGGTTTCATTTTTTCTCTTTTCCTGTAACAGCCTTCACCAGAATACCAAAGTATAAGATATACTTCAGTGGATAATTCCCTGAAATAGCTTGTTCCTCTATTTTTAGTCTTATTGGGAAAGTACCTTTTTAAAACACGCAAAATTTAGGAGTGAGGGGGTTTTTTGGCAGAACCAAGCAAAAATCTTACCTCTTGAAATTAATATTTAAGACTTAAAGACTTTTAGATGAGCTTGTTCTATTACAGTATGCAGCCACCATGTTTATCTTTACTTTCTTTTTCCATCTTTCCTTTCTTTTTCCATCTTTCCTTATTTCCCTGAATTACTACCTTTTCTTGCAGCCTCATCTACTGTAATTTTGTACTTTTCTATTTGCCTCTTGTTCTTCACAAAAAGTTATTCAATTAGGACCTTTATCCATTTGAAACATGGTTTGTTAGCTTGGGAAATAAGCAGACGTAATATAAGATGGAAGGCACTGAGAAGTTTTTCTAAGGTACTCTATGAATGTTAGAAGACCATATAGAGCAATAAATAGCTTTTGTGAGTGATTTAATGCCAAACAATATTTTATATGTCTTCAGTATAGTTCTTCCTTTGTGCTAAAAAATAGAAGATATAAATAGATATTACAGAAACACAAACAGAAATAAATAAGAAGAAGCTATAATTTTTGATTTCTTAGCTCCTCCAGGGGGTTGTTTTTTCAGTTTGAGCAAAGAAGCAATAAAACTAAGAGTGCATACACTAGAAAAAGCATGATCAGAGACTTGCAAGGAACATCTGAAATGATACACTGTCCAGCAAGTGGCTGGGCATAGCAGTCAGTTACAGACATAATTGGGAGCCAGCAAAGAAATGGAAAATATACATACCACACCACAGCTGAAAACAGGAAAGGAAGGACAACATAAGATGTCTGAAAAACAAGGAGAGAACAGACTGGGGACAGAGTTGAATCGAAGAGACTGAAAACGTGAGCAGCCAGCCATGCTAACCAGTGAAAAGCAGCACATTTTAGCTGATTCAAGGTATCTACATACCTCTCTGGTTTACCAGCCTGTGACTGCTGTTGGCTTGGTCCCAGAGCCTTTGCTTACAAAGCCTCTTCCCTGCTGTTGCTGCTGATCAACATATGGATTTCTTTGTCAAAGAATGTACCATCTTGGAAAACTCCTCGCTCTGGGACTGAAGAGAAGAATGACCATGACTTGGTTATGACTATTCAGTGTTTGTACAGAGTGCTGCCTGTAATGTGGTGGCAAGCATGTACTCTGGGTACCTTAAAATCTAGATAACACAAACAGTAAGCGCATTACAGTGAGTACATCAAACACTGAAAGCTCAATAGAGAGTCATACTACACAGTTAGCCTACTGTCTTTTCTTTCTGTAGTAAGCAGCAGTCTTTCTCTAAGGGGTGGATGGGCACTGTAGGGCTCACTAGAAAATAATACAAACTATGACAAGTCATTTTAATGACAATTCTTTCAGTGGTGTTTTTCATTTAAGCATTATTCCAATTTGAAATCAGTCTTCCTAGGAATGCGTAGGCAGAGTCTTGATATGGTTCTGGAGTTCTTTGAGATCTTGAGTGGAAAAAAAAGTATGATAGAATCTCTAGGTTGTTCAGATCTGATCCATTTCCTTCCACTAAATGTCTAGTAGATATGCTTTTGATTCTCCTTTTCTGTAATCACAAACCCACTTAAAGCAAGAAAAGCCAAAGAACTAGAACATTGTTTATATTATTCTCTATTATTCAAAAAGGAGTCACAAGGTAAAATGTGGTGTGGTTCAAGGCCAGGCTTAAGCCCAGATTGGATGTAGATTTGACCAGCTTGGCCTAGTGGAAGGTATCCTATTGCAGGGGGATTGGAACTAAATGGTCTTTAAAGTCGCTTCCAACCCAAACCATTCTGACTCTATTATTCTGTGATTCAGTGTATGATAATTTTGCTTTTTCTTTTTTTTTTTTCTTTTTTTTTGATGAGATGGGTGAGTACCTGCCAATTGCTTGCCCTTGGTTCCTCCTTTTTATCTCTGATGGGGTTTTGCAGTACATGCTAGGGCATCTACTCTGTTCCAGCCTATTTGTGTGTTTATTTACTGCATGCATTTGAGGAGGTTCTTAGTAGCTTATGTAAAGTAAGGGAGTAGTATCAAGCCATTTACTCTTGACAAGTGACCACATTAAAAAAAAGTGTATTTGGCAGGTGGAGGTCAGTCAAAAAAGCTTCATAGGAGCTTCAAGTTGATGAGCTTGAACTTCCCTGTGGGTTAGGGTCTGCGTAGTTCGGTACATCAACACACTTGTTTTTTGCTATTCTTGCTCAGAGATAATAAACAGCTTAATTTTTAGAACAGCCAGACCTTGAGATCAGCATACCCTTACAAGGCTTTTACTAACTGGGACAAAGAATGTATTGAAATGATATCCAGCCAATTACTATTGAAAAAATATATATCTAATAAGAACAGATTTGTAAATTGATTTAGAGAAATTAGGTTGCAGATATCTGTGCATTCTTGATGCCATCATGTTTTAATATGATTGTGAATAATGTTAGGAACAATAAGGGAAGTTAAAGCCACATCAGCCTGCATGGCACTGAACTCATAGTTTGCCTTGAACTGAGGTGATTGTTGTCTTTCTTCAGCACAGTTACACAATGATTCCTCCTCCATTCCTGACATATGCTAACCACAATCTAACAGAGAAGTAAAAATACCAGAAATTATTTCTGAATTATCTTTCACTTGAAAAAATGATGAATTCTGCATTTTTACCATTCTTTGTTTGTGAGGAAGCTTTGTATGTTAATGCTTTCTTTGACATTGTTTTAAGAAAGCACCATGAACAGAAAATCAATGTTCATGCAAACCTCTATGAAACCAAAATTTTACCAGAAATGCTGTAAAAGAACCCCTCTGAGCCCAATCCATATTCTTTTTGAATCACTGTTTTCAGTGTTTTCTGTTTTTGCATAGTCCTGACTTTCATTTCCTCCATTTTCAGCCCAACACATTGTAGCAATGATATTATTATAAGTAATGAGTCCTTAGAACTCAGCAAGCACCAGCGTGGTGCGAAAGGAGTGCATTAATATAATGAGTAAGGGGTCCCAAAGGACCACGAGGACA
>JAYRBT010000042.1:19682103-19695000 GCA_036023395.1 Myiotriccus ornatus | reverse complement strand
CACTGGGCATGTGTAACAGAGTACTTAGAACTACAACTCCCAGGATGCTTTGCAGCACCTGAAACCAACCCCACAATACATGATTAATGAGGAAGAGAGCAAAATCACATGTCCAGAGTTTTTAAGGTTTAGGGGTTTGGCTGTATTGTATTTTATTTTGTCTTCAGGACAAATATTATGAATAGCTTTAGTGCAATCTATGATTTATGGGGTAGGGTTTTTTTTTTTCCCAAAACTCAAAGAAAAAAAAAAAAAAGGGACTGTAAATATGCAATTTGGCAATAAAGAAAAAAGAACAGTTGATCTCCATCTTCTCTACCCAGATGGAAGACAGTTGATGTTCACCTTCTTTACCCAGATGGAAAGATGGAAGCATACCACAGGTCAAATTTAGTCTGTAGACCATCAACTAGCGTGCAGTAAATTATCAGTACCTTTCTCCTAAGTACTAAAAAAGGAAATAAATAAACATTTCTAAATTACATTATAAATAATCTCTTCATGACCTTTCTCAATTTTAAGTAAAAATGAGCTTTTATTTAGAAAACCTGTGAGGGAAGAAAGGAAGGAAAGACAGAAGGAAAGAAGGAAGGAAGGGCGGCTGGTTTATAGAGCTTTTATGAGGGTCATTAACAATGAATGGAAATGCTGGACAACACCAGATTTGCCTGTGGGGAAAAAGAAAAATCACAGGCCGAATATGGATGATTTGTCAAAAAATATGTGGTGATGGAAGTCATAGAACTATTATAGTCACATTCAGTACATCTACTTAATCACATAATGAAACTGCAAGATGATCTAGACATGGTTGGATTTTAAAACCTGCAGCACTGAAAGTGTTCTTGCTATCCAAACCCTATAAAAGAGCATTTGATATACTAGGAATAATATAGTGCTGAGGGTCCTGTGGCCTGATTCAGCTTTCACTGTGCCCAGTAATATTTTGCAATGAGATACACCACTTTGGAAATAAATTAATGGCAGGATGATCAGACACACAAAACTTCCTTAAACTTCTTGTTCCTGAAGGCCTCCTGCATAGGTAATGCTGAAGTAGCAGAAAATGGTGTTTCCTGCCTCTCTACATATCCCTCTCTGCACTGGATCACAGTGGGAAAGCCTGTCTGAGAAGATGAATCTGAATCACACATGTGGTTTAAGAGTGCCTTTTCACAAATACCCCTCCTAAATCTTATGAAGCTTATCTTAGCAAAAACACAGGATCAGGACTGGGTAGTCCAAAATCTACCACACTTTTCTGCCCTTGAGTCAAATACTCTAGAGGTAAAAATAACCCTCAAAACAATTTCCATCTTATCAGTTCTGGTTTGGAGAAGACTATTCATGTAACTTAATTTAATCGTCAGATTTAAAAGAGTAAGTTAGGTGGCCATTCTCCATGTGTAGTCAGTAGACAGAGATGGACTGCTCTAAAGGGTGATGTAGATATGTCCCACATGACTTCAGGCACTTACTTAACTAAATCATCCTGATCAGTGAAGAATTAGGTAACTAATCTCCAAAAGGCAACTTGTATTGCAGGGGACAAAAGCTTTTTCTCAGAAGTGTTTCTCTCTCTCCCCTGAGACCTCTCTCCTTTTCGCTCTCCTTCTCTTCTCTCCCTGCTGCTCTCCACCTTCCCCCCTGCCCTTTTCCACCTTCACTTTGATTGTTTAAGTGAAATAGGGCAGCTCTGATTTCTGATTCACCCAGCTTGGTTAAATGCTTAAGTCAGATGAGACAAAACTAGACTTAGGCCCCTAATGTAGAGATCTAAATGCAGATGCTGAAAGGAAACTGTAAATTCCCTCTGTACTAGCGTGTAATAAACATGAGTTCCTCAGGTAGTAAAGAAATACTATTGTCTCATTGTCTTTGACCATCTGAACAAACAAGTCTTCATAAATATTCTCAAATAATATATTTATTGTCTAATTAATTAGCAGCATTTTTTATGATTGGAATATTTCCACCAGCAGATGAGGTCTTTGTACTGTAGGTTCCTTTGTAACAGATAGTCTATCACTTTCTTACTGCTTTAAGCAAGTAGGAGACTCAGTTGTGCTGCAAATATAAACAGAATTAATAACAGCAACACAAATCTTGAGAAGCTTTAAAACTAGACAGGGTGGCTAGCCACTGTCATGCACTCCAAGAGGATAGTGGGATATGTGGCAATGTAAATTAGTGCTCAAATATGTGAAGCCCCGTCTTTGCTAAGCCAATACTTCAGGGAGTTACTGTTGTCACCTCTTGGACAGCAAATGTGAACTATGTAGTTTCTTTAGGTGATAGAATCAGGCATCTTAATCTGGGTGGTCAAATTCAGAATTTAGAAGCACAGTGCTGCCTGATTATCTGTGAAGCCATGTTGCAGCCAGTGGCATGCCTTTGGAAGTCTACCAGAGTAACCAAGTCCAGAATTCAACTCTACAAAATATCCCATTAAAAAAAGCTCAGAAGTATTAGGTTGAAAGCAACACAAGAAAGAATGACAGTGTGCTGAGCCATCATAAATTCATAGCATACTTTGTCCTGAAAGAAAACATAGCTAGTTTGTGAAATAGTAGGAAAAAATGAAGCAATTCAAGGGGAAAAGGTTACATGTGTCTTTTGTGTGTGAAAGAATGCGTGGTTTGTTCTCAGGGTGACTACAGGAATTTAAGTGTGTGTTTAGCTGTGTGGCTCCAACATCACAAGCTTGTTCTTCTTCAGTTATAAATCTGCTCCATCTAGTCAGAAATGCTTTTGACTTATTTACATAGAGTTCATGGTTGAAATTTATGCTTTTCTCTAGGTCATTCTAAAAAATCCCATCACTGCAGAGGTAGAATCAGAGAGTTGCTGTGCCATTCCTGACTGCATCACAATGCATGGACAGAGAGTTGCTCTCTGTGTCTTGAGATGTCCTGAGCCTGTCTCCTGAGAGATTCGTGACTAACAACAGCATCAGAGAAGATCCAATCTCCAAAGAAGAGAAAACCTTCTAACTTGGTAAGGTTTGCAAATACCCATGGTTAAGGAAAGCATTTGGGTTTTGTCACAAAACTTCAATTATGCTTAGTATAGTTTCAAATGCTTCACCTTTACTGAGTCCCAGAGTTCTTTTGAAGCATATTCAGCTGAGCCTGAGCAGTAACAGGGTTTGCTTCTACACATTTTTCTTTCTTTCATACCTTCCATTAGTAATTTAACACTGCATATCATGATGTCAGTTTATCCATCCCTTATTGCCACTTTCACATGCCATGACACTTATGGCAAAATTAGCCCTAACACATCCCTTGGAGCGGGCCAGTAATTGAGGTCAACCCTGAGCAAATCAATCTTTTGTCACTTCTGCCCTGCCTCACTACAAGTATATACATGTACATTGGTTCATCCTGTGCATTGCTACACTCTCTACCAGCATAAGCCAAAATTAATGAACAAATAAATGGACAACAAAATTTGGAATTTTCAAAAATCATGTGAGGCATGAAGGTACGAAAATTATGGGGAAAACTTCAACCTGAGAACAAAACCTCACCTTCACATGGTTGTTTCACAGCTGAAACATTTCTTTGGATTGCTGTTTCAGTTAGCACCCTTACAGAAGTTTATTCTTCCCAGGGGTTTACAAGCGGATCTGCCGGACAATGAAAAAGTCTTAAGCAACAAGATTGTCTACACAAAGCAGCTCACAGCCACCACAGACTAACCTGCCATGGGAAAATATTCTGTTGAAATATAAAAATAATGGCAATCCTATTTTGAAAATTAAATAATTGCTGAAATTATAGGCAATTCTACAGGGTGGAGTCACTCCAGACAAACACTCACACAATTGTCCTTGCCACAGTAATGACTTTGGCCCTGCACAGGCGAGGCCACTCTGGAGTCACAGGTGAGAACCCAGTGAGCACCAAACAAAAAAGCTAAAAGATACTCCTGCCAATGCCATCATCATTCCCAAGGTAATACAGGGTAAAAATGAAAAAATGAAGAGAAAAAGTGGTGGTAAAGCCACACACTATTGTTCCTTTTTGATGGAAAAACAGGGGTGAAAGAGAGGTTAAATAATTCCCAGTATAGCTGCTAAACGTATGCCACTGCAGCACGGATTTTCTGACTCCCATCTTGTACTTTCACCATTCGTACAAGCTTCTTTGTTTAAAAACTTCAAAAACATGTTACTTCAAGTATGTTTATTGGTAGGCAAGCTTCTATTTCACCCTGGTCAAATTCCAAACTGAATAATTATAGCCTGTCTGCTGAAAACTCCCACCATAATTTCATTTGGCTCTACAGTTCTAAACTACTATGCAAAATAGCTGCATGCTAAACAGATTCCCCGTAAAAATGGGCAAAGCAATTACACATGCCAGCAAAAAGGCTCCCTAATCTCTTTGAAAGTTTAGAAAGCACTTCAGATTTTACCTGGGTGGAAGAGGGATTCAAGAACTAAAGATGTGATGTATGTTAAACCATATGTGTGTAAACACACATGTACTGAACTTACCAAGGACACTTACAAGACACAGTCCACATGAAAGCTATGTTTTAGGGAAAAAAAAAAATTCACCACAATAAATTATTTGTATTTGAATAGAGAAGGGAAAAATCAGAAAAACACATGCTTTTCATTATTTTCTTATTGTTTTCTCTACAAAGATTTATGGACAACTGTCTCTGTAGAAAGCTATTTCTCTACCCATACCCTCTCTGTATGTGGTCTGTGAATTTCATACAAGTCACACACTTTCACAAGAAATTGTCTACTCTAACCTTTGTTGATAGGTGTCACAATATTTCACAGTAAAAAAGCCACAGCATGTGTTGTAAATAGCAATAAGACTTGGTTTTTAAGATATTTTGCTCTTTATAATAGACTGGGAATTCCATTAAATGAAACTGAAGTTCACTACTTCTGTATGGCTTATCAAGCTGAACAAGTGAACTGGATATAAGTATCTCCACTGCTTTTATCAAGATGTGAAATTGAGCAATAAGGTAAATTTTGGTGATGAGAAGGTAGATTGTGGATGGCCTTTTGGTATGGCATTAGCTGAAGGAAAAGCTCTTCTCAGTTACTTATCCTTAGGAACCTAAACAGGAAATCTCACCCATGTATTTTACTCTTGGTTACCTGCTCCCTCGGCAATATCTGTGCACACAATGCAGTCATTCTCTTCCAGCTGATGAACTCCAGGTATATCTATGTCAAACAGCAAAGTATTTTGATTGCAACATAGGCCTTTGAACTAAAGCTTCAGAGGAATGTTGACACAGACCCAACAATGCCTAGCAATTAGCTTAAATGTCTCCCACTGAAATGCAATCACCACGAGAAATAAACCAGCTCCTACTCTGGAGAGCAAAGAGAAGGTGATTTTACCCAGATGTCACCTGGGTCCTCCTCACCGGGGAGGACTAAAAATGACACATTTGCCCTCTGGGTGCTAGGTGTGAGAGAGCCCTTCCTGGCTCGAAGCAGTGAAAGTCTCCTGGTGTGTTGGTGATAGGATAGGTAGGACCTCTCGTGGACCCACGTCTAAATAAAACTAGGAGGCCTAGAAATATTGTGTAAAACTGGTTTGCTCAGGCATCCAGCAAGTCTCCTGAGCCTGTGGGCATGTCAGCATTTGAGGGGGGAGCCAGAGCTCCTGGGAGCGCTGCAGGTCTCAGAGTAGTTCCTAAGGAACACGAGGCTGGAAATTAGGTCTGGGCCTGCACAGAAAGGAGAGCTCAAAGTACCTGGGTCATCCATGTCTGGATAACAAGCTGGTCACTAATCAACTGGAGGATCCTTCATTGCATTTTGTTACACCGCTTCCTTTCTTACAAACCTAAGGGCTTGAAATTATTAATAATTTGTTTTGATATCTCTAATTGTATATATAATTTTAATCCATTATTTCCTTCTTCCCTGTCCTTAGCTTTTTTTTTCCTGGCCAATAATTTGTGGTCAAAGCTAGGGTTTTTTTTTTCAACAGTGGAGACAAAGCAAAGCACTGAATATTTCACTCTTCCCACCATTTTATCCATTAGTTGCTTAGTTCCCCCTAAATAATGGAACTGCCTCTTCTCTAATCATTCCCTTACTTCTAACACAAGGTTATTGATTAATAAAGCTGTGGCTGCATAACAACCTTTTCAGGACGATAAATGTTCTGTATTTCTTGGCATTCTATAAAATTTTAAATTGCTCTGAGCAGAATTTTTCAGCCATTTTGTATTCACCTTGTAGTTCAGTTGAACTTACCCTTTTTCTTGAGTTTGTTTGTAAGCATGTCATGTGAGATTATATGAAAAGCTACAATAAAGTCAAGGTAGTGTACAGCTTCAACTGCTCCTTCTTTAAAAAAACTTTTTCCATCCTGATCTGCAATGAAAATCTATAATGTTCTAATGCTGGTGTACACCTAAAGTGGCCCAAAAGAACACAGTTTTAGAAGTGATCCAAACCAGGCCTATGAGGACTACCTGAATTACAATGCTTCCCACAGCTCCCACCTCTTACCAAACATGTAGTACAAGTGCTTAGAGCCTTTGCTTTTCTCAGTGCTTTTAAAAATATAATTCTGTTTTTTAAGATGGGTGTCATTAGTGGTAAGAAACTCCCATCAAATTAAACAGAGACTATTAGAGAGGAATGCAGCAAATCTAGACTGTGACCTTGGTATTTGAAACTATGCCAATAAACCTACCTGCCATCAGCCTTGCTGTGCAGACCTGGCATCACAGAATTTGGGACTGTACATGAGAATATGTCCCACCTGTTCCTGTGGAATATCCAGAGATGTGACTCTCATGCATGAATGTATTTATTCATATGGGTATTTGGGGCTGGTCCTGTTTAACATCTTTATTGATGATCTGGACGTGGGGATTGAGTGCACCCTCAGTAAACTTGCAGACAACACTAAGTTGGGTGGGAGTTTTGATCTGCTCGAGGGTGGGAAGGCTCTACAGAGAGACCTGGATGGACTCAAACAGTGGGCTAATTACAAATGCATGAGGTTCAATAAGGCCAAGTGCCGGGTCCTGCGCTTGGGTTACAGCAACCCCACGCAGAGCTACAGGCTGTGTGAGGAGTGGGTTGAGAGCTGTTCAGCAGAAAGGAATGCCTAGTGGCATCTTGGCCTGTATCAAGACTAGTGTGGCCAGCAGGTCTAGGGCAGTGATTATCCCCCCGTACTCAGCAATGGTGAGGCCACATATCAAGCACTGTGTTCAGTTCTGGGCTCCTCACTATTAAAAGGACATTGAGACACTGGAGTGTGTCCAGCAAAGGGCAACAAGGCTTGTGAAAGGTCTAGAAAACATGTCTTATGAGGAGTGGCTGGGGGAGCTGGGTTTATTTAGTCTCAAGGGTGATCTCACCTCTCTCTACAGCTACCTGAAAGGAGGTTGTAGTGAGGGGGAACTGATCTCTTCTACCATGCCTGTGGTGAGAGGACTAGAGGAAATGGCCTTAAGCTGAGACAAGGGGGATTCAGATTAGATATCAGAAAAAAAATTGTCACTGTTAGGGTGGTCAGCCATTGGAATAGATTGCCCAGGGAGGTAGCGGAGTTGCCATCCCTGAAAGTGTTTAAGAGGCATCTGGATCTGGCTCTGGGTGATATGGTTTAATGGTTTAGGGGTTACAGAGGCAGTGCTGGGGTGACAGTTGGACTGGATGATCCTAAAGGTCTCTTCCAACCTTGATGATTCTATGATGAATCTATGATATTTGTACCCCTGCCATGACTATCTCCTTAACTCTATCAGGCCAGTATTCACATCGTTCCTTCACAGCCTAAATACCAAGTTGTTGTATTAAATGGTCCTTAAATCTAAATATGTTTGAAACTGCCTACAGCTGCTTCATTTTTGATTCCTCCTGATTTCTCTGTTCTCCATACTCATTTTACTTTATTGTTTTCTTTCATTATTTTTCCAGTCTATGTGGGTCCCTGCAATTGAATAATTATCCTGTCATCATTCTCTGGGTTGTCTTCAAAATCATTCTAAATCTTATCCTGCTAAAAAACAAATTCTCTTTTCTCCTGTGCTGCTATCCTGTACTTTACCTCGTGTTTATGTGCTTTGACTTGCTTTCCTTTTACGTTTCAAGCTCTCCAAGCAAGGACAATGCCTGCATGCATAAAATGCATCATAATTCTATGATGCCATTTAAGAAATAGGAATATAAAAAGAAGGTTGTTTAACAATCAAAATAAACACATGTGCTTAAATGTCTACTGTAAAAAAGAAACAAATAAATTTATGGTAAAACTTCGTGCCAGCACCTAATTGGCTCATCTTTTCCTTTCCTCAGCTAAGCAGGCAGTGAACAGACAAGGGAACTGCTTTTTTCAGAGGCAGAATGAAGGCAATGCCTTTGGGAGGCAGAGATGTGCACTCACTGACACATGACTTGACTGAAAAGCAAGCTGAGAGATGTGCTGTTTTGGATTATGTTACTTTATTTCACTTTATTGTTATCAATGCTAATCTTTGGAGGAGCAAGGGAACAGTTGCTGTCTGCTTCACTTTGTTTGCCCAAATCATCCACATAAGCCCTTCATAGCTCGTTTTCCAGGCAGAGCTTGTTCTCCAGGCAGAGACCTCACAGCACCTCTGCTTCCAAATTTTACTGTGAAAAATTACTTTTAATACAAAGAGTGTATTAACCACAACTACATGGTTGGGATTGACAGATTGATTTTGAAGCTGCTACACTTTGAGGGTGACATTTATTACAATTAATCTATGGGACATTTCTCCCAATATGCACTTTTAAGCATCAAAACCAAACACGGCTATCTTCTTTCCAATAAATTTATGTCAGTAGAATGAAGAAGACTTGAAATTCTGGTAAGCGAAAACTTTCTGGTGGACTGGCCACCTGCATATTTTCAGTGCTACTGTATCTCAAATTTCTGCATAAACAAATCACAATTATTTTCCTGTAGAATAATTTTTATTTTTTTTTTAATCCAACAATGTTTCAGCACTTCTTCCTTCAATCTAGATGATACTTAATTTTGTTTCTAGGAGATAGTCCTTGAAATAGTGGTTGTCTGAAGTGGTAGAATTATCACATACTTTAAATGTCAGCTCTGCTGAAATTGTGCAATTAGATCATGACTGATGTGGCTTTCTAAAAACCAAGTCTAAAATTTAACCCTAAAAGAGTCTTTGTCCAAGAATTCCACACTAATGAAGAACACCATGGGAGGATAAATCTTTTACTGATTAACGCAAGTATCTCTGAATGCTACAAAATTAACTTTAAGGGAAAATAAGAAATACCTTTTGCAGTAGCAGAAAGTTTTGTTCCAAATTTCACTGTATAGGTTAAGTAAACAAAAATGTCTCCAGGCAGAGAATTCAAGTTCAAGTCCCTGGTATTTCTCAACAACAATCAGATGAAGCAAAACATTAAAGGCAGATCTGCAAATCTTCCTGTGAAATGCACAGAAATTAAAAAGCCTGTTTGCCTGAAGGAATAGTAAGTGAAGAAGCAACTGCAAGTCACACTACCAAACAACTGGAGCTGCAACCATGCGCTGTTTAACTGCCTGTTTGGGAGCCTTGTATACACTCACAAGCCCTGTTTCTGGGATCCTAAGTGCTAGGTCAAAAACTCAGAAGCCACAGAATGCAAATATCTGGATAAGAGTAAAGTTATATAGGAGGCTCAAATCAACTTGGAAAAAACAGTCGCTTTGGACCAGTAGATACTGCTAGCCAGATATTATCTGTGCATGCTGCAGTCTTAGGCTTTCCCACTGCTGCCCACAACCATTTTATCCAGCTTTTCTGTCTCTTCCTTCTTACTTCAGTAAAAGACCATTTTCCCCATCCGATTATTGTTTATTTCAATGCAAATTTAGGATCAGTCTCTTGTCTCCTTGGATATTTGCTAGAACTGAAACACTCATCTTAAATATACACCATATCACACATTCAAATTTGGATTTGGCTAAAGTCCAGTACCTGGCGGGAAAACCCACACCCATTAACCCCACTAGCCACAGCTATAGCTTTTTGTTTTGTTATTAGCTGTGAGCTTGCTACTGGCATACAGCTTCTGCCCATCACAGTCCAGTTTGAAGTCAGGTGGGGGTATTGGATCTTCCAGATTTCTAGGGCAGAAGCCACTATGGCAATGCACAAAGGTGAAATGCACAAGGATGAAATGCATAATGGCCATGAGAAGTTCAGCAATCCATGTGGCTGAGCACATGTAGAACAGAGCAAGGCAATGAATGAAGACAAGTGAGTCAAGAACATTTCCATCTTTCATTGCTGTGACAACCTTGACTGAATCCTAAGAGGAAACTAACTATAATTTCTACGATTTTCAGTAGTACTGAAAGTATGTTACTTGCAGAGCATCTTGGCTTCCCCTTTGCAGAAAGGCAGTTTGCCACCAACAGGATAGAAGGGGCATCCAGAAGAATTGCTGTCACACTACAGGGGAGCATGTGCCCATGCAGATGAAGTAGAATTTCAGTTCAACACCTTTACATTCCAGTGACACATCTAGGCTGATTCCACAAGCAAGAGCCAAAGAAGTCTGGCAACAGTCCTGCTAAGAAATTCTCACTATGTGTCCTTTACACCTTTTTTTTTTTAATCTGTGTCACCTTACCTAAAGGGTGGTCTCATATCAACAGCCATTCTCCTCCAGAACCCAGCTGGGCAGCCTGCACTTTTCCTCTCCTTCCATAGTGTCTCTGAGCAGGATGCAGAACATCTCTCTCCTTAGAGCCATATGTATTGCCCCCTCCAGCCTTTTGACACTGTGCAAGAATAGAGAAGAGGGAGAGTACCTACATCTGCTCCAATTTGCCAAGATTTTTAGTAGTGTTGAAACTATGAAGTAAGGCTGAATGGTGGTAGTTCGAGAGTTTTGTTAAGTTTTATGCACAGCAGTTGACCCCTTAGTATGTGTTTGGGCTGCAGCACAAATTAAGAGCAGAAATGTTGTGGACATCCTATCATGCTATTTAGAATCAATAGCTTCAAATCCAACTATTTGGATTTTTTCTCCTGGTCTGCAAAGGGGTGCATGAAATATTGTATGTTACCATTAATTTCTAAACCTACAATGGATTTTTTTTTTTTTTTTTTTGTGAAATCACAGCTATAAATTGAAAAGCAAAGCATTCTGGCCCATTCATGTTTTAAATTTCAAAAGTAATGTTTTGGTATTTAAAACATAATACATTTTAGGATAGTTAGCTACAGTTGGAAGGAAATGTAAAATGTTGCCATGTTACCACAGTCATGTTAACTCAGCTACACTGTATACATATAACTCTGTTCATCATGAATGGAAGCAACAAGAGAGACTTGATTTCATTTCTAGCAGGTGCTTGGTGTGGCCCATGGCAGCAGAACAGTTGAAGCACCAAGGCCTCTGGAGCAGTCCTGGGTTTACTGCTACTTTCTTATTAGGGCATACAAAGACAGAAACATTGCATATGAACAGTTGTTTTAAAAATGCAGTTGCTAATGGTGATCTAAGGCAGCACAGGGCTCTGTGGCACAGCTTGGACCTGCACTTTAGCCCATCAAGCTCTCTGCATGGCCAGACTACTCTTTGGTACATATTGGACTAAAGACATTTTTATTTTTATTTTTTAATTTCCTCAGTTCCTTGTATTTTGAAACACAATATTTATATTCTAATACTTGAAGCCTTGATAGTTTAATAACAACATAAATTAATCACTGACATAAATTAACCATTTTCTATCTCTCAGGCTGTTATTCTATCTGAAACAAAATCGTATCTGAACAAATAATCTCTCAAGCATTAAACTAAACATAATAGAAACAGAAGGAAGTACCTTGGAACTACTGCACAAGTTCCATTTTTTACAGGAGCTAGTGATGTTTATAATGAGTAAATTTTCTTTAGATAGCACTAAAAAACATCCAAAGGGCTGCTCATAGTAATTTCAAATGGTCTAAAATTTCAAAGACTCTACAGAAGAAAGCAGCACTAGAAGCCCGCTCTTAAAAAAAAAAAATAAATCGTAAGGTTCCCAACAAATCATGTAGAAATGAGACACTCTTTTTGACCTGGAGTTTTACAGATTTTTCCTCTTGCTGTCATTGTTCAATGCCTTCTTTAGGAAAAAAGAGAGTGATGGCAGGAGGGAGAGAAAAGGGCCGTGGAGAGGAAAGACTTAATGAAAAAACTGACAGTATTTCTTGGAACTGGTACTTGTGCATCCACATTAAATTGATTTTGTCCTAGGAATGCCAAGATAACTTTGAAGAGATTCATTATTCACTAAATGACAATACTCAGACAACAGACATCACTGATATATTGTTTTATGTTAGAAAAGCTCTCTGTGATCTGGATTGTCCTTCTGGGCTTGATTTCATCTTCTAGTCCATAGAATCATAGAATCATTACATTCGAAAATACCGCTAAGATCAAGTCCAACCATTAACCCAGCACTGCCAAGTCCACCACTAAACCATGATCCTAAGCACCACATCTACTCATCTTTTAAATACCTCAGTAGTGACTCAACCACTTCCCTGGGCAGCCTTTTTCATTGCTTGACAACTCTATCGGTGAACAAATTAAATTTTTCCTAATATTGAATCTAAATCTCTCTCCACCCCACCCCCCACCCTGGCATAACCTGAGGCAATTTCCTTTTGTTCTATTGCTAGCTACTTGGAAAAAGACACAGATCCTCATCTCACTGCAACCTCCTTTCAGCAAGTTGTAGAGAGCAATAAGGTCTCCCTTCAGCCTTTTCTCCAAGTTAAACAACATCAGCTTCCTCAGCCACTCTTCACAAGACCCCATATATCTCACAATATCCTTCTGGACAAACTGTCCAGCCCACAGCTGGATAAACACATCATGTGGTGGGTGAGCAATTGGCT
>JAYRBT010000042.1:19666622-19682069 GCA_036023395.1 Myiotriccus ornatus | reverse complement strand
GCACCTCAATATCCTTCCTGAACTGAGGGGCCCAGAACTGGACACAGCACTCCAGGTGTGGCCTCACCAGTGCTGAGCACAGGGGAAGAATCACTTCCCTGCTCCTGCTGGCCACACTGTTTCTGATAAATGAGACGTTCACATAAAATATTGGTTTAGGAGCACTTCTGCTCATTATTGAAAGTGATGACTATCCGCCAAGAGTAATCACTTCTTCCTATGAAGTGGAGAGATTTCATTCAAGCTCCTAACAGGAGACACCAAAGTGATAAAAGAGGACACTAAAATGCCCTCTCAGCCCTGTGGGCAATGCTTGCCTAGTGAAACAGAGACTGAAAAGACAAGGTGGTACAAAGTAGTTCAAATGGGGTTGCAGCAGTTCAAACAGAAGGTTAAGAATGTTTCTTCCCAGGGTTTCAAGTTTTTCTTCTCATCTCTTTAAATCTGTTTTGTAAGATAGTGACTGGGTGATAATGAATGCTATCCATTTACTGCGCTTGCTGAATATATTGATTAATTATGCCCAACACTTTGAAGATAAAGTACTGTGTTGTTAATAAACACAGTCTAATGATTCTCTCCTAGGTTTTCGAGCACTCCTTTTAGTTTGTCCAAGGTGTAAATACCTCACTGCAGCTACAGGCAGCCACGCTAACCGGCTGCGTGGACCACATGCTGATTTCTGCTGAAGGCTTTCACATCAATTGTTCCGTGGCCATTTCCATTCCGTTTCCCTCCATTGTCAACAGATCGTGCTATCTCCTGCTGTTGTTTCCTTGCTTGCTCGTTCAGGGCCAGGATAAGGGAATTTCAATAATTTCTGGTGGAAAGGGCCCTTCCTTTGCAGCAGGCTGCCATTTCCCTCTGCCTAATACACAAAGAAGGCGGCTAACAGGAGCACAACTGCTTTCATTGGCTGCTAACAGCCTTTGAGTGGAACAAAATGACCAAAAGAGAAGAAGCACTAATTTCCTCTTCACTCTCCCCACACTGCCTCAGAGTAACACTAGGGGGGCAATTTTCTTTGAGGAAAGAAAGAACTTTTCCGGCCACAGGGGTGTGACAGAAGAGGCTTGTTGTTAGCACAGATTGATACGGTTTTTTACACCTAAAAGGACCTTTCATTTAGTTTTCTCTCTCGGACTCCTGCAGCACGTTTTGGAAAGACAATGAATATTGCTTTCATATGTAATTGCAGGAGTGCACTACTTTAAAGGTATTCAGAACCAGGCAAAGCACCACATGAAAACAAAGAAACAATGTGAATACTTAGCTGCTAACACGAGCTGTCAGCGAGAATTAAACCTTCTGTAAGACACCCGTGTCAACCTCACCTGAGTTAAGAGAGCTGCTCCATTAGCTGATAGAAACACAGAGCTCATGGGAACTGACCCTGCCAACACTTACATGTGCTTCATTTTAAACTTATAAAATTAATCCCATTTGGGATATCAGTATGCACAGAATTAACAACGGGCTGTAAGCATTGGTGAGACCAAGACCTGAGTCCACTTCTCCACCAGCCACCCCAAGGGACCAACATTCCAGAAGTTCTCAGTGGGTCACATACCTCAAACATTCAGAGAGAAAAAAGATTTTGGTTGCAAGCTGTTGTGAATAATACCCAAAGCAACCAAAAATGAAGCAAAATATCTTTGTGTAATGCACACAATAGTCACAGGGAAATATTAATAAAAGTAGCAAAATCAGCCAGCTCTTTTTCAGTGCCTAAAACTGTGACAGCAATCATATGAACCCTTTCCCATACCTGAAGCATACCTAAATCTCTCTCCTGTTTCAAACCCTTGATGCTTACCAACCTCACTGAGATCACCTTTTCCCTTTCTGACACCAGTCACTTTTACCTCTATATCCATTTCTACAGAATTCCCAGGATTTCAACATATGTGAAACCTGGAATTAGGTCATGGTTCCAAATTTGTTATGGGGGAACAGACAAAATGCAAAACATCACTGCATAAAACTTATTTCATTAGGAAACCATGGCAAAAATATGAATGTATATCAAACTAAAAAAAATTGCTAAAGGATTAAGAGCAGACACAGTACATGAAGTTTTTTTTCTTTCTACCCTTCTTTGCCAAGCTAGATTTTAATGTGCTCTACAGCAATACTTCTCATAACACTGTAATATAGCACTGTGATCCATGGCAGTAACCATTTTGAATAGGATGCTATTAACACACAGAAGTCATCTGTCTGTTGTAATTCCATCAAACTACTCATTCTGAGGTCAAAAATGTTTTTCCTCTCTCCATCTGCTACGGTTTTGAAGATTCATTGAATAAAGAAGACAAAAATTCTAAATACTGAGCAAATCTATTTTAAGAAGTATATTTATCACAAATCTAATGTGTTGGGTGACTAATAACATACATGTGTGCACTGCGCTTGCCAAAAAATATCAACATTTCCAAATAGTTACCACATTTACAATTAAAATAATGTATTTGCCAAATGTTTGGTTGTTTTTCTTTGTTTTATTCAAATGATGATTTGTCTTCTGGTCCAAGTGCAGAACAAAATTTCCTGAGTACCAGAAGTAAAACATTAGGGAGAGATTCTACTGTCTGATAGAGCCTCATTCAGCTCTCAGCCACACAATATTGCTTAGATAATATCAGGCTTGTCATTGCTGTAGGAGGCCTAACAGCATCCTAACAAGGAAAACTGAAATGAGGCTTTAAATTTTGCCTCTTACAAGTCCTTTGCTTGTCAGTCACAATTCTCCAGCCATTTCTCATATTGCATGATTTCTGGCTTGTGCTGACCCTCCTGCTGCCTCTGTCCTTCTGTAAGCGATGGAGGCAGGAAAAATGAGTGGCAGCAGGAGTTCACACACACAGTGCTCTTACACCCTGTGATAGCTGCTGTGCAGAAAGCTTAATATGTGAATGTTCCTACTGCATTATTGACTTCTGCTCTGAGACTGGCCGGGGAGTAGAATCATACAAAAAAATAGAAAAACAGATTATCAAAGAAAGATTAAAACCGCATTGCCTTTTTGTAACAATCTCATTCTTTAAGTCTCCTACCTGCTTCAAGTACGGACAGCTGCAGCTCCAAAGGAATGAAGAAGATTAAGCTCAAGCATTGTTAAAACCAGAGATTTCAGAAGAGAAAACCCAAATGAAGCACCTGGTGATTGATTCCTATGACTTTTTTCTCCCTCTAAGAGCAAAAAGGCATGTTGAGGCTTACCCACTGGTTGATTTAGTGGTCTGCTGCCTGCATGTTTCATTCTCCCATCCCATTCCAATCCATGTGCCACTGTTGGCACTATCCTGACACTGTGGTAAACCAGTTCTGAAAGTAATATCATCAGGCATTCTGGAAGAAAAAAAAAAATTGATCATTTTTTTGTTGTTGTTTTATGAATGCTGGCTCCCAAAAGAGGCTCATTAAGGGATCAGATATTACCAAAGCTGGACCAAGATGCTGGGGAATTACATGGCCAGAATCAGGGAAGGGATGGGGCCCATCCATCTTTGAACAGAATCTTAAACCAGCATAGCTATAATATAAAACCCCTCTTACTTATCAAGGACAAGTTATGAGGGGAAGGACAGTAAAACAGAGGGACAAAGTGTTCATTAATCATCATTTGCTACTCTCAGTGTTCGTTTGCTCACTTCCATGTAACACCATGCTGAGAGAACTGTTTGGGAGAGGTGCCAAAGGCAGCAGAAGTGTAGGCAGAGTGAAGATTTGGGAGATAGAAGTTCCCAGCTACAAGCTCCAGTATGATCTCTATGCTGCTTTAGTATGCCTTTAGGTGAACAGACTTCAGTCCCAATCCCTCTGCTCAGGCTTCATGCTGTTAGGTAAGAGATAGTTGCCCCAGGAGTCACAACATTGGGCTAGAATTACACTGACAAGGGTGTTTTAGTTTGGGCACTAGGTAGCTATGGGGGACTTGGCTTAATTCCAGCATGTAAAAGGAGTGTATCTCTGGTTAGACCTCTACATGTATGTTTGGCTATTTTCTCTAATGACAGTGAAGTTTATCCTCCTGGATACTTATTTTGCTAGCTACTTGAAGCTATACTTTTTTTTTTTTTTTACCCTTCAGTCAGCTAAAGAAAGAGGCTAAATACAAAACAAAACAAATCCAGCAAGACTAAATAACATTTTTGGGGTAATTTAACATTGGCATAGGTCATCTAATCGTAGTAGGCTTTACCTTCACTAGAAGCATTTCCTTACTTAAGGAAAGAAACCCATCTAGTGCAAGACTCCACACTTCCCTTACCAGTATGGATCAATTCTTCTCCATTTCAGTGCACCATTTCCCCATTATCCTTTTATCTCATACTTCCAAGTTTCGTAAAACAGCCATACAACTTGCAGAGAACTTGAGGCAATCTTTTCATGGTATTCACCATTGGTAGGGACTCAGAAGGATCACAGCCACTGTTAAAATCTGCATTTCAGTGAGGAAACTGCCCACTTACACAAGCCCAGAAAATAATCAGAGACCTAGAAAATTCAGCCTACATGATAAGTTAGAATGAATGGGGGAGGAGAAGTGTAAAGAAATGAAGGCTTAGAGAAGGTATAATCATAATTTTCAAATACATAAAGGGTCTTTGTGAAGAGACAAGAACAAGCTTCCTGCTTTCAGCACCCTTGTTAACATAAGGGAGAAAGTATTTCATCTGCAGTAAGGAAGGTTCAGATGGCATATTAGGATGACAGTAACAGCTAAGCAGTGGATAGATGGCCTGCAGAATGATCAGATCTCCATCAATGGAGATTTTTAGCAGATCACAGAATCACAGAATTGTGGAAGTCTTTGGGTTGGACCTTTTAAAGCTCTTGCAATTCAATTCCCTTGTAACAAGCAGGAACATCTTCAACTAGATCAGGTTGCTCAGAGCCCCATCCAACCTGACCATGAATGTTTCCAGGGACGGGATATTAACCAGCTCTCAGGGAAACCTCTACCAATGTTTCACCACCCTCACTGTAAAAACTGCTTTCTTACATCTAATCTAAATCAATCCTCCTTCACTTTAAAACCATTACCTCTTGTCCTATTGTAACAAGCATGTTAAACCTTTCCTATAGGCCTCCTTCAAGTAATGGAAGGCCACAATGGTCTCCCTGGAGCTGTCCCTTTTCCAGGCTGAACAACCCTCATGGGAGAGGTGCTCCAGCCCTCTGATCAACTTTGTGGTATTCCTCTGGATAAGCAAGTCAAAATTTACCTACAGGTATATGTGATATTGCTCCAAGTCAGGGGTTCTAAATACCTCAGGGGTCCTTTCCAGCCCCCTGGGTCAGTGAACCTCTATGCATGAGGTCACACAATAGATGTGGTCAGAGTAAAAAGACCAGGTTACAGAGGGCCACTGGTATGGGACTTCTGCACCCAGCAGCACTTTGTGTTACAAGCCTTAGGAGGAAGCACCACCTGAATGAAATGCGATCATGCTGTAAGAGTTTTCTTGAAGGGAAGAAGCATTCAGAACTATCTAAAAGGTGATCAAAATCCTGATTTGCCTGAGCCACTTTGCAAGACAGATCCTTAGTTGATTTGATAGGACTGAATTTTGTTCAGGTCTCACAAATTTTATACCAGGTTTTGTGTTCTGCTTTCTCAGAGGAGTTCAGTTTATTCATGAATTACTAGAATGAAATATAGCTACAGCCTCAACTCTTAATAACTTTGGAAGTAAAGACCAAGTTTGTTACACTGCATCCAGGAAGCAGTACAAGCACAGACTTGATGCATATATATAGTACATATATATATACACACACATAAACCAGAGCTGTCAGAAAACTGAGCATCTGTGTTTTGTATTTGCAGAAACCTATACAAACCCTCACAATTCACTTCAGATTGCATGAGTTCCAGTTATCTGATGTGCCTGTGATAAACATGGGGGTTATTACATCCTGAGTTATTGTCCACAAAAAAATAACTTAATTTCCTAATAAATTAAAATGTGGAAAAACAGGGATTTTTCAGACTGATGCATAGATGACACTGAGATTTTCAATATCCTGATGAACTAGGTCTGTTTACTGTGGACAAAAGACAGTGACTGTACTTTAGCCAGTTCTTTGTAGCACCTCTCTTTGAGGACAAACAGCGTTTTATTCTGGCTTAAGTCCAACTGAACCAACTGCTTTCATCAAGAACATTTTTTAGATACTCTGACAGAGTGGCAAAGGCACTCAAAATGTGATTAATGGCAACGGGAGATCATAACAAAGGTTACAGTTTTTTCAGCTGTTTGCCACTGTTCTTAAACCAGAGATTTGGATGTGTACTGGCCAGCTATTTCACCTGCTGATGCAGGGCAGTTTTCATATGGCAGATGAAGATTACACTGGAGTTCTGGTAGGCAAATGTAACAAAGATGGACAGGGTAATTGAAACTCTATTAGTCCATCTTCATGCTGTTATCTAACCAAAATCCTTTGAATTGAATGTCCCAGGCCTCAGTACAAACCTCATGATTTATGTATGCCAAAAGCTGCTTTCAAAAACATTTATCCTTTTACCATCTCCCATGAGCATCAAAATGTCCAGCGTGTCTAGCAGGATGCCATGTATTTATTTTCCATGTTGCTCACAAGGAAAAGCTGCTTTAGTAAAACCACATGGGGTGGCAAGCAGTCTTAAGGAACAGAAGGTTCCTGTTGATTACCCCATTCGGTCTCCTCCCTGTGGCAGAAACAGGTAAGACGTGATTTTTCTACCAATTTCATTGACAGGAAAATAACCACTTTTAGAATCAGGGCTAATGAGCTAGAAATGTACAAGAACAAAAAAATTGCTCAAAACCTTTAAATACGGACACTAAAATGCAGCTATTTGACATGCTGAGCCACAACAATGACACATGATTTATTGATTAGTCGCCACCACATGATGGAAGCTCAACTAGTCATTTAAAATACCCATATTATCTTGGAAATGTTCCTATGAATAAAAAGGTAAAATACAGCCTCTGTGTAATAGTCTATACTTTATTTTTCTATCAGAACTGAAGTGTCATTGATGAATTCCGATTGGTCAAAGTCTTTTAAAAAGATAAATGCTTCTCTAATGCTGTTGTACAATCTTAAACTCATCCTGTTTAAGCTGTATGCTAAACTGCTGTAGTCCAGATACACTTGAATGGTATAAACACAAAATTTCTGCAATATGTAT
Organism: Myiotriccus ornatus; assembly: GCA_036023395.1. Taxonomy (NCBI): domain Eukaryota; kingdom Metazoa; phylum Chordata; class Aves; order Passeriformes; family Tyrannidae; genus Myiotriccus; species Myiotriccus ornatus. The sequence goes on along the minus strand of JAYRBT010000042.1, from coordinate 19,674,880 downwards.
TTGGAAATTAATAATTATACAGTATCTGAGGTTACTGATGTAAAAAGATGCATTATTTTCAGCACAGAATAATTAAATCTGATTTTCCACTTCCAAACAGAACTGTGTAATCACGGACTCTTATTTGTAATTGTTTTCCCATAGCCTACCTCTCTAATAAAATGAGTTCAAATATTAGTAAATAATGAGATTCTATTTTTTAATACAATATAGATACATTTATAGCAGCATGTATGGCACTTAGCTCATTCTAATAGCCAGTTCTTCAACCAGTTGCAGAATTAGCAATACTGTTGAATGTAAGTATACTGGCTGGGTTTAAAATGAATGTCAGAGTTATGGCTTCGGAGCTGAGCTAGGCAGCTGCCTGAATTAAAGTTGGAAATGCTGGTTTGTCTGGTTTGTATATATACAGGTGTGTGTGTGTGTATGTTTGTGAAGGGTTTATTTAAACAAAAAAAGGAGAAAAAAAAAGGGCAGGCCCAAATATTAATTGTCTATATTTTACATTGATTTTCATTTTAGCTGCATTTTGAAACATCACTAAACTTCTGACTGAATTTTGTTATCGTATTTTGATCTTTTATAATTAAATTCCTCAGAAAATTCAAGATAGCATTAAAAAACACAAGCATTGCCCATATGAACCTCTTCATTAACCAAGGATCTCTTAACTGTGCTCACACACAACCAGGTGCAACTAGGGCAATGTCAGAACATCAGATCTTGACTAAGAGGGCTGCTATTTGTAATAGTTATACATATTCATATAGATATTGCATACATCCATTTAAGGCTTTCTGTGGATTCTACATGGAAGTATCCAGGACTTTCTGGGTTTTTATCTCATACTTTTGTGCAGCAATTTATATCTGTAACAAAGCATACATAAAATGTTTGCTAAACAAAAGCAAAATTCTGACTGGGTAGCATTTTGCACAGGGGTAAACAAATTTTGTACAGTGGTAAACAAATGTATTATTTACAACACATTTAATCAAGAGAGGGTTGGTTAGGAAATACCAAAACTCAATTGCTTCGGGTGATTTAAATATTTTCTAGCATCAAAGGAAAAAAAATGAACGGAATTGGATAATTAATCTGAGATTATTTTACCCTTAAATTTTTTTTTTTTGAATTGCTGGAAAAGGGACACTGAGAAATCCATCAGCCAAAAACCAACCCCAAATGTATACAAATCGATCTGCCATGTAAGCTTGGTGCAAAGGGCATGAAAATCAGGATGTGCACAGTGACATTTCACAAATCTAATAATAACATCTTAGATTTATCTGGCACTTTTCATCCATAAAAAATAGATTCCAGGGTGATTTATGGACTGTAAAAAATATAAATATGTATATTTGGGTCATTTCAGTCACTAGCAGAAGAAGATGCAGTGCCCTATCCAAACCAAAGACATCAAATGGAGAGTGAAAAAGTCCTATAGATCCCTTGTTTATATCTTTGCCATGAGACTAAAAATTGTTCAGGTAGTGTTCTACTTCTTGTGCTCTTTGCTTTCCCATTATTGATATAAATTTCTTATAAAGGATAGTGGTAGCAGGAGTGCAAGGGCAGGTCAAGTCTCAACTGTTGCCTGGTACAGCAGACACATGGCTGCTTAACGAGGAAGAGTCCTTTCCCCTTTCTTACCTTCCCCACCCTTCAGAAGAGACCTGAGATATAGGACATCCCCAAGCAAGCTGCAAGGAGGTTGCTCAGATATATGGGCATGCAGACAATGAAAATTTTCAGCACATAGAAAGTGCAATTTTCATAACTTTAAAGGGTTTGATGTTCTTTTTTAGTTGTTTGGGTTGCTCTCAGGTTATCTCTATGACCACAGGGCAACAACCTTCTTTCCTAAAGACTGATAATCAATCATTTGACTGTTTATCTGCCAATCAACCCCTCATAAAAGTGTCAGAACACACTGGCTAGTTGCAAACAAATGAATAAAAGAGGTAGAAGCCTCAAAGATAATTAAGTTCCCAGGGATTTGTGAGCATCAGTGACTAGAGACTCAAATTAGTTTTCCAACAGAGAGACACAGGAGGAACTCGGCTGTTAAGGGCTGTGCTTGGCAGCAGCCAGCCACCCCCGCAGCACAGGCAGCCGTGCAGGGCAGGCAGCACTGGTGCTGCTTCAGAGCTGCAACACGGGCTGCTTCTCACCACCAAGAAGAGATGTCATACTGGACATGAAAGAGAAATGGAAGATGAGGTTATGGCAATGAGTGAGTCAGAGGTGAAACCACAGGAAACTTGGCTTCATTAGTTCTGTTGCTCTTAGAACAAGGTGTTTTTAATAACGACTGGAAATTCATCTCTTTTCTACAGGCCTTGCGGGTGTCGGCAGTAGGAAGGATACTGTGCATGGCTGTGTCTTGGATAAAATTGAGAACTGACAGCACTGGGAAGAGAAGCAGGGAAAAGGCACAGGTGCTGTATTCAGTGCAAAAGAAAATAAGAGGCAGAAAAAATTCAGGAGGACATGCAGAAAAATGAACAGGTGACAACAAGGTGAGGAGGGAAAGAGGAAATGTGGAGGAAGGAAATAAGTAGGAAATTGAAATCTGGACTAGAGTTCTATTCACACGCAGCCCCATTATCTGTGTTCTGATGCTGGAGAGGCAGGAAGCAAAGCTTTCCACCCTGAGTCACACCCTGTGCATATGCACGACTGCAGTGAAGATCCCCAGCAGTCTGGAAAGCTGTTAATCATTCAGTCCTTTACCTGTTGCTCTTTTCTAGGCATCTCTGCATTAAGGATTTAATTTGACCTCTTTTCTTTTTTTTTCTTTTTTTTTTCTTTTTTTGTGGGTGGTGATAAGGGAGGGAATAATCCTTCAGCTGCAAATAGCAGGTTTTGATGTGCAGCTGTTTATCTGGGTTCACTGGGGAATATCTCCCTGTATCACTTCTCCATGGGGCAGAAGAATAGTGTGCTGGCTCCAAGACAAGGAAGGGCTGATAGCAGGCAGAAGACCATCTTATGAACACTTTATACCTTTGCAAGTGGGCTGAGTGCTGAATTCAGCACCGAATTCAGTAACCAAAACGCTGCAGCACACATTTGTGCCCCAGCTGGCAGAAGCACAGGCATATTGATTCCACGCTGCTGCTTTAGCACATCCACATGTGCCTGGCAGAGCAACAACTTACGGAAGCTTAGCAGAGAAGACAGCTATCCTTGGGTGGGATGCCGTGTGGCCACTTAGAGCCCCAGTTCAGCTTCATAATCCCTGTCACACTTGGCAAGGTCAAATGCACAGCAACTAATTGTTACGGACTGGATGAGGATTCAGCACAGCTTCACCAGCTCGTCTGCTGAGTTAAATAAACTGCCACTGTTGCTCTGGTTCTGTATATGTCCACAGGCAGTTTTCTAAAAAAAAAAAAGTTTTCATGAGGCAGAGCAACAGGAGCTGAACAGGAGCTGGAGGAAACTGTTCCAGCCAGAAGAAACCATGTTGTGTGTTGGGAGGGGGCCAAGGCTTAGATTTAACCTGGGTACAGCCACTGTGAGGCAGCAGAAGTATGGCAAGTACAGTCCTGGTTAATGATCATCAGATGGAACACATGTGGGCTCACACCTGGGGCTTGTCCCCACAGTAAGGAGAGAAGATCACCAGGTTTGAAGCAGGAAGGGTGGGAGGACGAGTGATGGAGACCCCAACAAAAGGCCCTTGAGCAGAGCATGCTGGGAGGCAGGGATTAACAGCCCAGGGCACAAGGAGAGCTGCCGGGCTGGTAATTCCAAGGCATTCTGCCAAAAGTTTGGGTACAACCTGGCCAGGAGCCCAGACATTGAAAAAGCAGCCTGGAAAGTGAGGTGTTACCAAGCCCATTAGCAGCCTGCGAGTTTCTCCTTCCTGGATTCCTCTCAATTATTTCAGGACATGACTAACACAATTTTCCTAGGGAAGTCCCATCTCTCTCTTCACATTCCCCTTCTCTCTTCCCGTAAGTGAAGAGGTACAGAATGGGGATCCAGATCTTCTGAAAGACTGCGATTATGCCAGAGCTGTTTCTTCTCATCTGACAGTGACTCAGCCCAGTCAGGTGAAGAGCAGGAAGGAAAAGCAAACAAACAAGGACAAGGGCCTTCTGGTGCAGGTTAGCACAAAAACTGGGCCAGACTGGCAAGACCCAGCTAGCACAGTCTGTCTCTTCTGTGCAACCCCAGAGGGAAGACCCCACAAAATACTGTATTACATTTGAAGGGTCCCAACACACCGGTAAGTCTGCAGTGGCACTTGGCACAGCCACAGTCTGAAAGCCAGATTTAACATCTCCTCCAAGTCTAACTTCACTCTTGCCCAGGTTTTTGGAGTTGATTTTTATTTATTTGGTATTTGTTGCTGTTCTGAGATGCAAAGGCAACTTTTCAGCAACTTCCAGTTTGGGAAATATGGCTTTTGGACCAGCTGTCTCCTGTTGTTTCAGCAGGGAGCCCAACACAGAGCATTTAATGAAGCTGCGCTCAAAGTGCCAACAGCAGTTAATGAATTACTCCTTATAACATTGCTGGTCCACATTTGACTAATGGAAAGTTACAAAGTCTAAACAACTTGCCCAAAGCTTAACTGAGCCATTCTTCTAAGTCATCCCTCTTTTTAATAGATATCCCCTACATTAGTTATAGTTGAGGCAAATTTGACATCTGATCATGATGCTAAAGCAATGTGATGCTGTGTTCACATGCAAGTGGGAAATGGGCTCTGCAATAACTCTGTGGCTTGTTTCTGGGGAAAGGCAGGAGAAATTTACACACAGGGTTTTTAGTGGAGTGCTTGAGAAAGAGAAAGGACCTGCAGAAATTGTGATTGCAGAGAGTTTACCTAAGAGGGATAAACCCTGGAGTACTTCAAGTTCAGTAAAAGTGATGCCAGGGAACATATTTTGGGCCCCCTACAACGACAGGGCAAGGTGTGAAAGAAGAGAGGCAACCTCCGCGTGCTCAGAGCCTTCGATCAGGGGATGAGGGGAGGGAATTACGCTGTGTCTACATATTCAGGAGCCTCTCTAAAACACCGCCAGGATCTGACAGGTACCCCACGCCCTTTAGGTACAGACCAGCAGGTAGACCCTTCGCCTGGAGAGCGCCGCGGAGGCCAAGCCCCGGCCGCGGGCAGAGCTGCCCAGAGGCGCCGGGCAGCGCCGCCCCGGCAGTGCCGCTGCTCCCCGCTGTTCGCCCCCGGGCCCCGCGGGGTCTCGGCGCCCCCGGCGCTGGAGCTGCCGTCCCCGGCGCGGCGCCGGTTCCCCGGCGGGGCTCGGCGCACCCCCAGTTCTCCGGGAGTGCTCGGCACCGCGGGCGGCCCCGCTCCGCCTGCCTGCCGGGCAAAACAAAGCGGAGAAGGGGAAAGGAAAATGGGGAGAAAGTACGGTTCCAGCCGCCTCCCGGCCCTCCGTCTGGATCTCTCTGTATGAGACAGCGCTGCCAGCGGATCCTGACCGGGGGCAGGGGGTGGAGAGAGGAGGAGGAGGAGAACGGACGGAGGGAGGGAGAGAGGGAGGGAGAGAAGGAGGGACGAACGGGAGCCTCTCTCCTTCCCTGGGCTGTTTTTTCAGTTTCCTGTCTCGCATTGTGCTCACAGCGGATATGTGCTGCGCCTACAGGTGTGTCCCCTCCTCGCAGCTTTTCCCCGGCTCCCAAGCGTAGGCTCTGGCTGTCGGGGGGGCGGCGGCGGATCGCGACCGCCATGTGATGATTATTTCTCTTGGGGCGGTTTCTCTCTCCTCTCGCTCTCTGCCTCCCCCTCTCTCGCTCCCCGCCGCTCTCCTCCCTCCTCCTGGAGGTGGCCGCAGCCGCTGCCGCCTTCGCGCTGACTCCGGCTGCGGTGGCGGCGGCGGGGCCCGCCGGGAGCATGGGCGGCCGCCGAGAGCTGCCGTAGCGTCTCTGTCCAGCCCGCCGCCACCCGCCCAGGGCTCCCGGGGCCGCCGCTCCCGCTCGGGCAACTCGGACGGTCCGAGCCCGCGGGCTCCCTCCCGCCGGCGCCTGCACCTGTTGAAGGTAACGCAGCCCCAGCCCTGCCGCCGAGCGCCGCGGGATGGGGCGCGGGGTGGGGGTGGAGGCGGATTCCTCGGCGACTTCCCTCCGTCTCCCCCATCTCTGGAGCTGCTGAGTCGCGGACAGAGCAGCTTCTCCCCTCCTCGGCTGCGGGGCCAGGGCTGGGAAGGCGGGGGCAGGCAGCGGGGGCCGGGGCTGAGAGAGCTTTCCTTCGTGCTGTCCGCGCCCAGATGGTTTTGGTTAAGGGGCTCCCGGGCGGCGACTCCGGACTCGGAGCGCTTTTCCCAGCCGTCTTGCAGGGCGAGGGGGGAGGCGCGGGGAGGCGGCTCCTCCCGGCCAGCAGCCGGGGAGCGCCGGTGCCCGGCGAGCTCTCGCCGCCCCCGCCGCGGAGCGCAGCCCTGCTCGGCGGAGCCTGGCTGCTCTTCCCGGGAGTTTCGCAACCCCGCGGCGCAGCCGGGGTCAGCAGCCCCGGTGTCGCTGCTGGCCCTGGCCCTGGCCCGGCGCCAGCCCCCCGCTCCCTCTGCACACCGCCGGCTGGGGAGCTCATTTGGGTTTTCCTGCAAACGCGTTTTTTCTCTTTTCAGTGACAGCTTTAAACTTTCTTTCCGAACTGTTAATTAGATACACTGTACTTTGCTCGCGTTCCGTGCAGACGAATGGGAGTGCGAGGCTGGAAAGGCTTGTGACTCAAGGCATAGATATTCGGGAGGTGAAGAACACATTTGCATGCCGCGTTTACCCGGGCTGTACCTGTGATTTGTTACTTTGCTTTCTCCGAGACTTCATTAGTCTTGGTGACACCAGGAGACGGAAGGGATCTGTAGCAATTTTGGTACTTTCGGGGTTACTCAGACACCCGGGTGAATATACAAAGAAGGAAGTGTAAGTTTATTGCCTCTCTGAAATCCAATGGAAAATAGCTTTTGTCCATAAGTAACAATACTGCGGTCCTGTCCCTATCGTTGAGTTTGTCATCAAACGATAACTTGCGTGTGAGGGAACTCGATGCTTTTGTAACTAAGGCTGTTACCTTGAATGTGATGATTAGCTTATTGAACACCAGAGGGAACTCTGAATAGGTAATTCATTCTAGGAAGATATATGCTTATTTTACTGTTTATATTCTCATTACAGTGGAATCTAGGAGGAAGCAAAGGTTGATAAGTAATAGGCTGCTGGTATGTACCTAGGATTGGCTTCAGTTTTCTTTACAGTTCCTTTCAAAAGATGTCAGCTTTAAAGTTGTGCTGAAAAATATTTCTTTCCCCCCACCCCCCCTTTCCAAAGCTTGAAATACACAGCTGGTCTTGCAAGGTTTGGATGCTCATGATGGTCTGTTACAACAGCACTGATGACCAGGCTTCTTTGATAGTCCTGGATTATCAACAGCATGGGAGTGATAGCACAATAAATACACTTGTGACTCTGACTTATACTCCAGGAGCTGACGTATTCAGCTGTTCATCCTGTCCCTTTGCCAGAGGTTACTCTCCCATTCAGTGTTGTTTTCTATTGAACTTTGAATCCGCCAGAGTTTATAGATGGGCATATGAATGTAAACTGTATTTTATGGCTATTCATGTTAGTATGTGATGTTGTGAAGTCTGGTAGCATGGGTTTCCTGTTCATCGCTCTGTCCTGACAGATGCACAAGGCAAAGAATTGAAATCAGCTGAATCAAGCTGCAGTTGTGAACCATAGTCCATTGGCACCTACATTTTTCTGAAATGGCAAATGTGACTCCAGTGAACTACCTTGTACCAGGTCTCGGTGGGCAGTGGTAGCAGGGAGGAAGCTCTGCACAAGAGCCTGTGTGACATTCTTGATAGGCTGATCACACCACACAGGGTTCTGGGTTTCAGAATGATGTAGTAGATCATAGAATCATAGAATCAGCCAGGTTGGAAAAGACCTCTGAGGTAATCAAATCCTACTAAAACATGGCCCCAAGTGCCACATCCACTCTCATCTTAAAAACTTCCAGGGATGGAGAATCCACCACCTCCCTGGGCAGCCCATTTCAATGCCTGATTACCCTCTCTGTAAAGAATTTCTTCCTAATCTCTAACCTAAATCTCCCCTGGCAGAGCTTAAGACCATGCCCTCTTGTCTTACTGATAGCTGCCTGGGAAAAGAGATCAACCCCCATCTGGCTACAACCTCCTTTCAGGTAGTTGTAGAGAGTGATGAGGTCTCCCCTGAGCCTTCTCTTTTCCAGGCTAAACAACCCCAGCTCCCTCAGC
>JAYRBT010000042.1:19635111-19666522 GCA_036023395.1 Myiotriccus ornatus | reverse complement strand
CTGTGCCCAGCCTGTAGCGCTGCAGGGGGTTGTGGCCAAAGTGCAGGACCCGGCACTTGGCCTTGTTGAACTTCATCCCGTGAGAATCAGCCCAACTCTCTAGTCTGTCCAGGTCCCTCTACAGAGCCCTCCTGCCTTCCAGCTGATTGACATTCCCCCTAAACATAGTGTCATTTGCAAATTTGCTAAGAGGTGCACCCAAACAACCACCTCTTCCTCTCTTCCTCCTTCATCCATTCTGGGAATTAGAAATTGACCAAAGTATTTTTTGTTTTTAGCAAAGTCTTGCTTTGTACATCTGACTTAAAGACCTGTTATGTAAAACATCCTCACTAAGGCCACAGCCTTCTTCTGCCTGAATTTTCCTACAGATGATGTTGGAAGTTGGATAAAGGCTTTACAAAACTGGGAGCTGTTTGCCTTGCATGCAGAAGCTCCCAAAGAACAAATTACATTTTGAAGGGAGAGCTCTTCTTGAATGCCTATTAAGAACAAAAAAGTCCTGCTTACTTGTTGCTAGTGGGTTTGGTTTCTGGCTTAGTTTTGAGAAAATGGTTTGCATATTTATTTATTTTTATGAAGATGTAATACGAAGCATTTGTCTTCCTGTAATGGCTATAATTTGGAACTTTTCATACACTTTTAAATTATTTATTGTAAGAAGCACTGAATGAACATATTTGTTACACTAGTGTCACATTCAGAATATTGAATTACAATTGTAAAATTAAGGTAACAAGCTTAAATTGTGGTTTGCAACTTTAAGATCTTGCCAGCAAGCAGTTAATGGCAACATCAACTGCTAGAAAACTAATTGCTACCATTCTTTTACTGTCATTTTGTTCTCACTCTCCTCCACTCAGACTGTTCTCAAGAGATATCATGAATATTCACCAAAATAGCTTGGCATTGTCACTTATGCAATTTCTCATCAGATCCAATGTGTTGATGAGCTAATGTGCACTTGATTAAATGTACTTGATTTATGCAAACAGAAACTCTAGGTCCTTCTTGAAGTAAAGCTAGCACCTGCACAGCTGTTAGTGAGATGAGAGTCTAACTAATTAATATGGAATTAAATAAACAAACAACCCCAGTGTGGTGTTCCTCCTACTATGTCACCTTTATCTTTTAGTTCAACTCAGTAGTGGATATTTATTTTGGCTTTTCTCGCAGGTTTTCCTGTGCACTGTGGGAAGTTGTAAAGCTCAGCTTGTAGTGGAGAGTCTTCTTCTATTTAAATGGCTACCATTAGGAAAAAAACCCCAACCAAACAAGAAAAAGAACATTAGTAGCTGTATTAAAGCCAGGAGTAACTAGAATTAGTGGAATATTACTTTAGGAGTTATGTGTAAGTACAAGTCTGACTTGGATTTTATACTGAGCAGTTAATTCTTGTTTAAATGAAATAAAATAAAATCACACAGCCTAAGTCATTGAGGGGGTGTTTGTTTTAGTAAAAAACAGTATATGGATAGTAAGTGGTTTAGCCTCCTACTGTTTTAATTGGTCAAAACTCACATAGACAAAGTGGAAATAAGGAATTAAAGACAGGCATTTCATTTAACCATCAGTGTTTTATTGGTACAAAAAGCTCTCTATTTATAAAACTGCTCAAATCTGGCTACAAAAAGAGGGTGTGGAGTCCTTGCCCCTGGAGGCAGCAGAGTATGGATGGAGGAGGGAAAGGACATATGCTTGCCCAAGGCCTGGAGCAACCAGGCAGACTGGAAAGCTGTTCAGGTGGTCTTTTGGAGATGAGACTTACTTTCTTTAGGCAGATAGTAATTTGGTTATCTGTTAAAGTCATGTATTTCCATTTTTATCTCTGCAGTTAAATCTCTGGAAATACATAGCTTTTGGATTTGAGTTTCCGTCTCAGGTGGTTGAGGAAAGAGTTACTTGTTGATATAATGTCCCAAAGTGTCTGTGCTTAACAAATACTACTAACAATGATTCAAAGAAATCTCAGGGTCAACCTGATGATCAGCCCCTGCTCAACTGCTCAATCTGACACCATCATAACATGAGACAGACTTTGTCCCCAGGAGTGCGTCAGCAGAGCTGTGGTTACTAGCTACATGCTTGTTCGGACACTCGGTTTCTCTTTGCAATTTAGCTTCTGGGAGCTGGCGCCAGCATGGATTGATGATTAGCTCTGTGCTGAGTTTCCCAGGCTTGGGAGCCTCAGGACTCATCAGTGGACAGAGTTCACCTGGCACCTTCTGAAACACTTCCGACCTTGCTCCATCTTTGCAGTTAGCTTCCAAGTTTCTGCCTTTCTAGCTTCACTTTTGTAATGCCATCTTCTACCTCCTGCCCTTGGTCAAACTGCTTTGTGATCCTGGAAACAAGTGAATTCAGTAGTTTTAATTTATTCTATCAAAGTGTGACTTTTCAAGATGTCAGTTATCTGATTAAAACCGTACTCCTAGTTTTCACTCATTTTTCTTGTTAACTTGCATCACTAATTAAGGGCCACAAGTAAAAAGTGAAGGCAGTCAGTCTTATGTCTGTGCCCAGCAAAGTCACGTCACAGATCCTTCTGGAAGCTATGCTAAGGCATATGCAAAAGAAGAAAGTGATTTGTGACAGCCAAAATGGCTTCAGTGTGGGCAAACCATGCCGAACGAAGTTGGTGGCCTTCTATAACCAGGGTTAGAGCATTGGTGGATAAGCCAAGAGCAACCGACATCGTCTACGTGGACTTGTGCAAAGCATTTAACATTGTACCACATGACATTGTTGTCTAAACTGGAGAGATGTGGATTTGACAGATGGACCACTCAGTGGATAAGGAATTGGCTGGATGGTTGCACTCAAAGAGTTGCAGTGAATGGCTTGATGTCCAAGTGGAGTCCAGTGATGAGGGATGTTCCTCAGACATCAGTACTGGGACTGGAGCTGTTTATCATTGTCAGCAACATGGATAGTGGGATTGACTGCACACTCAGCAAGCCTGCCAAAGACACCAAGCTGTGTGGTGCAGCTGATATTCTGAAGGGAAGGAATGCCATCCAGAGGGACCTTGACAGGTGGACAGCTTGAGAGGTGGGCCTGTGTGACCCTCTCGAAGTTCAACAAGGCCAAGAGCAAGGTCATGCACATCGGTTGAGGAAATCCCAAGCACAGATACAGGATGGGTGGAGAATGGATTGAGAGCAACCCTGAGGAGAAGGATTCAGGGATATTGGTTAACAAGAAACTCAGCATGTTCCAGGAACATGCACTTGCAACCCAGAAAGTCAACTGTATTTGGGGCCGTTTTGAAAGAAGCATGGCCAGCAGGTTGGTAGCAATGTAAGAAAGCTGTGGAACTGTTGGAGCTACTCCAGAGGAGGGCCGTTAAGATGATGAGCGGGCTGTAGCTCCTATCCTATGAAGACAGATTGAGAGAGTCAGGGTTGTTCAGCCCAGAAAAGAGAAGGCTTTGGGGTGACCTTATTGCAGTCTTCCAGTACCTGAAGGGATCTTACAGGAGAGACAGGGCAAAACTATTTACAAGAGCATGTAGTGACAGGACAAGGGGGAGTGTGTTCAAATTGAAAGAGAGTAGATTTAGATTAGATACTATGAAAAAATACTGTGAGGTTGGGGAGGCACTGGAATGGATTGCCCAGGGAAGTTGTGGATGCCCCATTCATGGAAGTGTTCAAGGCCAGGTTGGATGTGGCTTTGAACAACCTGCTGTAGTGGAAGTTGTCCAGGGGTGTTAGAACAAGATTATCTTTGAGGTCCCTTCCAACTCAGGATGTTCTGTGATTCTATGATTTGCGTAATTTGCAGTGAATGGTTTTTGTATTACTTGACAATCACAGTTTTCTTTATGTTGTAGAGGTCTTCTTGCCACCTTTCTTTCATTCTTTCTGTCTTTGTTTTTTAAAAGCCTTCTCCATTTTACAACAATCCAGGAAGCTGTTTAGAATCTTTGCCCTTACGCTGTCCTCCTTCTGTGCTGCACCTTCAAGGTAGACGAGTCAGGAGCACTCTGTCAGATGATGTACACAGGAACTGCATTGGTCAACATGGTTTTAAATAAAAATTCATGGGATATTTAGCACTTAAACTGAATTGTTCCAGAACTTACTTTTTTACACCAGGGTATGCTCATGCTAATTGCTGAATAGACCTGGCAGGCATATTTCTAGTTAAACTGGATTAGGTCTGCATGTCAATTTGGTTGGAAGGAAGCTCTCGTAAACCTGACACTAATCTTGCTATATCTAGAGGAACTGTTAATTTGATAACTCTGTATCTCTGAGGAGGGATGCAGAAATCAAGATTTTTCACATTTCAAGCTTAAAGTTCTGTCTATACTTACATTTTAAATATGTAAAAATACATCTCCTCATGTCTTTTTCCCCAGGGCTCTTGTTTATCTTCTAGATAGTTTAAGAAGAGATCGTATCTCTTTCTGACAAATAAGAGTTGTATGTAAAGAAGATCTAGCTCTTACATTCCTAGTTGCATCACTGTTTAGAATTTATGAAGGACAAGTTTTTTAACCGGTGTTTGCCCAGTAGGAAAATAGCGATTAGTTAAATGTATGCAACCATAGAAAAAAGCAGAGGGCAGAAAATATAAAACAGATTGATTTCATAAGAAGCGTGCAACTGAAATACAGGGTGAGGTCTGCCATCCTGAATCAGGACAGTTTAATAATCTCTTGCTTGGATTTAGACTAGGCATACACAGCAAATAAAAGCTTCTTTCCTAAGGATATGTGGCAGTTGGAATGTTAACAGTAGTAAGCTATGGTTTCCTTCAGCTTGTAGTAGTTAGTCCTTTCCCTTTAATGGATCTGATTATACTCATTGCAGTTGGAAGTCCATAATATGCAACATCTCTCTTAAATACATCAGAAGACTATTAATTTGTCCTTCCTTAGTGTGTTGTCACAGCGTGTGTTGAACTTAGCGTGCTATGTTCATTTAATCAGTACAAGATAAATTGGTATAAACTTAAGGTTGGACCTGTTGAATTGCAAGAGAATGAAAGCAATAGTTTGACCTCTTCTATTTCCGGTCTTATAGGATTATTGGGTAGTTTAAAAGCTCTAAAAAGGTTTTCTGTGCAGTTTTGATTCACAGCAGCAGCAGCTGGACCTTTTCCCTCATGAACTGAGTAATACCTCATGTGAACTGCAGTTGTGGTTGCCATGCATGCACATCACCCATGTGGGTGTAAATTACGAACCTAAAATAACAATGGAAATGGGTGACTTTGGGGATATTTATTTTTCTTCCCACACACACCAACTGGCAGTGGTTTTGTCTGAATGGGTTTTACTCAGGCAGAAAGTGTCTGTGAGTACTTTGAAGAAGTTTTTCAAGAGTAACTCTACAACCATGGAGCTGGCTTCATGACTCGGAACATGCATCTTCTGTGTGCTCTAGGTATTGCCACCCTCTGCCCACCTAAGCTGTTCAGACAAGAAACTTAAAGACTTCCCTTGTCTTGGTAATTCTGAGCCCTAAATGGTGATATGAGTTATGTATTAGTAGACTGGAAAAAACACCAGAGAGGTGACATCTATGTTTATTAGCAGATGGCTTCTTGGTTTGACATTTAGCTAGGGGAAGCATTTCACAGTCCATTATGCATTTGATTCAGTGTTCAGTAGCACTGGTAAAAATGCAGAGCAATATCATTTTGGTGGGGGTTTTTTTACTATTTGATTGAGGGTTTTTTTAGGTTTTGGGTTTTGTTTGGATTTTTTTTTTTTTTTCTAGAATGTCATCCAGAAATTAGGGTCAGAGGAGCTGTCAAATCCCACAATTGTTTAAACATCTCACTTGGCTATTTTTCATAGGTCAAACAAATTCTTGGGCTAAAGCATATCTTATCCTGAAAATACTTAGATGTTTAAGAGTTGTTCCTATTAAGTTTTGCATGTTTAGAATTGCATCTTGTTTCTAACAGGAGCCTTCCATGCTTTTGACTTGCATCTGTTCATCCCTTTTAAGTCTTCTTGTGGCAATATTAAAGAGTTTTTTGTTGCTGATAATTTTTTTTTCCTTAAGGATTATCAAGTAAGTTGTCAGTTGCCTGCGTGGCTTATCAGAAGGACTGCATCCTTAAATCTCATTATACGTAGTCCTTTTGTCCCTCTCTAGATGCTAATTGCTTTTGCAGCTCTACTCTGCAGGTTCTATAATTTTCAACATCTTTTTTTGAGCATCAGCCATGGAACTGGGCACAGTATGTCAGTGTCACTCTTTACCATCACATGCTCCATGCTACCCCATTCAGTATTTCCATCCACTCTCGTATCTTTGCACCTATAAACCATATTAGCCCTGCTAATAACAGTAGAAGCTTTGAATCCCATACTTAGCTATGATGCTATGTTGACCTCATCCCTTTTGGTTGCCTTGCTTCTTTAAGGTCGTGGTCCTCTGATTTGCAAACCTTACCTGCCTCCCAAATTGCTGCATATATCTGAATGGATATATCTGCATTCAGACATCTTAAGACTGTTTTGGTTGGAATTAACCCAGCTTGACAAATAATTGAGTTAACTCTGTGATTTGCTTTCTGTTTTTGTTTATCGTGCTACTAAACCGTGTAATCTGGTAATTTTACCATCAAGGACCTGCGTATATCCAGGTAGCTAATAAAACACCTAAGTAATGTAGAGCATAATTCCAGTTATTTTGAACTGCAAAAGGAGCATTGCAGTTGCATGGTAATGTTACTCACTAATGACAGCTTTTTTGAGATCTTTCAGTCATCTATTTTTTACCTATTTGGCCTATACATTTAGATATCCTGTTTTCAAAATCCTGTTGATTTAATGTTTGTTGATTATGTCATATCTTTAAGCCTTCGATTACTGTATGTGGTGCAAAATCAATACATTTAACCTTCCTTACTCTTAACCTTTTGCATTTATATGGATAAAAATGAGAAATTTTCTGCAATGTCTTGAGATGTCAGTTTGAAAATGATTCCTTGCTTAGGATGCCCATAAACTCACTGAGCAAGCTCTTTATCTTTGACTGTCATATTGCCCAGTCCCTTGTCTTATGTGTTTCTCTGAAGAGTCTTTTCTGTGTCTCTCCCAGCAGGAGCAAGTACACATCAAAAGGCACTGCATCCTGGAAGCTATTTGCACAGAAGCCTGAGGCTCAAGAAGTCCCTTTCACTAGCAACAGCTGTGCTGCTCAGGTGAGCTAAGAACTCATTTGGACTGAGTTTTTTTTTTTTAACCTCCATTTCTGCTTCCAAAGTGTTGTGCTTGTGTCGTGCTGCTTGCTTGAGAAAGAGGAGTTCCTCATGTAGAGCACTGCAGTGTGGTTGGCTTGGTGCGCCGAGACGAGATGGCTGTGTGGGGTTGGTTTGTGTGCTTTGGGTTTAGGTTGAAATACTACAGCTTCAAATGTAGTGTAATAAGCTGGCGTGAAAATGCATTTATTTTGTAATTGTCTTGGATACTGTCTGCTTCAATAGTGATTTTTGTGTGTATTTTTGTAACTCTTGGACCAGTAGTGTCAAATGACATTAAGCAACTTGTGTGCGTGAAGTATCTACAAGTTAACTTAGTTATCAAAACATAGTATCTCAATTGCTCAGAGTAACACTTTCCACTTCGCTTTTGCAATCTGTGTTGCATATGTTGCCATTGTTCAAATTATTGTGCACAGGTGTACTCAGCGAGGACTTTCCAATTTACTTTTCCTGATTGTAGCAATTAGTTATTATCTTTTAATTTTGATCCTTACGCCTGTAAAATGAGTAAATGTAAACAGCATCCTTGAAACTAAACTCTTAATGATATATTCTCCTACTGATAATTTGAAGAGGCAGACTGTGTTTTCTGTTGTCTGTGGTTTAATTAATCTACTTGAATTATACTTGAACTGTAACTCTGGTATCAGAAGAGGGTTTAGCAGCCTTGGAAGTTAGGAGCTCTTGAATGAGGCAGCACTAAAGAATTCCTTTATATTATTACTTAGCTTGTTGGAAGAGACTGGTAAACTTGTGGCCAGAAATGGCTACCAACTTGTGTCCTTTCCTCCCCTCTCACAGACTTCTATTTTCTCACACCTTTCATGGACGATACCTTGGCATGGATGGGGAGGTCTCTGTCCCAAACTGAGATGCTCCTACGTCGTGCTAATAATTCACTGGCATCAGTCAGATGAAACAGGCGTATTTACTGCAATAGCAGAAGAAGTCTGGGCTGCTTTGTGGGTAGGTTTGGTGTCCAGAGTGCCATCTATGGGATCCACTGTAAGCAGTGGGGCAGTGGGATCCTGTAGGTTTCTTGACTGGGGACCTCATCATTGTGGTTTTGGTTTTGCCTTTAGCAAGTAATTTAATCTCTCTCTGATTTTATTTTTCCTCCTGGATTTTCATTTTTTGGGGGAATTTTGTTGCTGCTGTGTTTTGGTTTGTTTTTGTTGTTGTTGTTGCTATTGTTTTAGTTTGTCTTTTGTTGTTGTTGTTTGTTTGTTTTTTAGTTTGGGGGGTTTTTTGTTCTTATTTTTTTGGCATTGCCTCTCTTTGGGGAATTTTGGGAAACCTGTAGCACATTTTAGTGGTATTTTTGTCAGGTATAAGTAGGGCATGTGGATGCTGCAGCATTCCTTGACAAGAAAAGGTGAGGACCTGATAATTCTCTAAGTTATCCTACATTGCCTCCCCAAAAGCCACTATACAAAAGTAGACCTTGCATCCCCAGATTTCCTGGCTTGAGCAAAGCCTCCTACAAAGCACTTTCACATCAGGCTCTCCCTACCCACGGGATGACTTGGCACAGGAGGGAGTGTTTCTGTTCCAAGTGGGTTAGCAGCGGGCACAGACCATCATTCAATGATATGAAATCTTTAGTGGCAGCTCTGCTGTAAGTAGTTCCTGCCATCACTGGCCAGTACCTGCATGGCTGTGCTACCATGACAGTTTTGTGGAGCTATGCAATGGGCTGGCAGCAGAGCTGATCTAGCAATAGACTATAGTATGTACAGTTGTTATATGGCTTTGAAAGAAGTATTTAAAAGTTTCCCTGCATCTCTGCTGTGTTTCACAGAATGGCACTGCAAAGACATGGTTATGTGCAATGTTGGACTGAGATGCTGGAAGGCAACCCCCACACACACCCTGCCCAAGGAAAAAAAAAAAAAGGATTCAAGACCTGCTTAAACTAATTTTGTTTCCAAGTTCTTTGTGTTATCAAGCCCTGCCTGTGTCTGTAGCTCTCTTCTTTTCCTGCCGGTCCTATCCTGGGTGGCCCTATTAGTCCGGGAAGAGGAGACTTTGAGAACAGGGTGTTGAGTTTGTACTTTCAATAGCAGCCATGCTCCTGTTCTTCCATGTATTTGTAGGAATAATATGAAGTGTCTTTAAACTAAATACAGCCCTTTTGCTTAGATCTTGGTAGTGCCTTTTTTCTCTCTGGATGCTCTAAACATCATGTCCATGTGCACTTTGGGAGAGAGCTTTCTCGGTACCTGTTGGTTTTCTTTCTTGGCTGGTGACCTCCAGTGCACTGCTAACGTTCTTTATAGCGTTAAGCATGCACATAGTCACTTCCTTTTCCCTCTTACCTCATTTTAAAAGACTTGAATCTTGTAAATGGGGTGATAATTTCAAAGCAAACAGCTTCCAGTCCTTTCTTGCCAAGTTTTGCCCACAAGGTATGCAAAGTAAACAGAGCAGTTAGGAAATTAGTTATGTACTTTCCCTCCTAGTGCAAGGCATCCCAGGATGGTTCCTAGCCCTTTAAGTAATGAATAAAGGGAGAGATGGAGACTAATACACCCCGAGTTTTGTTTTAATGTATGGAGCCATTGCGCAGACATTTATGTTTTACAAGCTTTAGGAAAACCTTGTAAAATGTGAGACTTTAAAAATCTCCACTATTCATATATTGAACATAAAAGTGTTTTATTGCTTGCAGCAGAGAAAGAAAAGCAAAATACCAAGGATGGGCTAAAAGAAATACAGAGAATTTTCTTCATATGTAAAAAAATAACTTTGAAGCAGACTTTACCTAAGTATGAGGAAGATTCTTGCCTCTGGTAGGCTCTTTGAGGAAGCTTAGAAGGATTTCCATGTGCTGCCATGATGTTTATGGGTTTGATTTGGAAACTGTGTGTCTGGATGATGGAATGACGGGTATGCAGCATTCACAGGGTACAATACCTGTAACAGGATATGAACAGCCTTTGCCAATTGAGCAGTAGAAAAATTTGTTAAATGTGAAAACTAGACCTAAGGTTATTGACCCTGAGGCTTAGCTACAAGGTGTTAGTGTGGCTGTAAAGGAGAATAACCATTATGTGATCCCCTCCAATGGAGGTAGGGCAGGTCCCTGGAGTACGAGGCCTGAAGGAATTCAAATCAACAGCTGAGTTATAATCTAATGAGTCCATGAGCACAAACATAACTTCAGTTTAAAGCTCCTGCATGTGGCAGCACAAATAGAAAGCTGGAGCCCTCCTGGTTCCAAATGAAGGTCCTTCATTAGCAATTTTACTCCCTTAGCATGCCTCAAAGGGCATTATCATAATAACTCGTAGTGGTTCTCCTTCACACATTTCTATCCACTTCTTAAAAGTAGCTCTATGCATGGAGTGTGCTCTACTCATTTTCAGAAACAGGATCTCTGTTAAAAAAAAAAAAAAAAGAAAAGAAAAAGAAAAAAACACGAATGTATTATATACAATATGTACAATATATTTTATTGTTACAGTTGATGTGTTTTTAAAGGAAAGTATGTCCTGTCATATGGAAACTTTCCCTTTGTGTTTCCCAAGTGAAGGTTATGAAATTTGCTGAAGGTGGGGGTTTTTTCCCTAGAAATTCCTTGAGTACCATAAACATTAATTTAAAACACCCGAAAGAATGTCTGTCTTCTGGAAATATCTGTCTTCTGGAGTATTTCAGCTGTACTTGTGCCAAAAGCAAAGCAGTGAACTCAGCTGCAAGGGCCTAGTTTGGCTGTACTTGTAGTCCCTAGAATGCATAGGCTGATTTTTTTTTTTTTTTTTTTAAATACAGATTTAACGCTAAGCTCTTATGTTTACTGGAGGGAGAGGAAATATTACACTTTGAGTAAAATTTTTAGTCATTTATATATACATATATTAGTCACAATGTAAGGATGATGTGTTCGTGGAATTTCTTTTTAAATAGCTGTACTTCAATACAGTATGAGCTCAAACATCCCAAACCACACATTTTTTTCACTCTTTAGTTCAAATAAACCTTACTTCAATTGACATATATTTTTTTTTCCTGAGTGAAATTATGACTACCCTCTTTACAAACCAAAGAGAGATAAGACATTGAGTTAGCCTTCGTCTTAGCATAGCCACCATAAAGCAGGCACTGCTTTATAAGATTTGATTCAGCATCTGCTTTTTACCTGTGAACCCTTAATGAGGTTAAAGCTGTCCAGGTAAATACAATTACAGATGTGATGCAAATCATACCAAAGCCAGGAAATCATCAGCCCAGAAGCTTTATGTATGAACAAGAAATTGTCAGAGTAACCTTCTCTTCAGTACATACCCATTCCCATTCTCTTCCCATCTTCTGGGGAAGAAAAGGCAGTGGTAGTCAGTGGGATAGACTGTGCCTTTCTGGCTTACTCTGTGCAAAGATCAGCAAACCAGATAGTAATGCAGATTTTTTATTTTTCGTCCTTTGAGTGGCTGTTTGAAAGGCTTTCCCCTTGCTCTGTGGGCAGACAGAAGGCAACATTTTATCTCCTTCTCTATCACAGTTACAATAGCCTTTTTTGCTTTTTTTTTTCAGACTGTATGTTAAGTATAGTGGGGATAGTATGCTTACTTTTCATCCTTTCTCCATCCTGGAGAAACCTGGCAGCAGACTGCTGAGTGATGGGAAGGTTGGCTAATGTGAGCAGTCTTGCTGTTGCGCCATATTATTTGGCAGTCGCTTCATATTATTTGGCTGTTTGAAGCAGATATAAAAAAAACTTGGTTCCATCTATGGAACCCATCTATGTTGGGTTTTATCTCTTTGGTGTGATGAGGCTGCACATGTGAAAGTTTTGAGAATGCTGGAATATTTTTCCTGTTTCTAATTTTAGCTATAAATATCTATGGCCTACTTAAATAAGATTAACCTGTGTACCTCAAACTGAATACCAGATTACAAGAAAATCAGATTGCTTTCTTCAAGTGAACAGTTTGCAAACTTAAAACGTTCAGAAAAGATGAATTAACTGAAAGGATGGCCGTGAAGTACACCAAACCTCAAGCTACCTGCAGGCATGGGTCACTATTGAGAGAGAAATTAATTTTCTCCCCTGTGAAGATGAAGGAAGCATGATGCTGACTCATCTTCACTTCTGGGAGTTGTTCTTCACTGGAGAGGTCTCTCATTAGATCTTTTTCAGGATAGGGGATGGCTGCCATTTTACAGGAGAGCAAAGTGAAAGATGGGGCTGTACTTACTTGCCCAGAATTAGAACTTCAGCTTTATTCCCCAGGCCTGGCATATTGAGGAGTGCAAATCATGTGTCCAAAGGACTTTGAGCTCAGATACCCTCAAGGGTCTCCTCCTGCCTGAAAAGTAACCCTCAGGTAGGTGGTGATTTGGATCTATTTTGTACGTAAATTGTATAAATTCAACTAATGAGATCACACTGAGATTACACAGAGTGCATGTTTACCCAAGAAAATCGAATTGTGAATCTGTACAACTGGGTCCGGTTAAAATAAAGTATTACCACATCAGTCACGAGCAGGCACACGTAAAGGAAATCCTTTCCTGGTGTTCCTAGGGAATGCTGCAAATACCTTGCTGTTCCTGGAGTGCAAAATCATTCTTCCCTCCTAAAGAGCATCCAAATGCTTTTAATATTGACCTAGAGATTTAAAAAAACCCCAATAACTAAGTGTACAGCTTGAATCCTATTACTGTATTGAATAGCTATTAATATGGCTGCTGTGGCAGATGGGGTAGGAAGCGAAGCATGGCTGCCTGTAGCTGCAAACATAATAGCTTCTGAAGTTTTAAAGTCCTCCTTCTGCCTCCTCCCACGTCCATACTACCTGCCATCCTCTGTTGGTATTTTGTATGCTGACTTGGGAAAAGATTTGATTTGACACTACAGCACAGCTTGAGGAACCAGCTGTACAGAATATTAATATCTGATCTTATTTCATTAATATCAATTTTAGACATGCATTCCAGAGGAGGTTAATATTAAGCTGTTTTTAACCACAGCAATATTGTCCAGATTCCTAGACTGAATGCACCAGCTGGTTTGCAGTAAATTTTATGGTGCAGGAGACAAGAAACAGGTTTCCTTTCAAAAAGGGAACACGGCAGTGGAAGTCCTGGAGGCACAGGGAGGTTTCAGGCACTGGTTGGGATGTCTTGCTTTCACAGAGAGGTCTAGCAAAGGCAGGGCTAGAAACCAGAGGGACATCTAATCTTGGCTGTGCTCTCTCCCTGGTTTCCGACATTGCTGCTCCCCTCAGGTTGTTTGTTCTGATCTCACCTCAACTCTCTTGTTGACTTGTGTTTCTCTCTCATCATGAGTAGCAAGCTTTCAGGCAGGCTGCGTTTCTGGGCTAGCTTGTGGCCATCTGCTCCATTCCCTCCATCCACCTAAAGCAAAAGTGGTTGTGCAATCACTTGCTGGAAGTTGCAGGAAACATTGCAATGCCTGATCTCCTGTGAAAACGCCAAATGAGGTCATTAGACATTAATTTTTTAAAATTTTTTTTCTACAATTCAGATATGCAGCCTTGGAAGAAGTGAATGAACCATAACTTCCTTTCTTTCTCTACTTTTTCCACCACATAAAATGGCATAATTAAATAGCAGCTATATTGTTTTACAAATGCCTCTATGCATGAAATTAGTGTGCTTCAAAAAAAAGCCCTAGAACTGAAAGACTCTGCAGTGTTTGTTACAGTAAGTTAGGTCTGTGACATTTTATCCTCTGAGAAATATTCCTGCATAGGATCTAGTTATCCAGTTAATCAACATGCATAATTTCTTCCACTACTTGTAGCTTTGAGCCAAGATTGGATTTTGTGACGATGTCTGCAGAGGAGTTTTATGTGGGGAACTGTATGAAAAGAAGAGGTTAAAAGTTGTTGCAGCAGCCATGGAAAACTATAGCATAAATGCTCACTGCTTTAAAATATGAAAAAAACCGGTGTCTTTTAAATATCAAAGGGATTAGTATTAATCCAGCACTTGTGATTTTCTTAAATCATGTTATTTGCATAATAATACTCACCACCTGCTATATCTTCAAAGCTCTTTTCAGACATTAACTAATTGATCTTTGTAACACCCCTGTGATGTAAAGACCTGTTATTATCCCCACTCTGCAGATGTGGAAACCAGGACCCAGAGTAGTTGAAGGAACCTGTTGGGCACAGGGCTCAGACACTGACTTTGGGGGTGCTGGGTCTGTATTGTCCTGTTTCTGTGAGTTCCCATTCACAGCACTTGCAGGGGCAGCCACACTTCTTGCCTGCCTTTGTTTAAGAACAAAAAAGGCACCGATTTATTTGTTTGTGACTTTGGATATTGTTGAGGGTTGTTTGTTTATTTTGATTTTGAGGAGATTTTGCTAAATGATTTTGCTCTTATTTTTACTTGCCCTATAGTCAAAGACAGATAAAATAGAGAAGCTTCTTATGGCTTCTTATTGTCTGTGTGTACCATAGCGATGCTCATTGAGAGCTTTTAAGCACTTTATTCTTTGTTTAGGACTCATTTTGGTCTTCCTAAAACACAAGAAATTCCACCTAAATACAAGATAGAAGAATGCAAAGAACTTCTTTATGTTGAATATGTCAGAGCACTGGAACAGGCTGCCCAGGGAGGTCATGGAGTCTTCATCTCAGGAGACACTCAAAACCCACTCAGATACATTCCTGTACCACCTGCTCCAGGCGACCCTGCCTTGGCAGGGGGGTTGGACTAGATGATCTCCAGAGGTCCCTTCCAACCCTAACAATTCTGTGGTTCCTATTAGAAGCCTTTTGGTCAAACTTGCCACTGTTTGTCAGAGTAAGAAATTAGTAAAATGAAAAGTGACAGGATGAGTTGCCTGCCATAAAATTTCAATACCTACTCCCCATCCTGTGCTGGCAGTGAGCAGCACTGCCCATGTGGCTGCCAGAAGAGCTTTCTGTGATCAAGGGCTGCTCCAGTAGTGGGAGGTTGGGGTGGTGCTGCTATTGGGATGGCAGCATGTTCCCAACATCTGCCTCACAGTTTTCCTTCACCATGTGTCCGGGAAAGCTGCAGGCACATGTTGTCCCAGCCCTCAGCTGTGTGGGTGACATGAAGGTGTCATGTGGGTTCCCCCATTCTCCACTACTGCTGCCTTTGGAGCAGAGCTTAGTAAAATGCTGGGAGAGCCTTGTTAAGTGCTGTGTACCCGGAGCCAAAATGCGGCAGAAATGGAGGGCAGGCAGGTGTCATGCACCTCAGTCAGAGAAGAGATATTAAAAGCTCTTTCATGGCTAATAATCTGAGGGAGAGTTTAAAATGGGGTATTAAAAAAATACGTTACAGTCCCTTTAATCTGGCAGTGTCACTTCAATACTTACTGCAAGGGCTTAACATTGAAGTGAATGGATTTGTTTTTACAGATGTTTCAGCAGCATTATCTCCAAGCAGGAAAGTAAATCTTGGTGATGGAGCAATTTGAGCCCATCAGTGCAGGTTCAGACCAAACTGCAGGAAAAGCCTGTGCCACACCAGATTCCAGGAGATGATTGTGGATAACCTATGGTTTCCCATGTACAGTGCCCATGCTCTTACAAGGGTTGCAGTGGTGACAAAGAGGCAGATTATTTTCAACGAGTTAGGGAGATGACTGTATGTATTTGCTTTAGTTATTTGGCTAAGCAGGGAGTGAGGGGAGGTGTGGAGGTGGAGCGCAGGAGGTGGAGCACAAATTGTTCTGAATTCTTTTGTACTCTGGCTGGGACAGATGGGCTGTAATCTCCCTTCTGGGCACAAATTACAGTGTTTTCAGACCCTCATATGCTTGTAGGTTGTTGGCTTCTTTTCACTTCCTGTAACAGCATTTCCATATTGACTCAGAGAGAGATCCAGCTTCAGGTGAGGGCACCGCTTGTGGCGTGAGGTACTCCTTCCATGCGCCTTCCATGTTTTGTTTCATCCTCCAGTGAAAAGGATGAAATTGAAGAGTCCCTGTATGAAACATTGTTCCTAGATGAAAGGGCAGCTCAGGAGACAGAGGAGAGTGAGCAAAGCTCATGTCATACTCCAAGTGATGTTTAGTGGCAACTAAAATACTCCAGTGCTGATTAACCTTCTAATCATGTGCTTGAAGATGGAGAGAAGCTGGATAAAAGGTGGATCACTTGGCAAGAGGCAGGGCCGGAAGCATGGGACAGGGCACAGAGGGCAACACAAGCAGGTCGAGGCTTGGGTTTGAACTCAGCTTGTGGGAGGTGTGGTACCAGACCACTGTGCTTCTCTGGCAGGGACATTTGCAGTGTTTGGGAGAAGGGTTTGGCTGTGGAGTGCCCAGTGCTCTCAGCAGCTTCTGTGTTGCATCACTGCCTCCTTCCATGACAGAGGATGGGGCAGCCCTCCCTCACTCTAATGGGAGCCAGCATCACAAGGGTGTTAAGGGGAAGTTCCCATGCTCCCAGCTATATCAGATTTTTTTTATTTTTTGTGGTCAAGGGCAGCAACTTGGGCAGTCACCTCAGTCTCGACTCTTATGCTCAGGTAGTGTTGCTGGGGCTGGTGGCAAAGCAGAGGTTAAGCTTCCCTTTGGCTTGCTTAACGAGTGCTCTTTGGCCTCTGAAGGGACCAGAGTTCATGGGAACTTGTACTTACCCTTTCCTGCTTTTGCTGCTGGGGGTATGCATGGACATTTAGATCTTGTCAGAATTACAATGTGGACAGTGATGCCCTGGCTTCTGAAACATCAGGTGGAGGCATGCCCTCTATTTCCTGATTTTTTTCTTCAGTTTTGATCTGAAACTACTGAAAAGTGGGGTTTTGTGGTACCACAGATAGTAGATGTACCAAAAGGAGTTTGGAGAATATTTCTTATTGTAACATATCTCTTGTAATCAGGGCAAAAAGTTTTTAAACCCAAATCTATAGTGTTTCTGCCCCCTTCCCCTTAACGTAATCAAAGGAATAAAGTTATTGTTGGCACTCAAACTAATGTTTCAGACTTGGGATTAATTTTTTTAATCTTGATGTTTATGAGGGATGCAAGGTGTCTGCAGCAATGAATTACATCCTACACAGGTTAAACTGAAGTTTCTGCATGGGATCCCATCAGAGTCCTCACTTCTGGACTGCAGACAACATCAAATGCAATTTATTCTTGGCCTTTGGATTGGAGAGATTTTTATTTTATTTTTTTTTCAGAATACATGTTCAGTTATGGGACTGAGCTGACAATTTTCCAGCAAACCTCTGTGGGCACTATCAAATAATGGTTAGTTTTGATCTCTTTTCTGATGAGCTGTACCGCAGTATCTACTCATAGGAGAGTTCTCAGCGAACTGAGTTTATTTAAAAGAACATTTAAAATAATGGAAAATAGGTTTGAAGAGGGACCTGAGGAAGCTGTATACAGATACATTCCTTGCTCTGTTGTAAGACAGAATCAGCTGTGGTTAAGCCGTTAGTTAGAGATGCTTATTGAACCTCTTCTTCTGATGGGAAAGACTTCATAGCTGCCATTCCTCTACTCAACTGTTATTACTGTGAAGTTTTTCCTGATGTTTATCCTGCAACTACTAGATGCTGTTTAGGTCTCTTATCTTTAACAGACATGGTAAATAGTTCATTCCTTTCCTCTGTGACTAATTTCTCTCTGTTTGTGTACTCAATAAAAGCTAAATCACTTGCCAATAATTCTTGGGCCCTTGAAACTGCAAGAAAGCAAGCTTTTAAACTGGGTACAGTTCTCTTCAGAAATAACACTGCTTTGGTAATTTATACAGCCTTGAACTTGTTTTTGAGCTCACTATAGACTCTGTAACTGGCTAAGTTTGTTTAGTAAACTTTTTTAAACCTCTCACCTTTTAAAAACCAATTGTTTCCAGACTAGGGTTATAAATGGGGTTCTGTGCCTCTTACTTGTTTAATTTTGCTGTGAACAAAACTGCTAGTGTCTCCATTCAAGGGCCTGCCTTGCTTTGTACCGGCTGATTTACAATACAATGTGTAAATGTAGTAGCAGTCTGGAACAAAGGAGGGCCTGTTTATCCAAACAAATTTGAGGGTGAGGGTGAAGAGGTAAATTGCAGCCTGTTCACTGAACTGCAGCTTGAAAGCAGAACGAAACAACCGTGAGGGAAACGTGACAGGCAAATGATTCTCGCGGGGAGGGTGTGTGGGGGGTGTGGTTTGGCCCAGCGTGCCTGTAATTTTAGGGTAGTGCTGACCCAAGGAGCCAAGGCAAGCTGTCGGGGTACCCAGGTGCTTCCTGGCCCTTTGGAGGAGCTTCCCTGGCAATTAAAGACTTTGTGTAGATGATTTTTGTGCCCTGCTTGGAGCAGTTGTAGGCAATTGTGTAGAGTCCAATGTAACCTCTTGGCGGGTGTCACTGCAGTTCCCCCGTCCACAGTGTCTTAGATGATTGCTTCTGCTTGTCTTGAACTGAAGCCAGAAAACACATTTCTTGGATTTAAGTATTCTGAGTATTTTATCCTTATTGTTAAGCTTGAGCATTTGAGCTATAGCAGCTAAGGATATTAGCAAAGAGATTAAATTGGGTAGAAGTTATATTGCCTTGTCCAGACATGAAAAATAAATTGTTAGAAATGGGCTTCCACCCAAGGCATGATCACTCCTGCAAAACAAATTGTACAGAAATACAGTGGTGCTTTTCTGTACCTTGCACACTTATTTTTTGCACTTCCTGTAAATGACTTTGCTACCTAATGATGAGAAAGGTTAAGGAGGATTGCCTATTTGAACTGTATTGATAGTGCTTCCTAATGTTGATTGCAATAGAGATCTGTTTTGCTGAAAATCTACCTTTTTTTTAATTTTTTTTTTTTTTAATCCTGCTCCTGCTACTATATAAGTTTTAAATCATGATTTGCAGAGAAAGGAAGGCTGGGACATGAGTAAGGTGAACTCTTTAGTGCAACTCATCAGCTTCTTGGCTGAGTCGCATCCTGCATGCCGTGTAGTATTTACTGTCGTACCAAGCTACATGAAGTTCCATCTGTCCTTTGTTTTCCTGCCCATTAAGTACAAAATTCATTTTGGTTTTGCAGAGCTTTCCTCTAAACTTTTCCTGAGCTAGAAATTATGGCTTTTCTGAAATCTTCAGCCTTGCCTGTGGGAAGAACACTTTGATTTGGTTTAGCAGTAGATGAGTAATTTAGATACACATAGTGATTTTTCAGTTCAGCCACAGTCAGATTCTTACTCCAACTGTTCCACTAAAATTTCGAAGGTGGCAATCAGTTCCCAGCCAGCCTTGTTTATCTTCTTGATTTTTCTTGTTTTCTTCATGGTCTGTCATGCTGAGGAGAGTACCATCTTATAAAGCATGTGTGCTGTATTCCTGTTAATGGTTTTCAACACAATTTTGTTAAGCTGGGTTGCTGATCTGTTTTTGCTCTGTTCAGTCATCATCTAGAATTTTATTAGATACTCAAATATTTCATGCTTGCCACTTCAAAACAGATGAACTGTATCTCTTAAGGAATATATTTTAACTTCTCATGTCTGTTTTGATTCTTCCAGCGTAAAACTGGGTCAGTGTTAGTTAAACTAGTTTATCTTGTTCTCCATACACTTGAATACAAATCAGGCTGAGAACTCTCACTTGGTGTGCAAGTTCACTCACAGACATTTTATAGGCACCTGGACTTGAAACACATCCTTTCAACTTTGTTGCAATCTGTTCTGTGGATGGACAGATGGATGGGACAAAGAAATGTATGGGCTGACTCCTGCCTGGGAGCACAGTGGTAGCTGTTCCGAGGCCAGCAGGGAAACTCCTGGTTTGGGGCACGTAGTGCTTCTCAGGGCATTTGTGTGAGGGAAGAGGGGTACCCTGGTGATGCAGAGGCTGCTGCCCTGCGAGGTACTGGCAAGTGAGCAGATGGGATGCACTGCTCTTGAGATGCTTGTTTTTATTTCTCTAATTAGTACATAAGGTTAATTTACTCTTGAGTATGCATAAGAGGGAGGCTCAGCCCCAGCAGCAGACTGCTGGAGGAGGTGAGGGGGTTGTTTTGTTTTGTTTTGTTTTAAGCAGCTAAGTGTACTATGCATTGTTCCCTGGTGGAAAGACAGAAACTTCTTCATAGCTCTTGTTCTAAAAAGCTGTGGGCTATGGGTCAGCCCATAAATGTTATTAATTTCATGTGGAGTGGCTAAACTTCCTGCTGACTTAGGTAATGTACCCACTGAGCTTGGATAAAAGGTTAGAGATGGCAATTATGGAAAAATCCTTTTCCATTAAGCTTTTGTAAGCTTAACCAAGCCACTGTCAATAATCACTCTTTTTTCCCCCTGCTATTGTGGACTGAATCTAATCCAGACTTGGTTTATTTAATTTTTTTATTGCTTGAACGTGATACATGGAGAATATCAAGCTATGCTGAGTACACACTGAGCAAATGCATTTGCTGAATGTACCTGGTGTGTTAAGCAATGAAGAGATTTACAGTAAGTTTGTAAGTGGTCATAACTGGGCTGTAAAAGTGCGTGCTCTTGCGCTTTTATTTCTCTGTTTGTCTCTTAAGTTGAACAAGGCATCTTGCAGAGTGGCATTGGGCTGGAAGAGGGGGTTCAACCAGAAGGCCTAGAAATAGCAGCTGTTTGTTTATGCCTAGGATTTTTATTCTCTCTCCTTCCTTCTCCCTTTCTTAGGGATAGTCTTATGTATTCCACCCACTCTCATTCCCTTCTGGTGAATGTGTGTGGATGTGCTCCAGGACCATATGTGCTCATAGATATATACTTCAAAGGAAATTCTAGACCTCATAGAGAAGCTCTTTGAGTTTAGATGAGCCCTGTATTTGCCGATTGCTACAGCATTTCTTTTGAAGAACCACATGGCAGTGCTGCTGTTTCTTTCCTTCAGCACCTTTACACATTGATGAACACACTCAGCCCCCAAAGCAAGTGAGCTGCTGATATGCATACTCCGTACGAACTTAAGCAAGCTGAATTTCACTTCAAGGCATCAGCTCAGCTGGCCTTTTTGGTGGCTAGCTGACATGCTTTAGATTACATGATGTATTTGCCCAGCAGTAAGGATAGCATGAGGTTGTTTCTTTTTTTCCCCCCTCCAAGCACAATGATTTCTTCAAAGAAGATTTTCCCAAGTGGTTTTCTGGAAAGGTGGGAACTTGCCCCAGCTGATTCAGAGGCACTGTCTTACCAAGCTACACAGACCAAAAGGACCTTGGCTGTGTCCGCTTTGCTGGGGCTATTCTTTGGTAAATGACTACTTCCTGTTTGACAAACCCCTGCAGATTCTTGGTGGCTTCCATATGATTTGCATGGTGTTAAACTGAATATGCTAAAAGTACTCTTGGTTGGGGAATTGGGGGCATCTGGTGAGATTTTGGAATCCATTTCCTTCCAAAAACCAGAACTGCACAATAGTTGCTACATTCTCGCTGCAGCAGCTGTTGAGCCTGCATTGTATTCAAGTTAAATGTTTGCCAGGAGTTGTCCGTTATATTTTCCAATAAGAAACATTGATCTTTCCTATGAAGGCATGTATTTTAAAAAGTCTTCCTACCTACTTTTACAGATATTTGGTCTGCTGCTCTTACAGAATGAGTGATTGTACCTGGCAGATGCTTCCAAGGGCATATATATAGCATCTTTCACTCTTTTTGTGCTCTAATTGATGGTGCTGAACTTTGTTAATTTGTTTCTGTACAAGCAAGCTTCATATCCCAGACAGGCTGATCCTGTTGGTAGCTAGCTTAAGGTAAGGGAAGGAAAATGGTTTCATTTTTCACAGGTGTTGCTTTGCAGTCATGCATTCCCTTCTTCAGACTTCGCACTTTGGTCAGCCATGAAATGCAGCATATGAGGGTGTATATGGAAACTGTCAGCTAAAAAACCACTCTCTGAATGTATGGAATTGGTCGTATTAAGGATGAGCAGTCTTACTTGCTCCCATCCTAAGGCAGCAGCATGAAATTGCCTTTAGAGGTTTGAAAACAGCAAAAGAAAATTACTTCTCCCCCTCCCCCTCCCTTTGGAAGAACATGTTCTTGTTAGCCAGCCTGCTTGTAGAGGTGCAACTCACTTTGTTATCCCTGAGATGATCTGCTGGTGTGCTGGGGGGGCTTCTCGCCTCCCCAGCCACATATTGTTTCCCTATTATCTGCAGCTGGTGGAATGTTTGTGTTCACAGGATCATTTGTTTACAAATGATATCGTTTCTCCTGAGACTACATCTTCTGATGATGATCAATGGCTCAGTTACTTTTAATAAAGCTGAGGCAGTCAGACACAGGAATTCTTTTGAAGCTGTTGAGGTCTCGTCTGAGTCATATAATACCTTAAATGAAAACAGAGCAAATAGAAAACATAGAAGCGAATGACAGGTGTTGGCAGGAGGGATGTTTAGGAAGTTTATAGCTTTCACGGCTTTCTTTTCTGCTCAGGGCAGATCACTGTTCTGCCTTTAGGCACAGACAAGCTGCAAATGAGAAGATGGTGGAGAAAAATGGGTAGCAGTGGCATGATGGGAGGTGGGTAATGGATCTGACCTGACACATCTTCCTTTCTCAGCACAGACAAAGCTCCTTGTTCTGGTGGACCAACTTTAGTATTTGGTGCTGGTGCCCTTGGCTGGGAGGGTGGTCACAGGACAGGGCTGGCTGGAGCCCAGGGCTCAGGAATCCAGCTTCCCATGAGGAAGAATCTCCTAAGGTCTCCAGTAATCATTAGCTCCGAGATGCTCAGGCAGGCATTGAGTGGTTTTGGGACATGTTTGGAAACATGAAAAGACTCAGTAGCATATAATAGACATCCCCACAGGTTTCAGTCTCCCCAACCTTCCTACCTGTGAGTGTCCATAGGACAATTTAAGTCATTTGCCAATTCAGGCTGCACACAGGCTTTGGTCAAACTAGTAAAGCGTTGGTGCTTTTCTGCATATTTAGTAAAAGGGCATCTTTGGAGATTACATGTAACTTTTTCTTTCATAGGAATGGATACATAGGGGGTGAAAGCTGAGTGAAGACATCTCTCCTACTGACTTTTCCAATAATATGGAATTTAAAGGCAATATACTTCTGGCCTTTAAAACTCTTGTGAGTGTTTCTGATAACCTTTGGGGACAAATTGGTGTGGGCTTTGTTTCCTGAGATCACAGAATGGATGGGGCTTGGAAGGGACCTCTGAAGGTCATCTGGTCCAACACTCCTGCTCAAGTGACTCCTCCAAAACCCAGCTATCTAGGACTCTGTCTAGACAGGTTTTGAACATCTCAAAGATGGAGATTATATAATTTTTCTGGGCAGCCTATGCTGGTGTTCGGTCATCCTCACAGTAAAAAAGTGTCTCCCGATGTTCAGAAGAAAGCTCCCAAGTTTCAGTTGTGCCCATTGTATCTGGTCCTGTCACTGGGTACCACTGTAAAGTACCAGGCTCCATGCTGCTTATGCTCTCTCTTCAGGTATTTATATATATTGACAAAATTGCCTATGAACTTTCTCTTCTCCAGACTGAAGAGACTGTTCTATCAGGTTTTCTTCACAGGAGAGGTGCTCCAGTCCCTTAATTGTTTTTGTGGCCCTTTGTTGAACTCTCTCCAGTATGTCCATGTCTCTCTTGTACTCAGGAGCCCAGGACTGATACAATACTTCAGGTGCAGCCTCACCTCCTCAACCTGCTGGTAACATTCAGTCTAATGCAGCCTAGGACACCACTGGCCTTCTTTCCAGCAAGAGCACGTCACTGGCTCATGTTGAACCTGGGGTCTACCAAGATGCCCAGCTCCTTTTCTGCCAGACTGCTTTCCAGCTGGATGGCCCTCAGCATATACTGATGTCTTAGGGAGTTCCCCCTAAGGCAGGACATTGTACTTCTCATTGTTGAACTTCATGAGATTTGTGTTGGCCCATTTCTCCAGTCAGTCAAGGTCCCTCTGTACGGCAGTATGACCCTCTAGTGTATCAGCCACCTCCTCTTGGTTGTGTGTCATCTGCAAGGTTGCTGAGGGTACACTCTGCCGCATCATCCAGATTATGGATGATGATGCTGAACAGGAGTGGACCCAGTACTGACCCCTGGAGCACACCACTAGTCACTGGCTTGAACTTTGCACTACTGACGGGTATGAGTTTTCCAGTGGCAGAGTCTGAGCAGCAAGGCGGTGGGATTAAAAAGTCCCTTGACTGGCTGCTCTTGGGAGCTAAAGGAAGCTTGTGTGAGCAAGGTGTGGAGGCACAGGGAAATGTGTCAGTATTTGCAAGAGGTTTTGCTTGACAGGTGTGGAGGGGAGTTTTCAGAGGGAGATGTGTGTTTGTCTTGTAAGTTAATGCCAATTTGTACATCTTTATCAGTAGTCTTGAAAATAGTTTATCCCCAGTTTAAATCCCCAGTTTCTGGAGTCTAATGACAGAGGGAATGTCAGCATTTTCTTAAAAGAATTCCCTGTTCCTTCGATTAACTTGAGAAGGTAGAGCAATTTAAATCTAAATGCTTAGAAATGAAAGGTAAATAAAAACATGCCTTATTTCCCAGCAGTGGACTTGAGGCCATCAGTAAGGTCAGGGCCTGGACAGCTTTGCAGCCTGCGTAGCCAGGTGTCTGGATGTCCCAGGTACTGTTGGACTGCGTGCACGTCATGGTGATGAAGGCTTGCTGGTGGCAGGGCACATGCATTATGTTGAAGCATGTGTCAGACTGGTGGGGTTAATACGCTTGTAGTTGTCCTTTGTCTGCAAAAGCAGCTTTCAGCCTGAGTGCTCTTCCTCTTTCCTTATGGGGAGGGGTGGAGTTCAGTGGTTTCCATCCTGCCTCCAGTTCCTTCTGCCTCCCTCCCTCCTTCTCTGCAGCTGGTGGGTGCTGCTTCCTCCCCAGCTGATTCAGCTTCTGGCAGGGCTGTGCTTTGTGCTAGACCTGTGAGATGTTTTGATTTGGGGGCGATTTGTTTGGGTTTTTATAAAGAACACAGTGCTCTTTTGGAGGTTTTATTTTTAAACTCTGTGTGTGAACGTACACCCAGCTTGCCTGTGGTTAGGTAAGCAGCTGAACTAGCACAGGGAAAAGGTGTGGTAGCTCTCCTGTGCAGGCAGGAAGGCATGGGGGGGGCAGCAGCAGGAAGGAGGCAGCTCCCCAAACCAGCTTTGCCACCAGATGATTGGCAAGGTGCTGTGGCATCCTTCCCCAAGTGCTTGCTGGGCCTTCCACCCCTCCCCAAAGTTGCTGCCCACTTGCTAAAGGCTGGTAAAAGAGTCCAATGGACCTCCATGGGGGCCACTGGGACTTTGACCCCAGCATCTTGGTGGCAGGGCTGCAGGCACAGACCCATAGCTGGGGACATTTTCCCGTGGGCTGACAGCAGTGCTGAACCTTGTGTCCCTTGTCCACTGCATTCACACTGCTATAGCTAAATCACTCTAATCTTGTTCCTAGTCAAACAAAGCGATCGAGATTGGGCCATATCTACAAATACAGTGAGTCTTCTTGTGGGGTGTGAGTCACAAGATCAGTAGAAATGGTTGTGCTGTGGTGGAGCTGGAGAGGGGCCAAGGCTGAAAGTGCTTGTACTCTGCATTAGATTTGCAGTACCTGTGCCTGGGTTCCTCTCCAGTAACTTCATTTTACCCTGTGCTGGAGCTGGGTTTATCGTAGTCCTGGAGAAGACATGGGCATTAGCTGTGTTGTAATTGCCTTGCTAAGGAGCTTCTACTTAGGTACTAGTTCTTCCTGGCTCACCTCTGTGAGGAATCCTGTCTAACAGCCAAAGAGAACCTAGCCCTTATAAAAACCACCCATAATATCCTCTCCCAGCATCTGTTAGCTGTGTCCCAATTGGCTTGAAGGATCTGCGTACTCGGTGCTTGTGAACAAAAGCTGTGAGAACCTGCCAAAATTGTGCCCTTGGCTGCAAAAAAAAGAGGCACATGGAGTCCAATTACTGGCTCTAAGCAGTATAAAATAATGTTAAATATCTCCTGATTTTTAGATTTAATTAAAATGAAAGGCTGAATTGGCACAGCCACTTCTGGGTTCTCAGCAAGGGGTAGGAGTTTGCAGCAGAAAGCAAGGTTTAGGGGAGAAACTTTGCAATGATTCTAGTAATGCTGGAAGACAAAGATCCAAAAATATTTGGCCTAGCTCACTGTGCTGAACATGCTCCTGCTCATGGTTTCTGCTGCTTGTTCCCAAGTGACAATGACACATTCACTTAAGTCATGGGTGCAAAAATAAGATTTCAAAGCAGCTGATTATGAATCATACCAAAAACAACCCAACCACCCTGTACTGGGAACATAAGAAAAATGTAGTTCAGCATTTACAGTCATGAGAGAAATAGAAGTTTGGGGAAGTAACACACCTGGAGTAGCCTGCAAGTCATTGTGTATTGATACAACTTGACAGGAGTGATTTCTGTCAGCATATCAAACTATGTATTTTGCAGTAATTTTCTTTTATTTGTACCAAAATTGCCTGGTCTGACTGACAGCTAGTTTGCTTGTTCATTCATGGGGTAATCTGTTTTGTCTTCTATGTCTATATAAAACTGAAAAAGAGAATTGCAGGTAGGCTTTTTGTAGGAAGATGGAGTCTTTCCTGCTCATCTCCATGTGTGAAAAGTTGCAAGCTATGTTCAAGAGAGAAAAGAAAACCTATGTTCTGCTGCTGTTTCTGGAATATTGTCATAACACCTTTCTAATGAAGCTCTTGTAGTGCAGTGATGGAAGTCAATCCCAGATGGCAAAAATGAATTTGGAGAATTCACCCAACTCCTTTAAAAGTCTGTTTACTTGCATCATGTGCTACTCATTTAGCTTCTTAGATCTGGTTTTTTTTCTTCAAGATGGTAGAATCACCTGAGTGTAATAACAATTTTCCTAGCTTTTTGAACATTATTCTAAATATGGGGCTATAACTGCAGTATTTACATTTTATATTATGATAGTGTTTAAATTATTGTAAGGAACTGCAAAGCTATGTTCTGCTTGGACCTTTTGTTCCAGAAAAATAAAATAAATTCTAAGTACTTGTGCTTTCCTGACTTACACTCTTTCTGAAAGAGACTGTAAATCTAATCCAACCTTGGAAATCATGGCCTCTTTGCCAGGATGATCAAAGTGATCTTGAGCAATGCTTGGGCAAGTGCATTTAGGAAATTACATGAGTGAAAGTTGCAAACCTACCTAATTATTTACCTCCAGATACATGTGCTAAATTTTCACCTTTTTTTTGCTGCATCACTTAAGTATGATCTAAAGTCTAACTTCTTCCATGAATCTTCCAATATTTCATGGGGTATTTTTTGTTTAAGCAAAGTTCCTCTGAGTTACATTGCAATAATTCCAGCTTTCAATTGATTTCCTGCATTTCAAAACTGTAACAAAAGACAAAAACAATAAAAATGCATAGGTGTTCAAAAATCACAAGGTGAAAATAAAACCATATGAGACCGCAAGGGGATACTCCATGTGTATTTGGTTTAATGTTTCTTTTTTTTTTGCATGGGAAGCAAGTCATCTGAGTCATTGCTCTGGAGATATTTGATATTGTCACAACTACTGCAAACCACAATACCATTCACCAAAGCAAATAGTGGTAACGTGCTCTGATCACTTCTTTCATAATTTTCTGATGGGCCTAAGCTACAGCTGTCACCACCCAAAGTGTAGGACAGATCCATGTTTACTGCAGTTAATGAGAGCGCTTGTTTCTCCTCTCCTGGGTAAATGGTGCAGGATCCCCAGTACTGGAAGTCCCTACTTCATTTGGGAAATGACGCATCCAGGCTGACTGAGGTGTTACTGCCAACTGACTTACTGTACACAAGGGTGTCCCGTCCCAGGGGTCATGCAACAGGTTTGTGACAGAGCTCCTGCTACATCTGTATCCTCCGATTTGAGTGGGCTGAGGACACACATTTAGGTGCCACGACAAATAGAAACTTAGGTATCAGTTATTTTAAATAGCATGACCCACCCCTTATCCTTTTACCTTGTACTCCCTGTGTTCTCATGCCTTTGCTGCTCTTAGGCTACAGATCCTCAGCTTTGCTAAAACTACTGTTGGTATCTTCAAGGCAGCTGGATTGCAGGGACTTGCCTTCACTGGACCAGACATGTCTCTTTGGTAGTTGCCTGGCTCTGTTTGAAATGTCAGTTCTAAAAAGCTTTTCACAAAAACAAAAAAAAAAAAAATTCTGCTAACAAGGCTCTGGAGCTGGATGCTGCTCATGCAAGAGCTCTGGAGCAATGAAAATAAGATATGGCTCCTGGTTTTCTGTTTGCTTCAGTTAACCAATAACATATCAATCTAGTGAGGGCTTCTGGGGTCATGTGATCAGATTATCAGTAAACTTGGCTCCTGTATTAGACAGATTGGTAGAAATCAGAATTGGAATAGAAGTAGTAGATAACAGAAATATAATGAACCAGAGATGAGACAGCAGTCTTCTGTGAAGGGAATTTGTTTCTTGTGATCCTGGACAAGTTTTGGAGGGAAGCTACTATATGGATACAGCAGATCTAGCTGATACTTTGTAAAAAACTCTTTGAAAATAAACGTAGAAGTTATATTTCACAGAAATATTTTAGAACCACAGTTATTAGGAAATGAAAGAAAAAGTGCTAAGTGGTTAAAAACAGGAAACAAAGAAATGGAATACCTACTTATCATCCCTGTTCTGTAGCAGCTATTGCTGGGATGAGTCCTCAAAGATCTGTGCTGTTGTTGGAGCTGTTCAACATATTCATCAATGATCTGATTTTAAGTAGATGACAGAACTTGTAGAGTTTACAGTAATCTGACCTGAAGCTGCCTGAAATTACTTGCAGAGACTCTTTAAACACAGAGCTGGAAATATGGGCAAATGAAATTCAGTGTCAAGGAATGCAAAATAATGCATGGAGGGGGAAAAGAAATAATTCTCTTCTTCTGAGGGGGAAAAAGCCCCAACACACTACTGGAGGTGCAGTGGATAATTCTTTGTGAATGTCAGTTCAGTGTGCAGTGGTGCTCAGTAAAGTAAATAGAAAATAAGAAATACTGGGAAAGGAATAGAGAGCAAAAACGGAATTATCCTGCTGATTCCACAGATTTCATAACCCTTTGCATCTTATATACTTTGGAGAGTTGTCATCATCCCACCTGAAGGTTGGGGCAACTTTCCTTAGAAGAAAGACTCTTCAGTAGCGGGGGGAAAAACCGTGAGGGACAAAATACAGTGTAATTTAAAAGTACAGACTAGGAACAATACCATTATGGCACAGTGGCCAAAAGTCCAGTTCCCTCTTCTACCCCTTCTCCTGTTCAAGGCAAAGCTAAATCATGGAATTGCTACAAAAATCTTTTAGATGCCAGTGATATGGAGAAGGGATTAGGCACATACGCAGAAAATAAGGCCTTAGATAACTTTAAAGCCTTTATGCAATTTTTAATTTAGAAAGCCCAGAAACTCATTTTTCTTAGAAATCTGGGAAGATGTTTGGGATGAAAAATAAATAGTCTTCAATGGTTGCTGCTGACCACTGTTAAAATGTGGTTCATTTTCCCTGCCTGTCTTCAACAAGACACTTAATTTCTATCTCTGTACATTTTTTTACAGCAAACTCTATCATCAGGGAATGTGGGAAAAAGGGAGGCTGATGTAATTCATGTTAGCCTGAGATATGCACCTAAACTGGGGAAGCTGAATTGCCCCTGGGAGGGCTCAGTCTCCTTGAAAACAGAAATAACCTAATGACTAGTTTGGGCTGTTCTGCTGGAAGTGAGATGAAGGGTGTTGGACTAGAGGATGTTTTATCTGTCTTATTAGGACAGCTCTCAGGTTTCCAAACAACACAAAAAGCTGGGCATCAAAATAGATGGGAATCAGGGACCTTAATTCAGAATGGCTTGGCGCAATCACAGTGGGTATGTTGGGTTGTTTTTGAAATGTGTCTTGAGCTCCTTCAGCAATGGGTGGCAAGGGATGACTCTGGATGATCATGGGTGTGAAGACAGGCTCCAGGTTAAATGCACAGGTTTAGTAGTATCATCTTCCTTTGCTTCCAGCCTTCTAACGGAGATGGTGTTGTCTGATGAGAGGCTCATGTGCTCGAAGAAATGGAAACAAATCCTGCTGGAATAAGGGACAAACACTATTACAGATTAGCATTTAAATATATTTAATGAATTTAATTACATTTCCTGAATTACACACTACAATTGAGTGTGCTTCTGTATTCTCCAGTCGTGCCCAAGAGAATAAACTGTGATTAATTTCATAAAAAGTTGCTATCTTTAGGTGCCATAATAAATAGCTCTGCTGTTCTGTGCTGGTGGTTCCAGAGCAGAGCACTGAGACATGGATTCGGTGGCATGAGCCAGTGGAGGAGCCCACCATGGAGCTCTAAGGCAATGGGCACATGAGGGAGCCAGAGGAGGTCAGAGAGGAATTTACCTTGTGCTTGGGGCAGGTTAGTTAGGTGAATGTCATTCATGAAGGCAGCTCACCTAATGTGATAACTTAAACATACGTCTGATAGTGGAGATTGTTTGCGGTGATAATAGATAAAGTAATCTGCTTTATTAAGGGCCTTAAATTGGTACAGCATCTCTGTAGAAGGGACTAGTTCCAAAGTAATGAAGCTCATCTATCTACCAGTGCAAACATCTCTTCTGTGGTGCTCTGCTGCCAGATGTAACAGGGGATAATTCATCTTCTTTTCTGGTGTTCTAAGCAAGGTAGTAAGCAGGTAAACTCCCTGGCTCGAATTAAAAAAGGATAAATATCGATATTTAATTTTTTAATCATGACTGCATCACTACTTTTTTGTATAGAGACCTACAAATTACAGGCCTGTCTAGTTTTTAGGTTTGTATTTCTAAATCACCACCAGATACTTTAAAAATGACATAACCATGGGGTGAGTGTGATCCCATGCTGCAGGGTGTGAAAGCATTAGTCACCACGGGCATGCCTGCAGTGGAAGGCAGGATTCCTCTGCCAGCCCACGTCACAGCTGGTGGCCCAACACACCCAGGGTTTTGTTTTTTCTTGCCTCTATCACTAACTCCCTGCAAACCCCTCACACAAAAAAATTCACCTATCAGGGGGTAAGGACTTCCTAATCATCCTCATTTAATATACCGGTTAAGAAATTAAGAGCATGCTATCACCTGTTGTCGTTCGGTCGGCGGCGGGAGGAACGACACGGTGATCAGGGATACCAGCCCCCTTTATTACAACAGTGCTTCTACTTATACACTTCTGGGTAACACACAT
>JAYRBT010000042.1:19605253-19635011 GCA_036023395.1 Myiotriccus ornatus | reverse complement strand
CCTCTGCCAGGTGTAAAGTTCCATCTTCAGTATCCTAGCTTACAGAGAGCCCAGGGCCAGCTGGGCTCCCCCACAATCACCCAACATTTTAATTGTACTGTTTAAATAGCAGTGGTGTTGGGAGGGATTTAAGATACAATACACAAAAGGAAAAGTTGGTTTTTTTTTTAAAAAACATCTATCTGTCACTCCCATAGCAAGGACCAGGTAACTCTATGATACAGCTGTTTCAAGAGTGATTGAATAAAGAACTACTGAAGCACCCAGAGGAGAAAGGAGTCGGAAGATTCAGTACTTTTGAATTGCTGTCACAGCCTCATGTTGAAATGCTCTGTAGTATAAATGTCATAGATATGTCCCTTGTAAGCTGGCTTTTCATTAGAAATTGAGACATTGAAACGTTCTCATGATTCAATTTGCGGTGCAGTAGGGTGACCTGAGAACAATTCCCAAGAAAAGGGAAGCCTTTTATGACAGGTATTTTCCAATAAGTTACCAAAATTCAGTGTTACAAGCCTGTTCTGCACAATTTTCCAGGGTTACTTACTGTTTTCATACACGTATTCCCCTACTTAAAAAAGAATCCCCTTTTTAATGTTTGTAGGGGTTTTAATGTATTTATATATATATTTATTTCTATTTGTTTATTACAGACCCTGCAATGTAAGAACCTTTATGCTGTATTTGCAAGTAGGCATTTATTGCTGCTGCTGCCACTGATGCAAAATGACTGATACTCAGAAATGGGGGCCGTGGGTGGTTTAGATGGAAGCAGGTCTGAAATGTTTCTTTCTGCAAGAAAAGACAGCCTAACCTTTTTAATAGACAGATTCCTGACACATCATGAAAAAGTCAAAGTTTGTACTGGGGAATCATTTTTGAACACTGATAACCAATCAGCTTAGCAGCATTAAGGAAAAACTTCCTTCTCTGTTCCTTTTGGATTTGTGAAAAAGGCATTTCAGATGATCATAGCTTCCGTGTGCAATTAGGTGGAGGATTGGCTGCTTGTGATTTTTGAATCATTCGGGAAAGTAACACCTGCTTGGCTTCTAAAATTGTACCTTCATGATAGCACCACCTAGTAATTATTATTCTGAGTCATCAGCTAATTCTCATTACCATTTCATAGTAGCAGTATAATTAAAAATTCTGTGCCATATTCCAGAAAGGATCAAGCTTGGAAGCTAAAGACATGACTTTAGAGAAGTTAGTTGCAGTATATTACTCTACTATGTCTGTTGAATGTTTTCTGAATGCTTCTCAAATATTCCTGAGCTAAAGTCACATTTTCATTTTTCCTGGTATGTCTCAAATATGAGTAAACATTGTGAGGGAAGGAAGGTCAGACCAGCAAAGACTGTCCATCCAAAAAGGAGGCTCTTTTTTTTTTCTCTGGAAGAGGTTGGGGTCAGGTCTTGGTGGAAAGGACCTCTCACACTTGTTGCTTTGAAGGTCAGAGGGGACCTATGGAAGCACTTGATCTCTGACCTAAAGAGAGGCTGATC
The DNA here is from genome assembly GCA_036023395.1 of Myiotriccus ornatus. Taxonomy (NCBI): domain Eukaryota; kingdom Metazoa; phylum Chordata; class Aves; order Passeriformes; family Tyrannidae; genus Myiotriccus; species Myiotriccus ornatus. The sequence goes on along the minus strand of JAYRBT010000042.1, from coordinate 19,633,503 downwards.
GGAAAAAACACGGAAAGAATCAAAGTCTGTCGTGGTTAATTCTGAGGTACTTTGTATTCTTTCATCAGTTCACATGCAAGTGAGCCCATAATGTTGGTTTACCTTGTTTTTTCTATGAAGAAAATTGACTCTCAAGTAGACAGTGTTCTTTCCTCAAGGATTCCATCTACAAGGTTAAGGGTGCTTGGACTTGGGGAGTACCTTCAGCACAAACTGGGCAGTTGCTTGCATATGACACTAATCCACCGCATCAGTCTGTCCTTTCTATTCCCTCCCTCTCTCCCTCCCTTCCTTCCCTGATGCAAAAGGCATTTCTGTATGCGAAGACAAAGAGCTCTGGTGGGTTGAAGAAAGTAGGGGAGCTTGTGGTTTAGTTTTCTGTTCGGGACATGAAAGACTGAAGTTCGAAATTCTGTTCCAATTGAGGTAAAGCAGAGATGGTTTACATGAAGATCCCCTGGTTTGATGGCTCAAAGCCCTAGAAACCTGAAAAACTTTTTATCAATCTTATAAAATCTGCCAAGTTCCTAAGAACAGCTTTGATCCAGTGGATTGGTGTTCTCTGATCAAATCATCTCTAAGAAAAAGACTTGTCATCTCTAAGCTGACACTTACAGACAATGATCATCACCTCCCTTTACCTTCTCTTGGCTTAAATGGATTGGTTATAGTGTCTGTCTTTAAGTTCGGTTCTCATAAAGAGCCTGTCTCTCCCATCTGAACTCTTACCAATTTAATGACATTAGAGGGAAGCAGTTGATGTCAGAAACAGATACATTTTAGGAAGTCTGATGTTAAATGGCGTAATTACATCTCACAATTTAAACATGGAGCTTTGATTCTGTGTGTGTTGGAGTAGCACATTTGCTCTTCCTCTCCACTTCCCTGGAGTGATTGTGCTAGCAGGCAAACCATCATGACTCTAATGATTTTTTACATTACTGTTTTTCCAAATTACATTTCAACACTGTGAACTAAATTTTGGGTCTGCTTTCTTGTGATCTTCTTTGGTCACAGTAATAATGCTGCTGTTGAATTGAGTCAATTGTATCTTTGTATCATCATATCTTTGAACTTAACTTGTCCTTTTGTTCAGGTCACATGAAAGTTGATGCAGTAATGGATTTATACCAGCACTGCCTTTCCTAAATAGGACTTCCACATTCCTGGAAGACTTTTGCTTCAGGTGTAAAGATTAGGGGAGCTGGTATACCCAGGATTAAATAATAGTAGTTGAGAATTATGAGCTATTTAATCTGTTAATTTGTGTGTCATCTGTTTTTTGAATAGAACTGTTTAGTTATAAGAGCTTAGTTATAAGATGCTTAGTTTGCTGCAAGACACTATGTGCTTTCTTTAACAAATTATCAGGCTGGGGACTTTTTTTGGGTATCACTACAGGTCTGATATTCATAAAGCTATGTTGTCTGTTTTCCTGAGGATTCTGTACCTTAATTCGGTATGTTCTTCATTTTCTATGAATGTTTAGGTTCTATTGCTCAAGATTAATGTCTTAAATGGCCTGCAGTTTCCACAGTGAACTTATTCTCGGTCCCTAAATATTGCTGAAGCACTTCATTTTTTGTCCTCTGAAAAGTTCTTATAATGTGGTATTTAGCCCGTCTTCAACCTCAGTGGTTCCTTGGCCCACACTTCTAAAACTTGTGGAAGCAAAGGGCTGACATGTTCAGGCTGACACGTCAAGGGCTAAAATGTTCTGGCTGACAGCTCAATATTTTATCTTTAACAAATGCTGTTTAATATCTTCTCAGAAAATGGTACCTGCTGGCTTCCAAAACTCAGGTGAAATACTGCTGCAGCAGATTGAGGGGGTGACAGAGCATCTCTTTCAGTATGCTCAAAAACCTCAGGTTTTCCAGCAGAAGGATGGTGACTGGAAAGCCACGGCTGAAGTTGGGGCACCTGAGCCAGATATGCCAAGGAACCCATGCTGTGTTAATGGCAGCTTTGGGAACATTTGCTACTCTATTTTTCTGAAAGGTGTCTAATGAGAATATAATGGTGACCTAGTCACAGTCAGGATGGTGTGATTTGCTTGTAATTGCTACTGATACCTGCAATTCAGCCATAGTTTAATTTCACAGATATGGCTTGCTTTAACTTAATTTGAGGGTAATATCTTACAATATTGAGGTATATTTATGAAGTGAGTTCTTTGAAGCTCTTTCCTCCTGCTCTTAGCATCACTTAGTCTTGTTGAATGCCTTTTATCTTGAAACAGATTTCAGCTAGCCATAAAGAAACCTGAATAGTGGTGCTATTTCAGTTGGCTCTGTGATATTTTGCTCTTGCATATTGACTTTGGTGTTCTGCTTCCTATTCTATTTGAGCCTTAATGTTCTTGCACTGCTAGTAGCTGTTTGTTTCTCTCTCCTCTCCAGTACACACATCACTACATGAAACAGAGTAGAAACTAGGTACCCACCCATATATATATATTTTAGAAAGTTAACAATTTTTCCAACACTATCAGAAAGATGCTTATTACATAAAACACTTGTGGTCTGTTAACATAGCACAGGATCTTCCTGATCCCCACTCCCTCTGTGGACATGTTCATCTCTTTTCTCTTTTGTCTACATTCCAGGCAATTTGGAGCAAAGGCAAAGGAAGGAAAGAGAAAGAGGAGCCCTTGCCAGAGCAGCGGGAAGAGAAATTGCAGGCTGGGAAAGGAGTTTATGGTTTGGGGAGGGATAGAGGGAGCTGGGAGGTGGCTGGGCTCTCCCTGGTCTGGAGGAAACATGGGAGCTGCTGCTTGTGCTACGTCTGCTGATTTCTCTTCTCAGGCAGAAAAACAGCTCGAATTTCCCAGAATGCTCCATCAAGGTTTTGTTGCAGCAGTTTATTTCAATCCCTTGTTCAGTCTCTTCAGTTTCTTAACAGAGGTACAGCTGGGCCCTTCCCTGTAACAGACAGAGGACTGGAATATGTCCCTCTCTCTCCCACTTTGACCCCCAAATCTTCCTGCATTTCAGATAGAAAGTACTCCACGGCAACATGCATATTTTTGAGAAATCCATGATGGACATCTTATAAATAAGAGCTCTCTCAATTTGCAGTGAAAGAACTGGGACAAGTAGTTATTTCTCTTCCTTGCCTGCAGAACACTAATTTTCTCTTACACCTTTCTGCATGAATGAGTTTATTTTCCACTGATGAACGTGTCCTTTGAAGTAAACAGTAGTTTGTAAGGAAAAATCCTTATCAATATCAAGAGGCCAAGGTGTGTGTGTATATATATATATATAAAACAAATCCTATTATGGAAGAGAAAGTTATATTAAAAAAGAAATACCATCTCAGTAGTCATAGCTTCAAGAGATGCTGGGTATTATTACTGTTGTCCTTTCTTCTCAGAGATACTTCCTGCAATGAGTTGTCCAGGCTTCTGGACAGGGCTCGTGTGACTAACAGTTATATTTTATTTTTAACTTTGACTGACATGGTTACCAGGACTACTTGCATATTAAACCACTACAAGATGGGTTTTTTTAAATGACTGCTCTGCTGTGTATGTACCAGTACTACTGGAAGACAGGCTGAACTGGGACACAGGTGAATCAAGTTCCAGTCACATTTCAAACTTCACATCATTTGTGGTCTTGAGATATATCTGTATCTTAAGCTTTACCCTATTGCCTTTTTACTAATCATTCTAAGGAGGATGCCTCCTTCTTCTGTTGCTCTCAGCGCTTGCATGGCCAGAGGCAACTGAAATAATTTTGTTATTTTATATTAAAATATAAACAATTGCCTTTTTTTTTTCTTTTAAATCTCCCTTCTCAGGTCCAGTTAGCAACATGGGGTAGAGGAATGGGCACAGCTGATACAGAAGCATACAGTAGCATAGGTGGGAATTTCTTAAGACATGTTTGTTGCTTAAAAAGACTTAATGTATATCTACTCCTTAAGGCAGCACTCGATACCTGTTAGAGTCTTTCTTTAGAAGGACTGTGATTTTTTTTGCTGCCCTTTCTCATGAGGCTGTTTTTCTAATAAGATTGTTTTCTGAAGAGAAGAAGTGAGAATCAGAGAAGAACTGAATGGTAGGCATCAGTCACTGTAAATGGATGAGTTAGATGGAATTTAAAAGAGAAATCCAGCCTGGTGCATCTCTGTCCCTGAGAAGTAGTAGTCCTGTGGGTCTCTGTCCTATTATCATGGTGGTAAAATGTGTAAAAATTATTTTCTACTGCTTCATTCACGTAGGAAAGCAAGTCTTGGGTTTTAGCCCAAGTTGTATCTATTTCTTTGTCCCCATTGCCTCCTATGAAAAAGCAATTTGTTTGTTCCTTTCTTCCCACTCTTCCATATCAGATCATTTGAGAGTTCAGGTGTTTCTCAGCTTGGCCTTGGTCGGCTTGAGATTAAAATCCTAACTGTTCTGGATGCCCTGATGCTTTTCAGAGTATACTTTTTTAATGGGCAGCAGGAGTCCTGCAAGAAGTGTCTCTGAAGCTGCAGAGATGTTCAGCTGGTCCTTTGGCACCAGTGGTGCATGAATTGGTCAGCAGAGGATCCTGCTTTTTGGAAGACATACGGAGAGGATCAGAGAGGTGGGGTTTTGCTCCTGGGATGGGGAAATGTTGATTAAAGCTGAAGGGTTGCAAGAGATGATGACAAATCATATTTTTGCTGAATATAGGCAAGGCTTCTGGAGTCTACATTAGCCAAACAACCCGATACCTGAGATGTTTGAGCAGGTCTTTTCTGAGATACCTCAGAGGGGCTTGATCATCAGAAAAAGATGCACATGCAGCCTCTGAAGATGCTGCCCTCTGTTCTCAAGATCAAAAGATTATTTAATCTCTCTGAAAAAAGTCCAGTGCCCGCTTTGCATTTTGCCTGCATGTACCAGGCAAAAAAAAAATCGGCACTACCAGTAGTTGGAAACTGTCCCCTGGCCCTGTATGCCAGCCTGCTGAAACCCATGTTCACCACCTCTGGAGCAGTGCCTGCCTGTGTTTGCAGTGGTTTCAGGTCCCACTACCCCAGGATGCACCTTCTGAGATCTCAAGGGTGAAAGGCTGAGCGGTGCTGTTGACTTGAATGCATTCTTCTTGATTTTATGCATTAAAAACAGAATCTTTCTCAGGATCCTTTACTGTTGTATATGGATGCTTTAAGCATTCAAAAATATAACATTGTAATCCTGTGCCAGTGAGGACTGCTAGTCTCACTTTGGAGATGTAGCAACAGAAGGTAGAACAATGTGGTCCAGCCCTGTTTCCTCTGGGAGCTTGTGTGTCACAGCCCAAATCATCCCCATGTCTGGACCTTGGCCCCCAGGGGTCTGAGGGAAGAATCAAGTATGAAGGTGGCTGAGGGAGCACCTGGGGGATAAGAAGGAGAAACGGTTGTGGCTGTGTCACCATGATGCTGTGCCAGCAGCTGCCTCAGCTCCCTGCTGCGACTCATCCGGGAGAGGTGCCAGTGGGTGCCTAGCCCAGTGCTGACAAGCAGCTACTTATCTTTCATGCTCTCTTGATCTATCCTCACATGAAGCATTATCCACTGTACCACTGGTGCTGGGCAGCTGCTCTCTGGCACGCCCAAGGTGGTGGTTTGCTTCCAGGGTTGTTGCGATGGCCAAAATCTGGCTTCCCTAGGACATGCAGCCCAGGCAGGTTGTCATGTCCATCCCTTCCCTTTTTTATTCCATTGAACAATGTAAGCTGTAGTTTTAGTTTTGGACTAGCTTAGAACTGGCAGCCCTTCTCACAGACTGAGTGGTCCAGGGTGGTGAAAGGTTTGTTGGTGTCCTGCAATTCTGGCACCCTTTTAAGCTGGGAAATTATATGGCTCATTTTTTGCATGAAAAAGATTGATGTTCTTCGAGGTTTGGCTCTGTAATGGGTATTGGTTCCCTGAAAGAAATACACAAGCAGACCACTTTTTACCCTGTAGAAGAAAAAAGGTCCCTGGACCTCTTTCTGGACTTGGTCGTATAAACCACATTCTGTGATACAATAAAGGCTCTGGGCTTCCTGAGTGTCAACTTGAGTTTTAATTTATTTTCCAAAATAAATTAAAAATTCTGGAATGTGTGTGTTTTGTGGTACTTTCTTCAAGATCACCTGCTGATTACATCTACACCAGCTTCCGGAAAAATCTAACTTGAGCTTACTTCTCGTATGTTCAGGCTACCTCATTACTGCAGGGAGCCACCTGAGAAATGTGTTAATGGCCATATGCCAACACACTCAGCTCTATAAAAACCACTAAGATGAACCTGCTCCAACTGCTGAAAGCCAGAAACAACTACCCTCTTGTCTACACCAGGAAAACTACAACTTGCTAATTTGCCATCGGCCAGCAGCTGCTCTTGGGCTGGCAATGGTGGAACTGGTAAACGGAGCTCAGGCATATTTAACACTGTAATAAAACACAATTTAGAATTACAGAGCAGACTGGTAATGCTGCCTATTATCAAGGTTGTTTGACACTTCCCATTATAAGACTATTTTCAGCCGCTTACAAGTTTGCCAAATTTCAACAGCTTGCACTGAGATTTCTTTAACTCGGTGTCTGCCTCTTGCTGAATATTCTTTTATTATTGTTTAAAGTGAAAAAACCAGCATTTAGCCAGAGCAACTCAGCTGTTTCTAAGAAAGAGGACTGAGAAAATATCTTGTTAGTCTTTATTAAATTTACGTGACCTTTTCTTTTAACAGCTCAGAGGCAGGATTTAGCAAGAGAGGAGAGCCACTGTCAGAGATGCTTGTGCTTTTTCTATGAAAATTGAACAAAACAGGCTGAAGTGCAAGTCTTCAAAACATTTCAGTTAACACCAGCTAGCAGGTCTGTAATTCATAGCAGCTAATTTGCCCACAGAGGTGACGTGGGGGCCCTGCAAGTCTGGTTCCTCACAGTAGGGAAGCTGGTTCCTACCCAGTCCCAGGAAACTGGTGTGCATACAGGCTCTTGGGACATAATGTTGGCCATCTTCCCCTCGGCTCTTGAATGAGCCTGGGCTATATAGAGGAGGGGACTGAAAGATTTAAAGGGGGCAGAATGCAATAGTGTCTGAAAGAGCAATTTTTGTGTGCTTTGGGGATCTTTAAGATGTGTGTAATAGGCATGTGTAATATAGGTAGGGGTCTTTATAGGTAATAGATATGTTGACACATTGCTCACAGTATCTGTTAGCTTAATAAATTCCTTGTAACTGTTGTCTGTTTAACTACAAAATGCAAGCCAAAAATCAAATTTGTAAATAGTGCTTCTCAATAGATCCTCTTTTTTTTTCTATTTTTTTTTTCCGGATATAATGGCAGAAATTAGATTCCTTATAGAACACTAAAGACAATCAAAATTGAATTACTTTTTCTCTTGTTCATTGTAGGGTTTTTCCCAGTAACATGTGGCGCTTTAGTTATTCTCTGCTTTTCTGTAATGAAACTGTTGAAGTTGGGTGCTAATCCTGCCTGTGCATTACTACAGGTGCTGGTGAGATTTCAGTCCATCCCTACAGAGACCAGTGGCTGGAGGGGAAAGAGAAGCCAAAAGACCTAAGTACCTTTTGGCTAACAAAGAAATCTGTCTCTGCTATTAACTATACTGCCAGCCCACAGGTTACAGGAGCTACAGTCTAGCCATCAAAATTGTCTCATCCATCGGTTTTCTATTGGCCTACTTACATGGAAATTGCAGGAGCATCTCATGGCTTGTTCTGCAGATCTAAAATCAGCAGACTCAGCATCTCTGGGTTGACATACAAGCATTAATCTTTATCTACTACATATCTACAGCTGCAAACATTTGGACAGCCAAAAGCCTACACCAAAGGGCTCAGAGAATCATGAAATCAATTATACCGTTTATTTTCAGGCAAACTGGGTTATGGTGGGGTTCAGCTATCCAAACACATGAACTTTCAGCTGGTGATAGGGCATGACTGCAGGAAGACTGCACTTAAAATTAAAAATAACATTTGAAAATTTAATTAAAACTCATACCTTCATTATGCACCTTCTTGGTGCATAATGGTATCAGGGTAAGGGACTTTAAACCTAAGGCAATTTTGTATTTTTATAGTCGATTTTAACAGTGTTTCTTCTGCTTTGCTAGTTGGCATGAGAAGCCCACACAGATAGTGGAAATTATGGGGGGAAAAAAAGTAAAACAGAATATAACTCAAAAGGTTGTCAAAACTATGTAGTTTAAAAGAAATGATGCAAAGTGTTTTATCCTTTTTTTTCTGATTGCCTGTTTTGTGAAACCTTTCTCAGGCTGAAGGTGGGTGAGAATCCTTTAATGACCCATTACTTAGAGCTGAATAGCAGCTGTGATAGGTGACCTTCCTTTTTTCTCAAGTGCTCTATTAGTTCTCATTATCTTGCCCCTAGGTCACTTTCTGGGGCCTTTCAAGGCCTTTTCTTTTTAGCTCTGAAATAAACTGTATCTCTGTCCATCTGAAGATGAGCCCGTGACATTTTTTTGGAGAGTATGTCACTTGCAAGAGGTGTCTATGGAAGAACACCTTGCTTGCCTTAGCAGAAATGCTCTCACTGAAGAGGAAGCTGACGCAGGGGAGGAAGGGCAGTGTGAAGCAATACTCTGAGAATGGCTGATTCAAATCACACAAGGCAGTAAAATCCTCAATTGTTGCCAAATTCTGCTCCATATTTGAGGCTGGTGGTGCCACCTGCACCACCTCTGCTAGTATGTTTTGTAGAACAGCTGAAATAATCTGCTTCTCATCTGGCTACCTCTGTGAAGCTCTTCCAGTGTTTCAGTTTTTCACCAAAACTAATTCTTGAAATGGCTGTTGGGGCTCTCCTGTCTAGCAAAGGTACTGCTCTGGTTTTCAGGTTTGTCTCCATACAGGTCCTGCTTAATTCTCCCCAACTTTCTGATTTCTGGGATTAAATTAAATCCTTTCTCCTATGGTGGATTAGCTAAATTTGTGACATTCAGTGGGTTTATAGCTGACAAACAGGAGTCTTTTTTTAAAAGCCCTTGCCTCAACATTATTATTATTCCTGTGTCTTGTTTTGTGGAACTTGGATCTTTGCAATGTTGGTAGATGGTAATGATGAATAAATAATCAAATCTGTTAGTAAAATACTGAATTTTGCTGTGATTTACTTGCGGATATTTGAAGTGGATATGAAATTGGGCAGAACTGATGTGGAAGGGGAGCAAGAGACAGCTTTTTATGGAGCAATGTGTTTCTTTAAAGTATACTGAAATGTTACACTGCAGTATTGTGATCAGGATAGATTAAGAGTGTCTGCATTTCAAGTTTTAATAGCAACCTTGTCTTATCCAGTTTTGTTTTAGACATGAAAATGCAATTTCTAAGGCTTTATCAGGCAAAACAAGAAACTTTGAATGGAAAGAACTAGAAATGGAGTTTCTGCAGACATGTTTTCTTTTTCTAAATGCTCACAAATAACTCCTGCCAAATGCTACATAAAGGAGAAAAAGAAACATATGGCAGTTCAACAGGAGTGAAAAGATGAGCTAATCCAGCATCCAACAAGTCTTTGGATGAGACTATAATAAAACCAACCAGCCTTTATCATGCTTGATAGCACCACTATAATTAGGAGTCTGTCACCAAGTTCATAATGAACCCTTCACCCTATTTTCTGGGGCTTATAATCTGGTAGTAAGAGTCACTGTGGATTGCAACTAAAGCTTGCTGTGGAGAAGGCCCAAATCTAGCATGCAGGTTTTAAATAAACCATAAAAAATCGGGTGCTTGTGCCAGCGATGAGCAAGTTGTGCTTATAGCCTGACCTGAGTGTTTAAGGAGTCAGTGTCTAGGGTGATTTATTTGCTGTTAGCATGAAAAATACAAATATGTGGTTCAGTATCCTGTTGTGCTCTCTTACGCTGCCTTGTAGGAATCAAGAATGTAAGGAATCAAAATTTTTATTTATTTATTTTCCCCCTCTTGGTTTTGTGATCCTTACATCTGCCCTAGCAGAAGCTGCTGCTGCAGAGCTAGGGGCTAGTATTTTCTATGCTCTGCCTTAAAAAACTCATTCCACACAAGTCAAGTTTTCAGTCTTAAGGAGAAGTCTGGCAGACAAGGCAAAAATCTAGCCTGCTTCTTTCTCCCTTTTTTTTCTTCATCCTTGAGGCTTAGTCAACTTCTGGCAGAGGAACTGTCTATGCAGAAGATGCCTCAGTTGTGAACAGAGGCATTCTTAATGATGGGGTCTAAGATTCAGGAACCATCCAATTTTTTCTGAATCGAGAACAATTGCATGTCTGACCTGAGGTACTAGAAACTGAAAGGAGCCCTCTAACATATCTCAACTGTTATCCTTTCTCCCTTGCAGTGCAGGGGTTTCTCAGCACGTCAGGATGTGTAATGGAGCTATTTGAGAATGTTCACAAGAGACAGGGCAGAGCTCTCACAACAGCATCTGCTCTGCAGAATATAGGTCTAGTAATGAAAGGTCAAATATTTGTATGCTAAGGCTGTGGGTTCAGGTTACAGTTAGATGCCTAATGAGATTTTCAGAAACATTGAGGCTCCCCTGCAGTCTTGTATGCCAGACTCTTTAAGAGTCTGGCTTAGAAAGAATGACTAGGCAACCTCAACAACAAGCAAAACCTGAGTAGGTCAATCCTGTCCCAGTATGATTCAACCTTCTGACTTGTATGTAAAAGCAAAGGTGAAGAGAAGTGTATCCAGTTCACATTTAATATACAGTAAATGTTAACTTTCCCTCCCAAACACTTCAGGAGAGGCTTTGATGTTCGTTTGATGAGGGTGAATAGGGTGGGAAAGGATTGATATTCATAAGGTGCTGCAGTAGTCCTAAGTCTAGCAGGGTAGGCAGCTGAGTAGAGCCTCTAAATCATCAGAAAGAGATTTAAGAACTGTGCATATGAGTGCTGGAGACCAGGAAAGAGGTGTGTCTCATAACCCCTCTAACTCTCTGCTCTGCTGCTTCTGCTTGTCGGAAAGAGAAAATCTATGCTGCTTTTCTGACAAAGAGACCTCATCAAAGCTCTACATTTATGAATTAGTAATTCATAAATAAGCAGCTGTAGGTTGGCAGTCTCTTCAGAGGGCTGTGCCAGGTTTTGACTTCTCAAATGAGAGGCTGACCCACAAAGACTATGCCCGTAAACTCAAGAGTTGAGAAATTTTGTCCCTTGAAGAGACACCATGCTGTTGGAGGCCATCATGTCTTGTCTCTAGGCAAACCCCATGGGAGCCAGGAAATGCTGCCTCTTGCAGATCCCTTGGCCTCAAGCCCCTTATCCTGTTGTACCCCATTCAAACCCTGCTGGCACCCCTGCTGCTGACTTCTGACCTAGCTGGCCAAGGAGGACAATAGAAAGGAGAGGCACATATGTGCCTCTTGAAACACACATTCTTGGCTTCCACATCTATATCTGCCGGGAGGCACACAGTAGGAAGCAGCTGCTCGCACTACTATTGCATTATACTCTTCATTTGGGCCCTATGCTTTCCAGCAGAAGTCATGAAGCATGGATGTGAACCAAACCATGACAGCCTTCTGCAGAAAGGAGAGACTGTGTAAAGAATGAGGGACACAAGGCAGGCAGGGACCTCTGCTTGGCTCTCAGTGTGCAGAGGTGCAAGATCCAGACTTCTGGCATGAGTGAGAGGTAAGGACCCTTGCTACTGGGGTCCCTGTTGTTGGCTATTTGGGGTGTACATTACAAGCAAGCACATAGTATATTTTAGCACACCTGTAACAGAGACATGTATAATCTCCAAGGGGAGCATAATGAATGAGTGAGATTCATTCAGCCATCTTCAAAAAAGCCACCAGCCATGTAGTACATAGGAACTGCTCATGCTAACAACTTTGATATTGGCACTAAAGACTGGTGTCTTGAAGATTAGTGAGTGAACATGGGGGACCTTTGTGGGTATGGTTTTGATCAGTAGAAAAAAAACAAGCTGTGATTTTCAATCAAGAATATAAAGCTGATCACAGAAGGAATCCACTGTACAATGACCTCTGAAAAGAAGGCTTTTTAAAATTTCCATTAATTAGAATATATTTCATCTCTTGGCTTCATCTTAATTTAGAGAGAAATGTGGAAGTTTCTGTTTCACAGAAGAAGCTTGTGTAACCCTTCAACTGGCATTTTCAAACCATGGTATAAATTACAAAAAGAAAAGTTACAGTTGATGTGGAAAACACAATCTGTATCTACGAAGTCTTCTGTTTTAAAATGCCCATTTTATATTCTCCTCTGGAAGGTATGACAGGTCAGCTTATTATCAGGGCTTCTTTTTGTGTGTGTGTTGTTTAATATTTTTCTGAAAAAAGCCCTAAAATAAAAAGGAAATCCCACAGTGTTTTCCTTTTTTTTCTCCTCCCCCTTTCCCCCCCAACAGCTGTATCACAATTTCTATCCTTTCCATGTGTATGTAATTCAAAAAAATATATAGATAAGCAAATTTGATATTTTGTCTTCTTGGAACTTAAGAATTAATAAGTTGATGCTTAGCAGCAGTTTCTTCTGCTGCCAAATAAAGAATTGGCTAGTTTTGGAAAAACATGTTAAAAAAGATCAACTCTTAAACAGCAAGGATAGACTCTGGATATTTTTCACTAAAACATACCAGCTGTTCCTCAAATACGGTATTCGACTTTTTTCAATATTTGCTACTAAATACTACTTGCTCTTTCTCTTCATGTGACCTATAGAACAAATGCTGTCAGAAAGCTATTTTTTTCTATTGCATTAATAGTCAAACTGTCATGCTTCAACTATTGAGCTAAGAGGTTTCATTTTTAACTCACCCTATAAGCCAAAAAATTTTTTTTAATTACCCAAAGTGCAGTTTTACATATCAGTTGTGCTACGGAGACCGAACCTTTCCCTCCTTTGTTCTTAAGCTTCTGAGTTCCGTTTTTAAAGTTCCCAGGTATTGGCAATTTGTGAGTTTGACAAACCTATAGAGTGAAATAAACAAACAAAGAAACAAGAAGGAGAAAAGCAGCAATTTTCCCCCTGCTGTGAAAACTGGGTGGCACACCATGTCTCTCCCAGAAAGCAGATGTTTGGACAGGTAGTGCTGTCCTTTGTGGCCCATGTTTGAGGAGTAAGGGCTGCCTATTCACTGTGCATTTTGCCTTGCTGGTAGACACCTAAAAGTTTTATTATTTGCTCTTATTACAAGTGCTCAGAGGAGAAAGCTATTACTTCTTGCTATAATCTCCTAACAGTTTAAGAGCTTTAATTTCCCCATCCCTCCAAAACTTCCCCTGAGGTTTCAGAAGGAAATGTCTCTGCTACTGTGGTCCCCTCCTCAGCCTTTTCCAGTCCTCTGCCTCTCCATTTGACTTCTCTTCAACTTCTTATGTCTCTTCCAAAGAGCAGCAGTCTATACTTGGTATGATTCTTGCCTATTTTATCAGTGCAATTGGTAAACTCATCATGGAGCAGTTAAATTGTCTACACTCATTCATTTCATTCTGCTGGTTTTAATTGTAATGAGCAGGAGACTGTTGCTATCTGTTTTCAAGCTCAGAGAGAGGCCACCGAGACACATTAGTTCCCAGCTTATTTGAAAATACTGTTTTTTGCAAAACCAGAAATACCACAGTTATTTTTAGCAGAAACCCTCATTTTCCAAAGTTGATGATTTTGGTTTTCCATTTGCCCTGGATACAATTATTTTTCAAACCCATTATACATTTATAGTTATAGACATCTATTTAAAACTGAAACCATGGAGTAGGGAAGCAGAGGAGCCCTGCACTTACTCATCATGCTGTGTGGACTGACTTGTAATGGGATGTGAGAAGCCAGCCTAAACATTGTAGTGCTCTCTCTCTCTCCCCAGAATTTTTTCACTCAGTCTAACTCCTTTACAGGACTTACCTTCTGCTTACAAAATTTAACGACTGGAAAAACATTTCTGGGTAAACATAATTATTTTTTAGGAAGTTTTGCTTGCGAGAAAGGGAGAAGGCTTTTTACCCGTGTAGGAAAAAAGAAAAACAAAAGAGGAAGCAATGAGGTTTCAGACCCCAGCAAAAGCAGACACTTAAAAGCACTCTAATTTTGAATTGAATCAGCACAAAGTGTGTGTTTTGGATTTATGCACACATGGTAATAAAAGCCAGCAAAGGTCTTCATGGGGTTTTACCAAGAAGAAGTTAACACAGATGCCAAATCCATTTATCACTTCTTTTGTTATGTGCCACTGTTCCTTGTAACTTTCTCCAGGCTCTAAGCAGTGAATGCTTTCTCTCCCAGTACATATGCTTGTTTTGTTTTTAATCACTTCCTAACCACTCCGCTACTTATATGTTTTGTGGCACCAGCAGTTTTTCCTCTTATGGGGGCCTAGGTGTGTTGCTTTAAGAAATATAAGTATTTAGAGAGAGAACAGGATTGTCCCAGAAGCAGTTTTGGTAGATCTGGGGTTTTTTTCAGGGAAGTTTTTATTACAGGACTACTAGTATACAGAATTACTGAATTTCTACTCCTTTTTCCAATTAATAACTTTATTTTTTTTCACTCTTTTTCCCCCCTGAACCCTTCCAAGTAGAAAAGGTAAGTTCCACAACCATTCACATGTTCGTGGTCTACCTGAGGAAGCCTTTATAAGGTTAAGTTCTTCCACAACCTCCTCACGCACCCCTAGGTGCCTCACTGTTGGTGTCTGCACACACAGGCAACTCAGAGCTTTCCTGCACTGCAGTTCATTGATTTTGCAGTTGTTCCATTCCTGCTTGAAGATATAACACAGCATGTGCTGCCAGCACTCCCTGGCTGATGGTCAGAGATGCTCCACTTTGGCCATGCATCTTCTCTCATCCTCTGAGACACAAGTGTTGACATCAAGAGCTGTTGGGCAGATCACAGCTCCTCTTCAGACCTAAACTCTCTCAAGTTGTCAGACTTAGCAGTAATAGCCTGAATAGTTTAAATAGTAAGCTGATGCCCTGGCTGTTTTTGACAGAAATGGGCAAGGAAACATCATCCAAATGGCTCTGCTGGAAGCTTTGAAGATTGGTAACCTCCGCAGGAGTCTGGACAAGCACTGTGCTGAAGACAGTAATTTCTCCAAATGGTGGAACTGAAGCTGGGAGATGGTGTCTTGGCCACGAGTTTTGACTAGTGTCTGTGACTTGAGTTATGGCTAATCTTTTCTCTTGGTCTGTGCTTGAATAGATTGAGTAAGAGGACAGTCAAAGAAGTGTGTATTTCAAACCTGGGATTCTGTTGTCATGTGCATGTTTGGCTCTGGTATGTTGTCATGGGATTGAAGAAGGTTTGTCATGGCTGGTGGCCACAATTTGCTCTCTGAATGTTAAGAGAATAGATTATTTTAAAGAAGGTGATCACTGAGCTCACCTCACTTTAGACTTTGTTGAGTGGAGCACAGCAAGCATGTGGTTGTTCCTGACAATAAAACTTGGTACTATGAGAAGTTAATGCACACAACATCCAACTGGTGCTTCCTGAAGATTACCTCAAGATACAACCAATACAGTCGTCAGCAGAGAATTAAGTCAGGGGAATTGTATAAAAGGATCTGTTGGTCTTCTCTTGGTCTAATTAGACTCGAGTGCTCTTCCAGCATGATGCAGGCTTGCATGGATATGGACTTGGGAGAGGAGATAATTCATTGGATTGTCAGTCTCTTCACTCAGGTAACAAGTGACAAGAAAAGAGGAAATGGGTTTAAGTTGCACCAGAGGAGGTTTGGATTGGATGTTAGGAGTAATTTCTCAACTAAAAATGTGGTCAGGCTTTGGAACAGACTTCCCAGGGAAGTGGTAAAATCATCATCCCTGCGAGTATTCAGAAGGCACGTGGGTGTAGCACTTGGAGATATGGTTTATCAGTTAACATGGTGGTGCTGGGTTAATAGTTGTACTTGGTGATCTTAGAGGTCTTATCCAACCTTAAAGATTCTGTGATTCATGAAGCATTGCAAGCTAGAAGGCCACTTATGTGATGGTACTTGCAGAAGGACGAATTTGACAACCTTCTGTATCCTTCATCAGCAAAACCAAAAGGAGAATTTTCAGCTTCTCTAACTTCTCCCGTCCCCACTGAAGTTCAGCACTGGTTTTTTGTGGGACAAAATTTTTATCCTGTGTCTGTTTGTATATACGTGCGAGACAAAACCATACAGACACACATCTCCCTTTGTACCCTTTCAGTAGTTTTTCACAGAATTGATCCAGCCTAAGGGTTTTTTTCCCCCCTATATTTTGACAGCCTTTTCATGAGTTGGGTTGCTCCCATGAAGCACAGCTGATGATGGAATGTGGTGTAAGGACACATCAGCAGTAAAAGCAGAGGACTTTGCCATGAATCTTCACCCTCATCTGTGTCTTTTGAGCTGTCTATATGCCTGTGCTCTAGCCTGGGCTGAAAAGTTCTGCAAAAAGCACTTTCATGGAAAGAGTGGTCACCTCTAGCAGAGTGTGTGGAAGGTGTAGGAACTAATATGTGTAGGAGATGAGGAAGGACTGTCTTCAGATGATGCTTCCATGGAGTAAGGCCTATGCTGCCTATCCTCTTAGTGCCTGGTGTGAGAGATAACTGTGCTCTCCTCCAAAGTGACTGATAAAACCTGCTTTAATTTCACAAAGATGCATTGTTCCCTTTTGTGGGGAAGGAAATGAATTTTCCTGTGGGCCCTAACTGTAATTTGCCTCTCTTTGCTTTCAAAGGTGTCCATCTATTTTGAAAAAGAATCTTCATTTAGGTCTTAATATTCTTTGGAGCCTGCCTTCAGACTCAGCAACAACAGCAAAAGACCTACTGAGCAACTGAAACTATAGGCTTGTTCTTTCCTTGATTCATGGTGGTGTTTACCAAGGACAGACTTTGACTGACAGTCCCTCAACAGAGAGAAAATGGATCCACACTGAAACACTCTCATCTCCCAGCTAGCTTAATGCGAAAAAGAACTCCTCACGTATTATCTCTCTCTCCTGGGTAAATCTGTAATTAATACAGTTTTGGTATGTTCTTCTGACTGTTCTCAAATCTGCTTCATCTCTTGCATTATGGTCAGAAAATAAATCCCCTAACTTTGGAGAAGTAATTTAGAAGGGTGAATTTCAGTATTTTCTCTGGACCTTCATTTTCTGCCAAAGTAATGTATAGCCTTTAAAGTTGTTATCAGCACAGGTTTGGTCTTCAGAAAAATTATTTGAATGAGAGTTTCTGTCATCCAGTGGCTTGCTTTTGAGGAGAGTTTTAGGTAGTGGAACTCATGTAGTTCAGTCTGATGTATAATCAACAATATCCATGTAATTCCAATGTTTGAAATTTGAATTGAGGAAGCAGAGTGAGAATTGTCCTTGTTTGTCTCAGTATTGTCTGTCTGATCGTGCAATCTCTTCTTGCCTTGTGACACCATCGAAGTGTCTAATACAAACCTGGACACCACTACAGTGAAAATAAATCTCCTGAAAACAAGCTGGTGTTTCTTAGAAACTGATTAAAAGCAGGAAGTTGCAGGGCCTGCAGATAGTGCAGTGGGTGGTTTTGAGCAGTACGGCACAGCTGCTGTGGGTGCATTGCCTGAACAGCCAGTTTACGAGGGTTCCATTTCAGGGTCTGCGCTCGTTCCCACCAGGTAACTGCTGAGGCAGCACATGGTTGTGTGTTTTGGATCTGTTTCATGCCTTGTTCTCTAGAGGCAAGTCACTCCAGTTTGTGAAGATACCTCAAAAGAGAGGCAGTTGCTGTCCAATGAACATGTGTTATTTGGCTTAACATATGAAAACATTAGCTAGGGTTTTCTTATGCCTGTTGGCAAAAAGGTGTTCTTTTAAAGAAATGCCAATAATAATAAGAGCTACTTCAAATAAGGTCTGAGTTTCTTGACTATGAGTGGGAAATTATGTAGATTACCAGCCCTGAGAACCCTCTGATACTCAGTGCCATGATTACACGGTGTGAAACTCTATTTGGGGACTTGGCTAATTTAAACTACTTGAGCTCTACAGCTAAATTACTTTGGGTAATGCTTAAGAGCTGTGTTTTCTAGAAATGAGGGCTCAATATGTTACAGAAGATGTTGTTTGTTTGCTGTTAGTAACCTTCTCTCATTTTAAAGCAATGCTTAAACTAATGACTAGTTTTAGGGCCTTGAAGAGGGGTTAGTTTTGCTAATTGTATTCCAAACTGAAGTTACATGACTGAATATTGAATAGAGGCTTTCGTTTTGCTGTGTGACATGGTCTGATTTATTTGCCTTGAAAGATATATTTGGAAGATAAGATGGCAGCTTTTTTTAAAAAAAAGTATCTGGATTTTACACTTAAGAAACTCTTCCTCTCTGTGTGTACCCACGCATATGATTTAAACCACATTCCTAGAACACACATGGAAGGTATTTGAAGGCAAAAAGCGTGTAATGTGTACATGAACTGTAATGTTATGGATCTAACTATGTGTATATATATATATATATATATATATGATAGTTTTCTTATATATACATATTACTGGATGCTAATTCATCTCACTAAGACTTACCACAACATCCTTAAGAACCACTGCTACTATGAGAGTGTCGTCCCTTGTGGGCCATCTAGCATTTATGTTAAGAAATTGTCTCTGCGACCCTCCAAAAGTCTGCTTTGGGCTGTCTTTCCCTCTTCGAGCTTCAGAGACATTCAAGTGTCCCTTGATAACTAGGGTCTGTGGTCTGGAGACTTCCTAGAGTTGTTTAGGGAAGACCTCATCAATTTCTTCACTGTGTGGTCTGTTTCCCACCACAGTGCCACCTTTATTTGTCTCTCTTCTAATGCCAACCCACAAGCATTTGTCCATCCCATAAATGAGCTACACACTTTTGAGTGGCCCATTCATGTAAATAGTAAACTTCTGCATTGTTCTGTTTAGTTAGGTGGATCTCATAGCTTCTATTGCTCAAGAGAGCCCCATGATCATAAAAGCCACATTGCTGCCTGGGATACAAGTCATGGAGCCAGACATGTACTAGAAAGACTTGTCCACTCCTACCTGGGCTTTTCCCTTTTGCATTTAGGATCAAGCAGAGCAGTGCCTGGACTCCAGACTTCACTCCTAGAGGTCTGTGGTGCTTCTTCATGTATTCCAGGTCTACCATGGCAATATCATTGGTGCCTACATGAATGAGCAACAAGGGGTGATAGTTGAAGGTATAGGACAGGGAGGTTCAGTTTCTTTTCTATATCATCTAAAATTTGGCATCCCAAAAGTAAAAATCTCCCATGATGGCATGTTTTGTCAATAGATGGGTGCCTTTGACCCCTACGGAAGGGAATTTCCAGCCATTGTCACTCAGCCCCTCTTCATGATGCTCATAGTTCCTTAAGGCCTTGCAGGCCTTGAAACCCCACTTCATGGAGTTTGCTCCTCATCTTGGACTGTTATGTCACAGTACCAATCGTGTCCATTCAGACCTGAGGGCAGAGGAGGAGTCTCTGTCCTGCCCCAGAAGTCCCAAGCTGCGTAGCTTCTTGGGAATCTCCATCCACCACATGGTCACGTGTAGCATCTCAACATCTCTCCTTCTTCTCATTGTGTAGCTTGGGCTCTTGCTTTTGCAAGACCATGAAGACCATGCTTGTCTCCTGTTTGCCCTCTACTCTGCTCGTCCCACAACCCCCTTGGGTGGATGCCCAGTGCCCCATGGCACTGCATTTCTCTAGGAGAGACCATGGAGCAGGCTGGGGCCATCACCACTCTCTGGGCTGTGGCTGCTGATTTGCCCGGGTGCAATTTCCAGCCATTGCTGCTGATCCAGAGCTGCTAATTCAGTTGGGAAGGGTGAAGTGCATAACAGCCCTGGGCTTTTTGTAGAAGAAGGAAACGAAATTAATTCCTGTGGATTCCCTGCAGCACAGTGTTTTACCAGAGTCTTATCAGTACAGTGTAGCTCTCCAGCAAAGGGGATGTGCTGTGCTGGAGGGATCCTGAGAGGAGAACCTCACTGGGTAGCCAAGCTTGACTTCTCATAAGTGGTGTTTAAAAAGGCTGGTCCTGACAACAATGAGAAAATACTTTTTACTTTCTTGTCTCCAGGCATTAATATGGTTTTACTGCAGTCAAGATCTCAATTTCAGGAATATAAAAAACTGTAGGGTTGTTTCTTTTGTTTTGTGTGTCTTCCCTACAGCATGTGGTGATACCTTTTCTGGAATCTTTTTTTTCTATTTCTTTCCCCACCTCAGTGCCAAAAATTTCTCCAATTTTGATGTCACTTTTGCCATTAATAGCCACCTTTGTGGTAACTTTCTAAGCCACTTGAGAGTCCTCCCATGAAAGTCAATAGGGTTTTTTTTGTTGTTATTGGGTGTTTTTTTAATTTGTGGAGTACCTTTTCTTCATTCAAATATGTCTCAGCCTCATCAGAATATTAATAAGTAGGTTTTTATGCATAAGTATTTATTTCCAGACTCAATTTGTGGCTGTTATGGTTTGTTGGATCAGCGATTTCATTTTTTAATGAAAATTCTAAGGAGGTTTTGATTATAAAATGCAATGTCTCACAAAGAGCTATTGAGTTTTAATATGTCAATACCTGCTTTTTAAAAAAAAAAAATTGCTTTTAAAATGCCTGTTTCATACTTGTTTACTTTATCCACAGAACCTCTAATTTTAAAAGTCTGGGTGACAGGAGGCTTCTATCCCTGTAAAAACTTGGGAAATAAATAAACAAGCAAACAAATAAATAAATAAATTTTGAGACCAATTCGGACTCCTAAAAGGAAACAACGATCTAGAACATGTAGGATGATTCTTTAGGTCTTTTTTTGTGTTCAAAAAGGCCCTTTGAGAAGGTCTGGGGGAACATTTTAAAAGCCAGTGATTAAGTATAGTCATACAATGTGGTGGGTTGATGAGAAAGTGTTACCCAAAATCACATAGCCTGAATGCCAACTCGAAGTGTAGTGCTCACCCCAAGGTTTCATGTTTGAGCCAGTCCTCTCCCACTAGCTCTTGCAAATCTGGGGAGACAAGAGAGAAAAGGGGGGAAATCTTATTCGGCCCTACATAGGTTAAAAGCCCCATGCAACACTGTGGAGGAAGGCATAGGAGCAGCACTGACTATTGGCAAAAACGTGCGCCCGCAAATGTGGTGAGACTCTGGTTTGCATTTTGCTGACGAATGACTTGGTTTTGATCCAGCTTAAGCTGGAAACAAAATTGTAAGCTGTAAGTGAACAGGATTTTACAGCTGTTCACCACATCTGGGCTTCTGTAGGGCTGCCCCCCCACCATAAGCCACTCCCAGAGCAAGACCCTGCACATCATCCCTAGACAGATTATTCAGCAGAATCCAGTAGAAAACTGGCTTCATGTTACACCAGGGGTTTGTTGGCCCTGAGACTGGCCTGTCTAAAAGGAAAATGTTCCTGGAAGATGTCTGGAGAGCCCCTGTCCCTGAGATTGCCTGATTGTTTGTCAGTGCTGAGGGTTGGGAAGCCATTTTGCAGTGCATAGAGCAGCCTGTGCTGTAGCCCCTCTTTGATTGCATCAGGAAGATGAAGATGGGAGAGAAATGAAGAGAGAATGATCAACCTCAGCTGAACCAATAAGGTTTTCCTGATTTAGGTGGTGCAGTTAAAAATTACATTGTAGGTTTGCCTCAGGGACTCTCATGCACATTTTATTAGACCTTTCTTTGCTTGGTCAGGAAAGCTGGGTGGTCTCCATATTAGTTCTGGCATTATCTCAGCCGCTTTCTCCTACTGATTCCTACTGCCCAAAGAGGTGGTCCAGCCCCTGTTCTTACCTTTATCACCTCTGCAGATTGCCTGTCTGAGCAGTGAGCCAGCTCAGCTGTTACATAGCCAAAACCTCACCAAACCACAGAAAATTAGGCTTTTGCTAGATTAGCGAGTCTAATCTGTTTATTCCTGAGGGCCAGCTGCAGGGAGAAACTGGGACTGCATGGTGTGGGTTAAGGAAGGGAGAAGGCTACGTGTGAGTAGAAGGTCACCTTGCCTGGTGGATCAGGTGGGTCAGCTGTCCTAGAGCCATGCCCAAAGCATTCCGTCTTGGGTATCCAACAAGCTGCAAACTGAGAAGCTCAAGCTTATCCCGTGGAAAGACCACAATAATACCTTTGTGTTTCTCACGTGTTTTTCAATGTGGATTCTTTAGGCAATATTCTTTACTTTTATGCAATTCTGTTAAAAGAGACAGTCAAGCACAAGAGGACAAATTGGTTTAGAAAACAAATTTCATTTATCCTAGTGCTCATAAAACCATTTGTGTTATAACCTGTAAAAATTAATGGATATCAGAGAAGCTATTCCTACTTCCTAGTCATGCAAAGTGTAGCTACAGTCAGCACAGGTTATCCCTCATCCTCAAATACTACAGCCATGGCTGTAGCAAATATTCTTCTTCAGCTCAGTAATTCTGTATCTCACAGCAACAGCTTCCACAAGTCACCGACTGCTGTAAATGTCTACGTCTTGCAGTAAAATGGATTTTTTAAAAAATCTTTTACCTCATTTGGTCTGTTAATTAAAGTCAACAAAACTTGGAAAAATCATTTCAGGGAAAATGTAAGTCTGCTGTATCTCTGTGGGAGAAAAAAAATGGGGATGTAATAGTTTGTTTCTTTGGCAGAACCTCTTGTGCTGAAAAATATTTCGCAGAGACACTGCTTCAGACTTCAGTAGGGTTACACGTTATTCTAACATTATACAGCAGCTCAATCTGAATGCCTGAAAACCTTTCCAGGTATTTTATGGGAAATATGCTAAACTCTGCAGCAGTGTTAGCCATGTGCTGCCAGTTAGACTGGACTTCTGGTCCTCACCTGGCAATGACAAAGATACTTAAATTGTCCATATTTACAGGGTGTTTTGCTAATCATCCTTCTTTTCTAGCAAAGATTAAAGAGCTAGCCAGCCCCTTGCAAACAGCAGGAAGCATTTGTTGACTAACTGTGGCAGGAGCTAATGAGTACTTGGTCTCCTGCGGACACTGCTGTACTGCTGTATAAAGAGACAACAAGAGGCAACACCAAGCAGGCCACCTTGCCCATCTACTTACAGCAAATCAGCCAGCTGGTGATTAAAGCCATCAAGTTTCAGAGGGCACCAAGAGAAATGCTCTGGAATTTCATGCTGAATTGATTTAAGAAGTTACTGCTGCAGCTGTCAACTATGTTTCTTTAGCAGGGATGGTTGAAGGAAATGAAAGTCGACTTCCCCCTCATCATAGTTCACGGCCTGGTAGGCTAACCTATGCTGAAATATGCTGGCCATCTTTTCCCAGAAATTACAACCTTCAGCAGAGGGGAAGGATTGACAGTATGAGGTGGCATTTGCCACTAGGCATGAACTGTTTGGACTTGTATGCCCACACTGCATTATGTTAGGGCTGGGAGACTGCTCTTTGTGGTATCTCACCAAGAACTTCACCAAAATACGGTGTATTCACATCAGCAAAGAGCATGCTGCTTACTGGAAATCATATCCTATAGCAGTTGCAATTGCCTCTGGAGGTAAACTCACATTTGCGTGTGTCTGGCCACACGATCATGGACTTCCCTCATGACTTTAGGAAGGGCAAGGGCATGTTTAACTCACCTCTTGAAAGAAACTTTGCAGTACTTTCTTTTGTTTTGTAAGAAGCCATCTGTGATTTTGGTTTTCTTTCCTTTTTGTTATAGTATGCTGTATGCCCTGTTTGAAGCCCTGTTTCAAAACTGTGTTTTCTGCTACTGTTAACCTTTCTTCACATGTAAGGCAAGGTTTAAAGTACTTGTACTATTGAAGGCATTTTTCTGCTTATTCACAGGAGTGGAAGGAGGGGAAGGCATTTCTGTCAGGTCCATAAAACAAATTCAGGTCAGACAGGTTTTGAAGCTTCTAGAAAACCAGAGGAATGTGTTGCTGTAAAAGGACTAGTTTCACTGGAGCTCTGCATGCATTGCTGTCAGTCATTAAGGTTTTTGCCTTCTGCAGGATCTGATCTCTCAGAATAAACCATGATAATTTTGCAGGCTAGATACCATTTGGCGTTTTGAAGATGTGTAAACATATAGCTTTCATGAAACAAAGTATTGTTTAATCTTAATAGAAATTGTGTAACATGTAAGAAGGATTTACAAATAAAAATCAAATTAATACCTTTTTTCAAGTTTTGCCATTTCCTGTAAAGCGAGACAGATTCAAGTAATTCCCGTGAGCTCCAGCAGAGGCTCATCTCCTGCAAATTACTCTAATTCTATTCAGGTATCTTTGATTTGTATCTTGATGGCTGGCAATGCAGATAAAGTTATGGAGGTGACAGTTGCTTGCCAAAACCCTTTTATAGCTATATGGTTTGTCAGTTTACTGTGAGGTTACTTACCATCGTATTTTGTTTTTTCTGGTAACATCTTAGTATTTTCTAGTAGTGCGGAAAATCCAGGTTATATATTCATTGAAAATGTTGAAATAGCTACTATATCATTATCTTAATAATCTGGGTCAGTGAAGCACACGTGCACTGCTACAGATCAGTCCTGCCTTCCTCATAGCTCTCTGTCAGAGTGCGTGGCCTTCACCCTCAGAAAATCCCAGGCAATTGAAAAAGACTATTTCCATGCAATTTGTCTCTCTGAAGTGGTTCTTGCTTTCTGCACTGTCACCCATTACATACAGCTAAATGGATAAACATGAAACTGTTGTGCGTATCAGTATGATGCACACGCCAGAATGTGTCATGTATAATCTGAAATTACCAGCAGACATTTCTCTGCCCTTTTTCTGTTTGTTTGCTTTTGGGTTTACGTATGTATGTGTATTTGGACTACAGGTATTATATATGTTAGATTTTTCCCTAAATAGATCTAGTGCAAAATATTAATTCTGCTTTGAGTGGCCTTTCCTCCCACCATTATATAAGCATGTAATGATAACTAAATTACAAATGTTATAACAGTTCAAATAAATGTTGTTTAAAATTCTCATTTGGAAAGTTGTCTCTGGAGGTGCCATATTTTTCTGTAAAACTGTCAGTTGGCAGCATGAAATAAAATTTAAAAAAGCAAAAGCATGCATTTTTTAAAGATTGAGGCACATAAAATAATATTTCAAGAATCATTTAGTTTTATTAACCTTCATTCTCACAAGAATTGCATCCTATGGTTCTTTGCTATTGCTGTGTGATTGTGTGGGGGTTTTTTTTATTTTTTTACAAGGTAAGAATAAAGACCTTACCAATCTTTGCTCATGTTCACCAGTTAATACCAGTTGCTACTATCTTATAGAGCAAGGAAGAAAAGACTCAGTCCTAGCACTGAAAAATACTCTGGTAATGGATCAATGTTGTCTCCCATTTCTCTTGCTCATGGCCATTAACACTGTTACTTCCATTATCATGTTTCAATCAGTGTGCCTTTCTGAAAGAAGTTTCTTTTCCACATACCAGTATGTTTGAATATGATTCTGGTCAAGGCAGGACTGTATTTTTTCTGTTGAGCTTTTGGCTCAATATGCTAGATTATTGAGTTCATTGGACACCTTCTGAATCTAGAAAAATAATGTAGTTATCTGACCTGCAAATAAAAGCAAAGTCCTACGAGAAGAGCCTTTATGACCATATTGCTCTCAAACAGCAGAAGTCACTTTGAAATAATTTCTTCTTCTGAGATGGTTTAAAGAAATGGGCTACCCTGCCAGGACAAATGTATGGATTCTCTGACATCCCTTTCCTCTAAAGGTGCCTATGCAAGTCTGACCATTGCTTTCAAGGGGAACACTTCCAGTCTTTGAACACTGTTTATATAACTTTGAAATCCCAACACTTTGAGCGGGTAGCACAGCAACACATGGCGTAATTCCCTGACCACCTTTGCATTTTATGTACGGTCTCTGCAGTACTAACCATAAATATGTGAAATCAAATACTTAATCCTTATTCTCACTAGAGCTGACTTGTGTGTTTGCTTTTCAAGGAAACTGCCCAAATGTGTTTGGTGTTTAAGAATTGCTTGTAAACATGTAAAAAGCTATTACTATGCAAATTTGGTATCCACAGTCTTCCACCTTGCTGGTTTCTTGGGCTCTCTGAGGACTATAGCTGTAGTTGAAGTGCTACAAACCATGGTAGAAACCTGAGGGGTAGCTTTCAACCCAAGACTTGTCTGAGTTCTTCACAGCTGTATGAAGGCAGCCCCATCGTGTAACACCGTCGTCTTTTTAGGTAATCAGTTGACCAGATACATCATTACTTACAAATTCATTGCAGGGAAAAATCTCTTCTGATTCTGATCGGTGGTTCAGCTGTGATATCAAAGAAGTGTGTATATGTATTTAAATGACTGACTTCTGAATGCAGCCCAGACAGAAGCAATTTGCACATTGAAATGTGACAAGCTCACAGTGTTGAATTTTAATCAATGAGACGTTTTAGCTTATTTCCATGTATTATTTATGCTTGAAGACTAATATCAGATTAATATATGGCAAACTTACCTTTCTCAGAGGAAAGCTTGGAGAGAGTATGTAAGGACTAAGGATGACAGGGCTAGACACAGTGAAGAGTACTCTGACCCATTACACTGTTAATCAGACTGTTTTTTTTATGACAAAAGGTATCTCTAATACTACTTTTGTTGTATAAACCAAGATACTGGCACTCTTCCAATTTCTCTTGTTAAAATTGCATTCCAAAGACAAGATTACTATTAGGCCTTCAGTGCTTTGCTTTATGAAAGTTAATTACTTTGCCCCTCTACTTTGTGAGGTTAAATGATTGTTGTGTGGAATAGTTACACTGTTGTTCTCTGTTACTGGTGTCAGACAACTTTCCTTGCAGGCATCACCTTTCAGAGGACTGATGAAAATATCACATACAACCTCACAACACAGTGTACACTATCCAAAGTCCAAGAAGGATAGGTATTTTGCAACTGCAGAACATGGCTATCTTCTTGGAAGTACCAGAACAACATTCTTTGACCATCATGTGTGTATAGCTGTCATCCATCATTCCCAGTATTTTTAGTACTTATCATATGAAGCTTACAGTTCAAGTTCTGTAATCTTAATCAACAAATGTGAATTAAAGAATCCTGTAATAAAAAGGAATTCTTATCTACTAAAAAGAAATCTGTGTTCATAAAAGGAACATTGAGATCACTGGAAACTTCAAAGATGAATTCGAGGTACAGAATGATTGACTTGTATTAAGAGAGGAGAAAATTTTATTCCCAGCTGGAGAGGAAATAGCACTGGCAGAAAATCTTTGAAGCATTTGTTCATAACAGAACAATCTAGTCTTTGGGGTTCTGTTAAATGAATTAAAATCAGCTTTCTTTCTCCTAACATGCTGAATTAACAATAAGAGATTAGCAGTATTGCAACAGAATTCTAGGCATTCTGAATCGATCAGTTCTTTGTAAGTAGATAAACTTTATTTTAGCCAGTGTTGAACAAGTAACTCATTACAAATAAGTAATTCAAGATGATGAAGGGGGTTTTGCTCATAAAAAAGTTCCAACTGCATTATTTAAATGCATTCCATACATTTTTCTCCAGTGATTGGGCAAGGGAGAAGAGGTGCCATGACTGTTCTCTTTCTGAGAGTGCTTAGAAATCTCTTAAATATAAGTCCAGTAAAAGGGCAGAAGGATGAGTAGCTTCTCAAAAGTTCCCAAAAGTTTTACCTGAGTTCTCAGGCTATTTCATAGAATCTTCAAAGAGAAGCAGTTTTAAATATAGAAACTGCAGAAGCTGTGTGTGGTTTGGCATAGCTGGGAGTGTTTATATTTATCCTGGTGAATACTTGATAATCATCAATAAGTCACTTAAGCTGATGGTGAGTTCGAACCATCTTCAGGGCTGCAGTTTTGAATGTGTCTTATACAATACCTGAAGCCCAGAGAGTAAGTGTGTGGAATTACAAATGCGTATTGTTACATTAGCAGTTCAACTGATGCTGTTTCTTATTCAGATCATAGCCTGCACAACTGGTAGTGTGCTGCATGAAAGAAATTATTATAATTGTAATAATAAAAAATAATTTAACAGATTGGTTTTTTTATATACTCAGCAGTCCATAATGATTGGGTTTATTGTGTTATAAGTTGGTTAACTCAAATACATATATTTAAAATCTAAGTAGGAATTTTTAGGGGCTCATAACTCAGTATGCACTCAGATAATTTTTTTAAACTGCATCCATACTTTACGTAATACTTCACAACACTTCTCCTTTGGGATTTAATAATAATAATAATAATGGCCCGCCTTCGCGAACGAAGAGCCGGGGAAGGTCTTTACACCTTCCAGCCTGCGCAT
>JAYRBT010000042.1:19566264-19605153 GCA_036023395.1 Myiotriccus ornatus | reverse complement strand
CTTACAGGGCTAACGAGCTCCATCTGCCCGGGGAGTGGCCCTGACCAGGAATCGAACCCGGGTCTCGGCGGTGACAGAGCCGCGCCTTAACCACTAGACCACCAGGGGCTCCCTTTGGGATTTAGAGAAATAGTAATTACATGGTAAACATACACTCATTATTGGAATCGCTTGTTGCAGCTTAACAGTGTCCATGCAGATTTGTCACTTCTTTCTGAGGGATTATGTGAATTTAATTTGGGGGTTTTCAGTCCACCACCCATCACAATTACTAAGCTCCACTATTGAACAGAAGGTAGTTTGAGTAACTGATATAGGATAAACTGTCTCAGTTAAATAGGTGTCAGGTGCTTGGGAGATGATGGCCCATCGTGGGGTTTTGATAGATTATTTAAGATTACACATACACCCCCTATCCCCACCCCAGCCCCCATGAAGTCTGAAAGCAATTGCAGTTTAGCAGTTCTCTTCTATGAATATCTTCTCCAGGTCAGGATAGTGTAGGTGCTGAGACCAAGAGCAAGGCAGCATGGACATGTTCAAACATCCAGGAACAGGCAGAAAAGAATAAGGAAAGAGAAACACATAACTTCTCCCTCCATCGCATCAGGTGGGAGTTAAATTACATATCATCTTCTAATGTCACAAGGGAAATACAAAATACTTAAGGGACATTGTGAGAATACTGTAGTTGTGAAGGATATATTCATACTCAATGATATTTTTTTAAAAATTGAAATAAATAAATTAACACAACTCTCCCCAAACCAAACATCTAAATTGAGCACTCAACATGCCTGTTTGGTAGTTGAGTACCCATTTCCTTTTCAAAATCTCAATTTATGATTCAAACAAAAATCAGAACAAATAATGAAGCCATTTTTGGATGATGTTGGAAGTCGTCATGCAAGAGTATCTGGTGTTCTAAGTAAATTACATTGTTTACGGAAATTATGAGAGTTATTAGAATAAGCAAACAAACATGAGACAAAGATGAGAATGGTTGTGTCAAAGATCTACATATTAAAGTACATAGGTTAACTAACTGTGAGGACAAGCACAGGAACCAGAAGTTATATGAATGATCCCTCTAAACACCATGCACCTGCCATATACTCCCCAGCTTCTGACAACTGAAGATTTAGGTGTTTAGTGGATCAAAGGTTGCACTGGGACTTTCACTAGCTCTTGATGGACCTAGTCGTATGTTCTCCTAATTCTGTTGGAGTCCAGAGCTGGGCCACCAAGTTGATCAGAGGGATAGAGCACCTATCCTGTGAGGAAAGGCTGAGAGAAATTGGGATTGTTCAGCCTGGAAAAGAGAAAGTCTTTGGGGTGACCTTATTGTGAACCTCCAGTACCTGAAGGGAACTTACAGGAGAGACAGGGCAAGACTATTTATTAGAGCATGTAGTGACAAGACAATAGGGAATGCATTCAACTTGAAAGAGAGTAGATTAGATATTAGGGAAAAATTCTTTACTGTGAGGGTGGTGAGGCACTGGAACAGGTTGCCGAGGGAAGCTATGGATTCCTCATCCCTGGAGGTGTTCAAGGCCGAGTTGGATGAAGCTCTGAGCAACGTGGTCTAGTTGGAGGTGTAACTGCCCATGGCAGGAGGTTGGAACTAGATGATCTTTGAGGTCCCCTTCCAACCCGAACCATTCTATGATTCTAATGAGCTCTTTGTACTTCAGCTTGTGACACAGATTTCAGACTGTAGCTGCATGGAGAGCCACCTTCTGCACATCGGTCTTTGGATGAACTTGCAGTTTTTGGTATTATGAGATGGTGTTTGGCCTTAATCATATCCTGCTGCATCTATTTTGCATGTTCAACTGCTAGGCTGTTTAGTCTCGTGGTACTCTGGGATGGTCCTATGCAGGAGGGTTGGACTCGATGGTTCTTGTAGGTCCCTTGCAATTCAGCATATTCTGTGATTCTGTGTCTTAAAGGTTTGTTGATACAAATCTTACTGCCATTGTTGCCCACATACATTTTTTAATTCTGTGGCCTTTTTCAGAACGTGTGGGTACTTTTGGTAGTTTAATATTTTGAGAAAGGAGCAAGGTAAGTTTGTAGCATCTAGTTAGTTCCTATCTCTTTAGTAAATCCTGAGGGGCCCCTCTAACTCCGCCTTTGTCTTCTGCAAATATTTATTGGCCTGGTTGTTCTGGTGTATTTTTGTGTGAGGAAACACTCCTTGTCATTGTTTCTAGCCGATTTCCAAGTCAAAGGCAAGAAATGATCGTCCCAAAGCACCATGAAGGGATGACTCTGAAATGTGATGCCTTTAGTTTATGTCTTAACCCAGTTAATGTGGGGTAACTGCACAGAGAGATGGATTTTTTTCTTCCCCCCCACTTTGGCTTAGAGAGTTTGGGAACAGTTACTGTGGCTTGAAAGAAATCTGGGGCAGTTGTGTGAATGAGTAAGAGAATCTACTGGCTTAGAGTGCAGCCCTGCCCCTGTTTATCAGTAGGAAGTTGTATCCATATCTGGTCTGTATCTGACTGCACAAAAGCAAGCTCAAGTATCTGCTCTTTTCTCCAAAACCTAATGTGGGCTGTCTGCTATTTATGGAAAAATACAGGGTGCTGCAGAGGAAAATGGACTGCATTCTAAAGTTTTGAAAACACGGATATGTCCTTTAAATGGACTTCACAAGGGTGTGGTTGTTAAAGCGCCATTACAATGTAGGCAGGTACATATCTGCCTTGTTTGTATGCTGCATTTCAGATCCTGAAAATAGTTCTGTCCCACATCTGACAAGTTTGTGTGGTACTGGCTCCTTCAGGGAGTTAGTAAAATGTTGTGAATTCAGGATGCTTCTTAGTATGTTGTGAAACCTTAGGAATAATTGAAAATAATACTTGGAATAAGGCTAAATAATTCTTCATAACCAAACAGTTAATGAGTTTTCCAAATTAGGAAAGTATCTACAGATATTCTTATGGTAATTTAGATTAGTTCGGACTTGAAAAAAAAATGGATTTGGATTTAAAACAGTGGTTCAGATCTGCCTCAGAATTTATAGTGGGTATCATAAATACAAGGGCAGAATGCTCCATGTTTGTGTTTTAACATTGTGATTGCCAACAAGCTGATGAAAATCTGGATACTCGTTTGGAACTTGTGTTAGGAATACTTAATAATTATTATCTTAAAGCTATTGGTAGTTGAACACTTCATGTTGCTTTGTAATTCTTGTAGAATTATCAGAAAGTTCTCTGAAATTTCACATTTGCTCAGGAGCGAACAGACTGAAAAAAATCCTATTGTCAGGTAACTCAGGACAATTAAAATCTCAGTCTGAGAAGTGATATTTAATTACTTACTGCCTAGACAAGCTTGTAAAACAAATTTAATTATGTGCATCAGACACACTGATGACCTCCACTTAAAATCTGGTGTACATAGGGTGACCTGTCTGTCTGGCCTGAGATTGAACGGACAAAACTGAAGAGGCCCAAGGTTTCCTCTTGCATGTCACCAAGGAGCAGCTGTGCTCTATACCTCCCTGGGGAAGCAAATGCATTTGCTTCCTGCCCCACAGTCATGATGGCGAAGCCAAACGAGAAATTTAACCAAGGTAGAAGTTGAGATGAGTCCAAGGACTTCTGACCACAGGAATACTGAGCTCAGTGCTCTGGCTGAATAGGTACTCTATCCTCCATCTGCCAGTTCCTATGTTCAGATATATCAAAATAATAGTTGCTAGTGGCTTTATTTTCATCCTGTTGTAAAAAAGAAGCCTGCAGTTGAAATATGGTGATGAAGATGGATAGTTTAACTGCTGACAGTTTCCCATGACAAGGAACTAAACTTAGGTCTGTGGGTGCCTTTGCAGGAGGGAGTGGGTTGTTCTTTTGTTTACCTCCATGATACAGGATTGCATTGAAATCCATAAATAAGCATGTTTGCCCAGGAGGAGTATCTCTAAGGCATAAGCACAGTGCAGTTGCCCAGAGCTTATAGCAGGACTGGGCTGTAAATGAGGAGAAGGTGGTTTGAAATGAGCAAAGTAGACATGCAATATATTTTTAGGCTGTTAAGAAAGTAAATACATCATGGGAGGGTCTTTGTGTACAGAAGTGGAATGAAAACTTTGCAAGGAATGCCAAAGCATGGAAAAGTCCCCCATATAGTGGCCTGGGAATGGGGAGAAGGGGTTTTGTTGTTGCAGATGTAGGGCTAGCAGTCAAGGTTGGAGATGTGCTTCAGTGCTTTTTGCCTTTGGTTTTTGCTGGAGTACTGATTCCAGCCTCCTACATAAAGTCCCGACTCCCAGAGTCAGGCAGTGGAGCAAGCTGCAGCATTTGCCCCTCCCTGTCAGCAGCTTTGCCCTTGTGTTGGAAACTAAGCCCATTAGCCAGAGCTGCTGAGATGACATCCCTGCTCATTGGCTGCTTCACTTTACAGCCCCATGTGGAAACAAAAACAGTGGTTTATGTTATAGCATGTCACTTTATTGTAAGTGCTTCCCAATCTCCGTTTATATTGAATTAATATATATACCTTATGACTTTATTTTGGCATTAAATTAGCCAGCACTATATGCCTTGCCTGAAAGATGAGCAGCTACCTGCCAGTGTCATAGATGTTTGCTTGTCCTTGTAACGAATTGAATTCTGGGAATATGTACACAGTGAGAAAAAGACACAACCCTGTAGAGTTACTGTTGCTACTCTCATGATATCTATAATGTACATGTTGGCATACAGGAAAAATACATATAAAGAGATGCATATGGACATAGGAAACTGCATCTTTTTCTTATCATCCTGTATTGTATGTTTCTGTCCTTATTATGTATGTATTCCCTATAAAATACAGGTTTCTTTTCCCTAATATTAAACTGCTTGATCAAAAGTCTTTGTACATCATTACTGAAGATGGAAATACATATTATGGAGAAACCAAATTGAACAATATAATACTGTTCCTCACAGGAAAGATGGGAAACTATATAGATCATCTGATGCAGGTATTGCTCATTTTTATAAGAAGGCAAGGATAACTGTGGTGTTACTTAATGAGGGTAAATAACAAATCTTTTCTTCAGTGAAATAACTTAGATTAATTTCCAGGAGAAAATAGAGCAGTAAGAGTATAGTGCTATCATTTCTGAGAGTCGTATGTGACCGTCCAATGTTATAACTGGAAGCTGTTCTCCATGTGTCCTGTTCTCTGCATAATTTTGTCATGTCCGTTGTTCCTCTCTATTTATAGTGGTTCTCCTTTAAATGATCTCTACATAAAAAGTCATTATCAAGTCTGGGAAAAAAAGTGTAATATCTTAATTTTCTGTATGACAAAATGTTCTGAAATTCTTGCACAGGTATCCCAGTTTGTGCATTGAGTCAGCTGGAGTAATTAGGGCATGATGCAATCGTTTCTTTATAGGCCTAAAGCTATCCCAAGAACCACAAAGGCTGATTCCTTCCTTGTTAAAGGTTACTTTAACCCTTGGCCGGATGGGTGTCATGGGTTTTGTTCAAACACTTTGAGTTCTGTGACAAATGGAATCACAAGACCCCAAGTCACTCTGCTCACAGGACTGGAGCTCAAAATGTCCCTCTCTAAATATTTAGAAAGACCAAATACTGGTCAAGGAATGTGATTCTGGGTTGGGTTGTTGATTTTTTTTTGCTACAGAATGATAAAAATACCATTCACAGTATTTTACTTGATGAAGTCAGAATCTGAAACTATTTATTTTGGCCAGCCTAATATGTTGTTATCCTCTGTCTTCCTTCTGGAAAATTTTGGCCTTATTGTTAGTTCAGTTCCTTGAGGAGCATTGTTTTGAACTGCTGGGAAGAGCAGTAAAAATCTGCAAAGCTATTTTCACTCAGATTTTTAAAAGAAGTCAGTTATAAAGTTGGTGATTTGTCCTA
This sequence comes from Myiotriccus ornatus, assembly GCA_036023395.1. Classification (NCBI taxonomy): domain Eukaryota; kingdom Metazoa; phylum Chordata; class Aves; order Passeriformes; family Tyrannidae; genus Myiotriccus; species Myiotriccus ornatus. Next base: position 19,599,253 of record JAYRBT010000042.1, on the reverse strand, counting down.
AATGCTTCTTGTTAAGATTACAATACCTTTACATTTTAAAGAAATTTAATAAGCTCTGTGTTCACAGACACACTTTAAATTTGGATGTTATGTTTCTAAACATTTGCCTGCTCTCACTAAGGTAGCATGAAGTGTTGCTGATCTTTTTCTCTATTTTGGAAATATATTTTTGGATACTGAAAGGTGCTTTGGGGTTTCTGGATTTGTTTTTACCTCAGAAGAGCTCAGACAGGTTAATGGGGACGTTTTTGAAGGTTGTCCGTGTAGAAAATATTCATGCACATATAATATTTTTTCTCTGAAGCCTGCAATGATGATTTTAGAGTTTGCTTTCTTTCATGAATACTTGAATTTATCAACTAAAGGCAACATGTTTACTCTCTTTGCAGCTCTTTTCACGCCATTGACTACTGAGGCATAGAAAGATCCAAATACAGATTAAATTTTAACCTGTTTTGTCAACTTTCTGTATTCTTCTGTGTAGATATTTGTGCAAAATCTTCCATGCATAGAGTGGGAAGGAATTCTCTCTTCTACCTTGCAAACATAAGTTGCACATACTTGATTTTTCCCTCAAAAAGGGAGAGAGTTCTTGTTAAACATATCTTCCCAAAGATGTGAATGGCCAGTTCTTTAAAAATCATTTTGTGACAGCAAGATGCAGGCATGTTTGTGCTCCCTCTGAACACATCACCAGCTCGGATAAAAACCTGACCTGAATGGGTGTGTGCCAGAAATGTGTTGCCAAAGATTGGAGCCTAAATAGTGGGAATAGACTGAGAGCTTTCACTGACTGTTTTCTTTCTTTGTTCTTCTAATAAGTATCAATTTACTCTGATGTTCTTCTTTACCTCTAGATTAGCCATAAGCTTCTTTAACTGTATCATTACTAGCAAACAATGGGCATTGTGTCAAATTATACACGAATAAACACATGTAAGTTCAAAGAGCGGAGGGTCTACACAATTTCATATATAGAATATTCTGACATGAAATATTTTGGACTAACAATTCATCCTTTTTTTATGTCATGTTTAAGGCAGATTCTCCTGCAGCAGGCCTGTATTTGTTACTGATTTTGTTTAATTTTCAACTTCGGACCCAAGCTGTTTAAACAGATTGGTCCCTGCTTTTATCTGAGTCGACTTCCTCATGCTTTCATCAGAGCAAAAGAGATTATTTGACTTTCTGTCTGGTAACACAGCATTACAAGAGAGTCATATGTTAAGTGACAGTGATGGATTATGGAAATGGCCACTCTGTCTGGAAGTAAGCCCCCTGTATACTTCCCGTCAAAGACCAAAAAAATCTCATTCTTATTTATTTGGAGTCTGTTTATTAGCATTCATTACAATAGTATTTACTCTCTAACTGGAGTGAATACATTTCAGAACTAGATTAAGTGAGAGTGTTTGAACTGGAATAACAATGTGCAAGCATAATAAGTTTATCCTGGCACTAATCCTGTACCTTAACTTTCTCTCTCCTGGGCACACAATATTTGTGAACTGATTAATACCTGGCAAGAGAAGTACACCTTCTCTTCAGACTGGCTTGCAGTGTAGTTGTGAGAATTTAATGGTAACTAGCACTAACACAAGCTCGTGGCACATAGGAGGTTTTCTGGTGGAAGTAAAAGTTCTTTTTAGCCTTTGTGTCTTATTTATAAGAAAATTAAGATGGAGATAGTGAGTTAACTAGTTACTCATTTAGCTAAATCTATTGAAAATTCTTGGAAGACTGTGGGGAGTGTACAGAACTGCCTACATTTATGTTTCACTTGTCTGCTGGAACAGTTGGGTTACAGGTGTAGAATAGGGGTTCTCTCAGCCAGGGTAGCAGGTGAAATACACAGCATCGTCAGTGGTTGTAGTATTGACTGACTGCATGTGCATTTCTTTCTCTGAGCTCTCTTGGGCTTTGTTGTCCAGGCCCAAAAGGTGAAGTGATCAAATACCTCTGTAGGTTCTGAAGACAGTTTTTCCTAGAGAGGAATTAGAGATATTTCCTATCTCATGTAAAATGTGGGAAAAGCACTTCAAACTGTAGCAAAGGGAGCTACCAGACACAGTCTCAATTCACAGCTGAGAAGGCAGGGAAACCCTTCCAGGGTTTTCATGCAGGAGACACATGACTCCTTGTGAGCTGTGCGGATCTGTTAACTCCCTGATGTGGCCAGGCTTCTCTTTATATTGTTGTCATTCTGAATAAACAGTGCTTTATACAGAGACTTCAGTGTCATCAGCCTGGAGAGAGCAGTGATGCAGGTGATCTTGGGCTGGCTGTAGTAAACCCCAGAAACCCACCACAAACTCATCCTCCAAATGTGGATCAAGGATTCCTCCCCTATTTGGGAGGCCTGGATGACCTGGGAAGGGCCCAAGTGAAGGAGGGGAGTGCACAGAAACCGGAGCTGCAATAAACTCAGGAATGATGCAGGAATAAGGCATCTGTTCATTTTTTTTCAGATTAGCCACTTTAAAAGAGCTGCTGTAAATGACCAAGGCACGTGCCTCTATTGAAGAAGTGTTTCTGGTATGGTTCAAAATTGAATACTAATTGGTTGTATTTCTGTAGGAAAATCAGCACAAGACTGAAATCACTATCCTGCTAAAAGATGATGTGCTTCGGCATTTGCTTAGGCTGTGTATAGTCTAACATATGGAGTCTTTGCAGTCTTACTTGGAACCTACAGTAGCTTTATATATACTTCTTCGGAAAAAGGAAGCAGCAGAATTTTTATAGTAGTTATTGACACCTATACATGTGCAATCATAATTATTTTTCATAACTATGTATTTCAAGATAAGGCAAGATATGTAATAAAAAGTGTTAATACTAAAATTAGAATATCAGTCCTGATGTGGATGTTGACTTGTTGTTTTTCTGGTAGTGGTCAATAAACAAGTTAAGAAGTAGCTAAGGTTTTTGCTGGCTAATTAGATCTGGTTAAGTTAATCACAAGTTACTGGTGTTTATCCTCTATAGCGTCTGTTTACTGAAAATTATGTGTATGTATTGAGAATGGGAAATAAATGGACCTGCAGGCTTTTTGTGCTAGTATCAAAGATTGCTACATTTTTGTTATTTTCACCTATACCATGTAATGGTATATAAAATAGAATGACAAGTGTGATTGTAATGATCTGAACAGACTCACTCTTAATGATATACAGCTACTTACCTATCTACCTTCTTTTTTTTTTGTAAAAATATAGCTCTAAGTCAAAGTCTTTCTCTAATATTCATGACTAGAATCTTATTAAAAATCAGATCTCATTAAGGACACCATCAGTATTAAAATAGTGTATCCTAAATCTCAGTCATTTAGAAATGATCCGTGCCTGAAAAGATTAAATGAGGAGCTCACCAATTAGTGTAAATGTCTTAGTGGAACATAAAGTGACTTCAAAGAACTTGATTATATATTTGGGTTTTCTAATATATATCTTTTCTTTTTTTCTGAAGTACTTCCAATTTGAAGACAACTTTTAAAACTTTTTTTGCATAATATTGGAACATTTGAAGCTTTTTTATCACTTTGGTGTGCAAACCAAACGTAAGGAGAAGATTTGAAACATTTAAAAACAATCTCTTTAGTTTTTAGAGATGAAAGGATTGAAAATTAAATGCAAAGCCTTGAGCTGCTTGTGCTCCTCTGCTGCACCACTGTTTGCTCTTACGTGTGTAGTGGGGTGGAGTCTGATCCACCATTTCATCCCATTACCCAACCCTTGTTGTTTTGCGAGCCTTCGGATGAAAACACACTCTGTTGTGTCTGCATCTGATCACCTCTGATCACCTTAGAAATACGTTTTGGCCCATATTGCAATCAAATGGTGTCAAACAGCTCTACAGAATGCCGTAAACCTTGAATTCCCAAACTCCATCAAACTGGCAAGAAAGTTCTGCACAGAAGGCTCCCTCCATCATGTGAGGAGATCCCAGTCTCAGGCTGCTTTAGTCTGTGGCAGGTTATACCTCGGAGTAGCTGGCATTTCCAGCTTCCAGTCCTCCTTATTTGTGTTGTGCATCATCTGGCAACCAAAAAAACTTTTACTAAAAAGTAGCATTAGATTAGAGTCACATGCTGTGTCAGGGACATCTTGGAAAGAAAGCAAGTATTGTATCCTCTTGTGTGCAACATCCCTGTGCTGTGGCCTGGTTTTCCTAGTAACAGATGCAGCCTGGTTTTAAATTTGGATTATTTTGCTGATTTTTTTTTTTTTAACAATGATTCCTACTTTCCACAGAAATTTAAGCAACACTGAGGCTTGTTTTGGCCATTCTGCAAGGAACACTGCATAATTCAGACTTAAACCCTTTGGCTATGGCACTGCATAGTGAAGAAGTGCGTCGATTCCTTATCATTGCTAAACCTCCTTTATGTTCTCTGATGGAGTGGGAAGCAGGGAAAGAGCAGTACATCAAAGCAAACGGTATATTTTCTTAATACCATGTGTATAAATATTGGTATAGTTTTTGCAGTTTCCATATTAAGTGCCAGCAAAAGTTTTTAAAAATCTACCTCGGAGCTGTAGGTCCAAAAATGCATGGTAAGGCAAAAAAGTAAATAAAACATTTAAATAGTGAGGGTTTAAGTGGGAAGCTGAGAGGGTAGGCCATAACTACAGTCTCGTGGACTGCTGTAGGAGTAGGAAGAGGCTCAGATGTATTTAAAAAAACATATGGGGGGAGAAAGGCTAATTTCCATCTTATGCTGTATCAGTTTCCTCACTCCTTAGCTTTTGTTAATCCTCCAGCATTTTTAGAAATTATTATTTTATGAAAAATATCACTGTATATAATGAGTATATATTATAAACCTACACAAAATTATGTAGTTTTCAAAGACAGGATAGAACCCATTTTTGCAGTAAGAAAACACCTTTCTGTCACCTCTAACAGTGTTTTTCACATCCTTCCATTTCAAACAGAAGTGAAATGGATCAGCACGAGGAATCTGTTCATACTGGTTCCCAGCTGTGGTTATGTCAGTGGAGATAAATTCATGTCCTCAGATATTACCCTTTCCTGAGTACCAATTGCACACACCTTAAATTCCAGTTTGACAAAACCAAAGATTTCCGGGGTGTTCATCTGCTCTCTCAGCAAGGTTTTGAGGTTTCACAGTGTTTGTACAAGGAGTTTCAAGGCCTGTGTGACTAAATAAAAATAGCCCCAGCTGCTGTAAATGGCAGCTTTTCTTTGCCTTCCTTTTGGAGGAGTGAAGGTCAGAGATATACATTTATTTCCTTTGTTAGTGCAGGTTTTCCATGCCCTTCCAGCCCTGTTTCTGTCTGCTGACCAGCTGGTTTGTTAGCATCTGATGGCCGAGGAACAGAATCTGCCTTTCTGAGCAGAATTTGCCATTCTGATCAGACTGGACAGTACACCTTACAGGAACCTCCTGAAACTAAAAGTCTAGCTGCTGTCCTTGAGTCACTTTTTTTTATAATATGTACCAAATCTGAGTAGGCTTTCATTAATCTTGTAATCTAGGAGTGAATTAAATGTCCTTTCTATCAGATTTATTTAACCCTCACCTCAGGAAGCTGGGAAGAGTATCTTGCCTCTTTCCTCAAACCATTGTGTTCAAGGTTTCGTGAGGAGTTTAAAGGAAGCATTTTTGTATAGGTTTATGTTCTAGAAAGGGGAAAAACCACTGATTTATTTATTTATTTATTTATTTCATGTCACACTAAAAACTGTTTTTGCAGACAAACTGCTTCTACTTGTTTACTTTTGTAAAATATACATTTATGTTACTATATACCTTGGTGATTTCTACAGGGTTGGACCCTCTGTGCTTGCATGATGTGCTGCACCTTTCAGAAGTTATCTCTGAGTTATTGTAATACCACCTTTCCATTAACTAACAGACTAAAAAAAAAAAAAAATTTAAATAAAATGCCCTTGGGAACAGTAAATTACAAACTTCTCTGAATGTTGTTTCTAAGAGCCTTGCAGCCCAATCTCCTAAAAGGAGCACCTGCAATCTGGCTTTACAGCTGATACACAGCTAGTTGGCAGACAAAAACCTTGCTTGGATTTCAATTTACAACCTATGATACACAGGATTCTTTCTTCCTTCTAATGCTTTAAACTGAAATTGAATTTTAAATTAACTTGACATTGTGCTATTTTCAAGTCAGAGAAATAACTGTGTTCCTTTTCCTTTTCCTATAATGTATTTGATATCTTTCTATGATAGTTTTTCCTGAATTGATATTAAAATTACACATTTGCCTGTCCTTACTTTCCTTAGAAAAAAAGAAGTGAAACATAATCATGTAGCTGTAAGAAGCATTGTTTGCACTTTGACAATTATATAGCTTTGTAGTTTAGGAATTTGCCAGTTTTATTTCTGTTGCTCACTGTAAAAGCTTGTGGTTTATTTCTGTGGTTTTTCGCATAACTTTGATCAAACAGTGGCCTTCAGAGTTATGTTCTTTGAACCTTCATGCGTTTAGGTATCTTCCATTTGCTTTAATTTACCAGAAGGCCACATTCTTCAGCACCCTATTTGCACCTTCACTGTGTAAATTAACAACTAACAATGTAAATGAAACACTGTCTCAAGTCACCAAACTTCCATACTTTGGGGTACTTTAAAAAAAAAAAATCTACAAACTTGTTTGCAGTTTTTTAAGCTGTTAGATCCACACTGTGCAAGTATACATGCTTGTATAACACACCGGGTAGTTATAATGTGGTCAGTAGTGTCTAAGTCTGACACCTGGTAGCATAAATCTTTTTTACATTAGATAGATGATGCCACTGGGAAGAATGTTATAGGAGAGTGTTTTAAAAAAGAGAGAGATGGATTCTAAGTATTTTACAGGGAATTAAATAAATGCCCATGTTTCTGAATGTGCTTGTATACTAGAAAGGAAGACTTTTACAGTAGAACTGCTTATGGTTTGTTTTTTTTCTCCTAATTCTCACACTCTTCAGTGAACAAACATTGCTCATGAAACTGTATCTAGAAGAGCTTACACTGAAGGACATACAGTGACAGAATTTACAATGTTGGCATGCTGAACAAAATGTATTTCTTCTGTCCTGGTAAAAAACGTGGCTAACACCATGGGTCCTTATGTGTAACTTGTAATAAAGTATTGAAGTACATCCCTCCCTCCCTTCTCCCTCCAGGAAAGTGTTCCTCAAACAGCTCCCATTTTGTACCTTCTGGCATCCTGCAGGACATTAGCATTCCACGAAGAGTTTCACCAGCCCGTAGGCTTTAACAGTGGTCAGGACAGGCAGAAGGAAAAATTACCAAACAGTTCCCCTCTTAGGCTTGGGGCTTGAATTGAAACCATGGGGGTTTGGGAATGTATTAAAGAGCACTGCTTTCCTTGCGCCTTCTTTCTCTATGACCTTGCTATCTGATACCAATATGACCCAAGATCCTGACTGTTTTTATTAGCAAGCACAAAGAAGAAATATTTGGAATATTTCATTTCTCTGAGTGTATTAACAAAGGAGAAAAAAAATACGTCTACCTTAAATAGGACAAGAAGTTAAGCAGACCTGCCCAACTGAGACAGAAATTCTCTTAGGAAAAGGAATGCCACATGAAATTGGAAAGTTATCCTTCGATCAAATAAGAGTGAAATACCAAAAAGCTTAGTTTGGGTGCTTTTCACTGTTTTATAGTCCTGTCATCCCTTCACTCTGCCCACTCCCACCCCCCGCACTTCCCAAAGGTATTCAAATGGAAAAGCTTTCTTTCCAAGATATTTACACAAAGAAGGCATTTGGCAGAAGATGAGATTTCTTCTGATCAAAAGCATCTTAGTGTGCTATGATCTTTCCCCAGAACTTAGCTAAACATGCTGGAAAAGGACTCTTTCTCCGTACCCCGTGCAGTTACGGATCCTTTGGGTGGACTTTGTCATTGCACATTCTGGGCCGTGTGCCTGAGCGTATCTAGGCATATTTGTTTGAGTCTCAGCCAGGATATATGCCAAAGAGATTAGACTTCATCTTTCATCCCAGGGAGAAGAGAGCCTAAATGGGTTTATCATGGGGTTTTCATTCACTCTGTCATTTCTCCCTTCTTTATAGTTCATTGCTAGACTTCTAATTTTTCCCGACAGCAGTGCACACCCCTGCAGCTGGCCTTGCATAATGATTCCCTCCTCCTAGACAGACACAAGAGCGGACGCATAAATCTCCTGCCATCAGGGTGCCTCCTTTAGCAGACCCTGCCCCTTCTCCCCCTTGGAAGAAGATCTGTCCCCTCTGCAGCACTCTCATTTACCACCTACTAGTTTTACCCGCTGCGCCAAGATGCTGCCTGTGACCATTATCCTGCCTATGCTAAACATCAGGAAATGGTTCTTTTTGGATGAAAATACAATGTTTTTTTTTCTTCTTCTAATGATAATTATTAGTGAAAATTGGACTGCCTTTGGCAATTTTATTTGATGCAAACATTACAACATACAGCAATGAACTCCTGTGAAAAGCAAGAGCTGACTGATGGTTTGAATTAGGAGCCAGAGGATGAGAAGGACTGTCAGGAACAAGAATTTTGACTGAAATATAGGTCTTTAGGAGGTCTTGAGTTAGAGACCCCTGTGTTCTCTGAGGCCCTGTATTAACTCAAAATGATTGCTTTGAACTATCAGGTAAGGGCAGTGCTGTCAAATCCAGGGCTTTCCAGCTGCTGAACTCATCGAGCACATTGACAATTTATAAACCAGACTGGACTTGTGGACCATTTACAAAGAATTGTTTGAAAATCTCTTCCTTAGCTCTCCATCCTCACTTAGAGCAGTGGAATATTGCAGCTGGCTAAAAATCAACACAAGACTAGTTTAAAAGGCAGCAATATCTGTCACTGCACAGGGTGAATGTGCAGTGTATGGCAAGAACTTCATCATCCTTTAGCAGCAGAAAAAATACAGGTAAAGGATAGCCCCTTTGGTCTTCCAAGAGTCTAATCCACAAAATACTAGATTTCTCAAATAGGTATATGGTGTTAGCAATGTACTGATAGTCTGATATTCATAGTTGCTTTTAAAATTAAATTATTATTTTTCTTCAGATACAAGTATTTTGCAGTTTTCTCTGCTGCTGTCCTTATGATGATTCATACTGCAGTTATTTTGAAGAGATGGATAAACTACAATTGTTTATATATAAACAGAATATGTCATTGGCTGCCAGAAACCAATCTTGCTAATATTTGGCTTGTTAGGTTGCCTCATGCTTCGTGTTTTGGCTATCAGAGAGAGCAAGCTTAAAATTAATTGAGAAGAATTTCTTTCTGTCTGAATGTGTTTAAAGCTCTGTAAATGCTGGCAATTGATTACAAAAGTCAGAGGTGTTCGCAGTGTCAGCGACCTTCATCTAGACAGCTGTAATAATAGGAAAGACTCTGCTTAGGACACCTTGCTGTTGCTGACAGGTTTTGTTGCAGCTGCAGCCAATTTTGTATCATTAATGAGGAAAAAAGGGTGGATGAGGGAGTGTGAATTGTAAATGTAAGAGTGCTCACTCCACTAAATTTACTTGAAAAATGGTCACTTTTTTGTGTCCAATGCTATTTTGTACTCTTCATGATCTTCTAATTAAGCCTGGAGGGTTGTGGATCTAGGCTTTGATATGAGCAGTATTGGCTGTCCTCTTTCCAGAGAAGAGAACAAATCTTCCTCTCTATGCTGCTGGGGGCAAACTCGTGAACTGGTTTCTATTCCATGCCTTCTTTACTGCATATAATTAGGAATCTCATTCTTGAGACTTCTTGTGCAGAACTGCATCCTTGCAGTAGACCTACCTGCCAGCTGCACATCATGCACAGCTATTCCCAGGATCCTTGAATTTGACTTTAGATCTCAACTATTTCTTCTAATGAGCTTTGAACCAACTACGGGCATGCTGAAGAAAAAGCCCTCCATGTCTAACAACATAGTCCTTAGACTCTGTTTGAGGCTAAAGCTCAACTTTAAAACTGCTGGTGGTGTTTATTTGAAATAATTTTACTAGAATAAAGCAATACCTGCGGTTCTTGAAAAATGAGAGAAGAATATGTGTCCAGTAGTTTGGTAGACCCATGTGAGTGGTTTCCTGAGGGGATTACCACTTTCTTGCCTTAGTGTTCCCTTGCAGAGTAGCAACAATAGAGTCTGATGGCCAGTGTGTTGCTCAGATTAAGAAAGAAGGCATATGCAATTCTTGGAGAAGGGAGAAGACAGCAATGACAGAAGTGTCAGAGCAACAGAAATAAGTCTCTGTTGGATCTGAGGAGAAATGTCCAGTCCCATATGTCATTTCTTTGCCTTAATGATGGAAAAAGTCTGTTTATTTTTTACTTTAATATCTTGTCTTTATGATATTTTAGAACTGGAATTCTTGCACTTTATTCCCTGTACATCTATTAAATAATGTCTCCATTTCTCTCTGCTGAGAGCAGGTACACAGAGAAATGAAAAAAGATTTTATGCATTGCACAAGTTGTTTGTGTGTTTAGTTTTAATCAAGAAACACACACGCTTAAGAATTTGGGGGGGTGGTGAAAAAGCATCAGAAAGTTTATCTTTTGAGAGTTTCTTTGAAAAGTCAGCTTTTTACCATGCGGTAAACCTGTCAGCCAGCTCAAAGTTTTGGCTCATGGACATGGTGGAAGCAGCAGGAGTCAAGGGCTGAGAAGTGGCTGGGAGATATCCACAAGAGATGTGGGGTTGTGCGTGACCTTGTGCCTTGGCAGAGGGAGGAGGTATTACTGGGAGGATGGTGCTGGCAGGGAGAGGTGTGGAGCTTGCAAGGGATCTCACTGCTTTCGCTGCAGACGAGTCTGGCAGCGCTGTGACACAACAGCCTGATTTTAAAAATAGTGTCCTGCCTTCAGAATTACATGTAGAAAATGTACTACTGTAAAGTTAGAGTTTCTTCTACAGTAAATACCAACACTGTATTTTACCCCTAAGTCCTTGCTCAGCGTTACCTAACAGAGGACTTAGGATACATTGTCTTAATTTTCTTACCAGGCTGGTTTTACCCAAATGCAATTAATCCTTTCAGTTTGTGGCACATGAAAAGATACTTCTGATAATTTGAGATTAAAATAACTTTTAAAGAGTTTTCATATGTAAAATGCTTATAGATTTGGAGTGTTGAAAGATTACTTGTTGGAGGAGATGCAGACAGTGAAGGTGGTGGAAAATATGGGAAAAAAACCTTTCCCAATTCTTTACTATGCATTTCCTTTTATTTTTAGATGGAAATAAAAATTTAATCAGGCTAAACCTTACCTTCTGTACTCAATTATTCCCCAGAAAGTTGAAATAAGTATAGATGCAGGCTTTTCAAAAATATGCCCCTAGAAACTAATTTCTGAAGCAAAAGGAAACTGCAAGGTGACATTGCTTTTCAAAATTGAGCCTTAATAAAGGGCTTCATTTAGGCATACATCCTTAAAAATAGATGGTGAAATATGTAAGGGTTGAGAGGGAGAGGGGAAAAACAGAGGTACAAGGGAATGATACTAGATGAAAGTACAAGGTAATTTAAGTCTTTTGTTAATGGCTCTACTTGAAATTAGCACTGGTTGGTTTAGTTACCCAAACACTGACGCCTCAAAGCAAAATTTTTACTATAAGTGTTCTTGATACAGATTGGGCTTGAGTAAATTTGTTATGGGTCTAGTGTTATCTGCTAGAAAAGCAGCCCTCCAAGGCAGAGTTAGAATGCTCTGTAGAGAGTTTTCTAGTGTTTTGTGTGTCTCTAAGATACTTTGTGAGGGCATCTGCAGTGGAGAAAAGCAGAGAACCACGCTTATCAATAATGGCACCTGTAATGAGTTTCCCTTCTATGAGGCTGCATTGAATCTCCAGCAGTCAGGCAGTGTGAACATCCGTCACTCTGTCTTGGGTGTGTAATGCTGCATTGCTCCTCTGCTGAGGGAACTGAGAGCCTGTTTTGTTGTTCCAGGTGAGAAGAATTGAGGGAGACAGCCCAGGGCTCAGTTCTGGGACGCAGCTGGTACCCGTTGGAGCACAGCTGAACAAGAGTAAGCACTGACACTACCCTGTCTCCTCCTGCAGTCCCAGTAGAAGTGGGTTCTTGTTTCCCAAGCTGCAGTGAGCACACAGACTTCTCATGTGAATTTTCTGTTTTCAGGTAAGCTCATTTTTTCCTTTTTTAAATGCACTGGAGTTTCTAAATGAGAAATTGTATTATGTTTTTCTAGACAAATTTGTTGCTATTCATCAAGACTTTCAGACATTGCTGGAGTATTTAATACATGTTTATTGCTACTAATGGAGATAAAACTTCTAGGAGCTAGTCTTGCAAGAGGCATTTAAAATTAGCAAAGAAAAAAAAGAGAAAGCAAGAATAGCTTGGCAGAGGTTCTGTATTCATAAACCTATTTATAGATGATGTTCTGGATAGAAGAGCAGGTTTGTGCCTCTGCCAGCAACATGCTGTAGCCTACTGCTGTGCTAGTGCTTGCCCTAATTTTGCACTTACATTCTGAATCTCCCAGGGGGATGCTGAGCAGATGTGTGATTGACCTGAATCTCAAAGGTGCTTGAGTTCGACTGTGACTAAGGACTATAGGAAAGATTTGATCACCTTCTTTTCCAGGATCTGTTCACGTTGATTAGCATGTGTTGGTTTGGCAAACTTCTCAGAAAACAGCTTATAAAACCTTCTTCTTTATTCTCAAGTGGCTAAAGAGATCTGAAGTAAGATTGAGAGAGAGGTTGCACAAACGTGACTCTTGGGCTGTTTTTTTAGCTGCAAAGTGGTTTGAAACTGTTTTGTCAGCTTTCTTGGTGCTGGTGATGCTCCTGGAGGTGCCCCTACTGAGAACTCTGGTTCCAGCCTGGCATGAGCCTGGAGGGGAAGTTGAGTGGTGGTGCTGGGATCGTGTGTGCCACCTTCATGCCAGCTGCCGATAATAATTGTACATAGACTGTGCTTTTCGTCAGATAGCACTTGGCCTTTCCAGCAAGAGAAATGTGTCTCCTGTCCCACACCAAAGAGAAGGGAAACAGTTGGAGGGGAAAATGAAGTTTACAAAGAGCCAGGTTACAGAAACAAGTGTATATTCTGTTTAGCTAGTAATCTGCCCACATGCCAATTTAGAAGGGTTTTTTTTTATTTATTTTTTGTTGTTGTTGTTCGTTTTGGATGCTTCAGTGCTTTATTTTCCCTTAAAAACTAATGGGGAAAAAGGGGTCAAAATGCAGTTTTCCATGCATGTGAACTGCAGAATGAATTAAAATGGAGGCGACTGTTCTAAACAAAAAAAGTACATTCTGCCTTTGCACATCCATTTATGTACCTAAAATCACGATTTTTTGAAATGTAGGAAAAAGCATGGGATCACACAGAAATAGCCACTATTTAAACTTATTTAGAAATGCACATCAGGAAAGATGAGCATCACTGAGGAACAAAGGTAGGTCTTGTGTGGGATGCGAATGCAGGAGTGGACTCACTGAAAGCAAGTAATAGCAGAGTAATTTTGCTGCGGAATTTTAAACCAATTATGTGCGTAACAGAGGATATGTTCTGAAAGTAGTCAGAAATGCTTTTTTGTGGGTATAGCTAACATGGTTTTAGAAAGCCTCTGCCTGGCCAGGGTTAGTGCTCCCACAGCTGAGACCACGTGGGTTCTTGTATATTGGGCTGTATATCATTCCCTAGCTGAAAGTCGGCCTTTCTCAATCTGCCTCTCCCATAGTAAATATTTTAAAAAAATGCACAAAGATGTGTCTGATAACACCCAGTGTCTCAGCTTGTTCCTGTGTCTGACTGGGAAGTCTGGTGTTCAAAAGGCGCTTGATGTTAGATTTCGTAATTATTAAATGTTTTGATAAGCTGCATCAAACTACTTCAACTTTTACTGAAATTTCGCATAACTGGACTGATTAAAGGTGGTGTTTCCAGAAGCCTTCACTGATCTAGTTGTTTCTTGACTCTTCTTTTCACAGCAAAATTAGCATCCTTGTGTTTTTTAATAAAACAAGACGAATACTAAAAATCCACTGTCAGCAGTTTGGCCTGAACACCAAGACAAGTGGGTTACTGCTTTACAGAATGTGGAGGATATTAAATGTGAATATTAATTTTCTTCTTTCCTCCATCACAAAGAAAATAGAAATGCTCACCCAAGACCGGAAAACAGTTTTTGGGATTCCTCAGCAATTGGGAACTTTGATGCATAGTGGCTGGTTTTTTTCTCTCTCTTTTTTTTTTTTTTTTCCTTTTTTTACAACTGTTTAAGCACCTACAAGGTAGTGCTTAAAAAGTGAAACAAAAACTAGGAGATATCTACTAAACTTTCTTTTGTTTCTAGGAGTTTTCAACGAACCTCATTAATCTTCAAAGTTTTCCCTTTAAATGGGTGGCCAGTGTAAGCACTTCTGCAAATTTATTTCATTAGAAGATTCGGTCTCTGAAGTTGTTCAAGTAAGCATAGCTGCAAATCTGATTCACTTGTGTGGCAGTGAACTTCACATGTAAATCGTGCTTCTAGTAAGTCAGTATTGTGCTAGAAGGTGCTAATGGCTGCCATCAATCAGAGGACTAGTAAAAGTTGTTCTCCTCTTCTCCCCCAGACTAAATGAGACAGCAATTAAATGCCCTTTTGTTGAGTGATAGCTGAGACAATGGAAATCAATGTCCAAAGCATAAAGCAGAATGGCAAGTCTTAAGTATAAGCTAAGCCATGTGTCCCAAGGGATTGGCATGTTGATTCGCTTGCAGCTGAGAGGGTATATGAAAGGAATAACTGGTAGCATAGACAGCAGGAAAAGCAGTAATGCTCCTTGGAGCGGAGCCAGGAGGGAGCTGGGAAGACTTCTCAGTGGGGCTGTGCTGCCGTGATCCATGCAGTTCCGGCTCAGCTGACAGTACAAATTTGAACTGGAACAGGCCCTGATATAAGATCATAATCAGAAAATATGATACCAAGTTTGTTAGTGGTATGTTTTTATACTGCCTGCTCAAGAACTTGCAGTATATAGTCTGGTGTGAAGCTTATTGATACAAACTTCACCTTTCAGCTTTTCTGAAAGTCCTTCACCTGGCAGGGTGAACACCTGGCAGTGTTCAACCAGTGCTGTTATTGCAGGGGTTTAGATCCCTGCAACATGATTTGCTGCATCCTGAGAACATTCCTGCCCCACTAAATGCCATCACTTTGTTCCCAAGTGGTTGACAGGTGCAAAACTTGCTCTGTATCGCTCCTAAATAAAATTGCACTGTAAGAAAGCCCAGTTTGCTCATCTGTTTCCCGTAGATGCAAACAATGCCTTGAGACTCTTAAAGTACGGCAGACTAATTTTGTTGAAAGGACATGCAATCGCTTAGGTAGCTGAACGTGTTTTGCCTGTCTTCTTCACTCCAGACCTGCTCCAAAGCTCATTATGTCAACGGGACACTTCCTTTTGACGCCAGCTCACAATTCTGCCTTAGCTTTATTGCCTTGCTGAAAAGGCCTTAAGTTACACAGGGCTGCTTTGTCTCTGATCTGTGTGGGTTTTTTGTTTTTGTTGAGGGTGTTTTTTTCTGCTTTTGTGCAAAATTGTAAATGCATTGAGAACAACAAGCCATTGCTTTTACTAATGGCAAAGTGCACTGCTGTCATGCAGCTCATACGTTGCTGGCAGAGACTGTGGCTATATGATGTTTTGCAGCAGCTGAACTCAACTGAGAGAAAGCCTTTTGCAAGTTTAGGGCTTGAAAGAAATGTTACAGTAAAAAATTATTTTATTTTTGTGCCCGAAAAGTATTGCACACAGATAACCAGAGTCATCTGAAGTACTACTAGAATTTGATCAAAAGAAAATACATCTGTTTGGAGAGCTTTGTATTGATTTTTGTTCTGGGGGTGCTGTATCTTTTACAGCTCCTTTGAGGGCTTGAATGAAAAAACAAAACTACCTGTATTAAGGGATCCACAGATATCATCAGGCATTAGGGACGGACTCATACAAAGCCTATTAGTTGGTGTTCCTTGTCCTTATTGCTCAGTGATAAGACACTGTCTTTTCGTTTTGTCCTCACCAGGGAGACATTTGCTCTTCAAACTCATGTTCTACTGCACTCGTGTTTAGTCTTTTACAGCAGTGATAATTGCTGTGAGTGACACACTTTACATTCACCTCATCTTCATATCAATTCATGTGTTCACCTTTGATATTGACTCTGGTCCTAGCCGTGACTTGCACCTCACTTCTGCAGCAGGTTTTCTATTAAAGTAAAGCAGGGACCCAAAGAACCAGGAGAGTCTCTGTATGGACACAACAGTACACTACCACATTATCAACATGAGTATCCTACTTTGAACCTTTCAATGAAGACCTTGGATTACTGATGTGATCTTCACTATTACCAATATTGCTACATTTTTTTAAATATTAAAGCATTCTTATAAATAATTATTTAATAAGAAATTCTACAATGTAGCCAGGATGATCACAGGCATAGAGAGTTGAAAAGCTATTTAAACTGTTTTATATTTAATTACTATGTGTGTAATTTTGAATAATCACAGATTAGGCTTTTTTAAGCATCTACTTCTGTATTGCAAGCCTTCAGCAGTTCAATAAAGCAGAGCCATTGACTGCTATTTGATGTGTCCATTACCTCCTGCAAATGCTTTGGAATACAATGGAGTAGCATGCAGACTTCAGAGCTGTCATGACAGGTATTAAGAATGTGTCAAATCCCAGTGATGACTGATAACATATCTGTCATTTGTGATGGGATTATTAGGAAGAGGAAAGCCAATGGGAGAAAGATGCTCTAGGAAAAAAAGAGGGGGGAGGGGAAGACAGAAAGAGAGAGGATTTACTGTTCTTCAGAGCTGCCTGGTTTAATTAAGCCTTGTCTAGTCCATAAACAAATCTATTAAGTTTCTGAATGGTTTGGCAGTTTACGTGCTTCAAAGCTGCTGCAGTAAATCCATGGAATTTAGGTTTCTCTTTGGTGAATAGTTGCCCTATAGGTATTGTGGGTATGAAGAAGGTTCCCAACCCACCTGTACATGAAAACAGCTAGTGCAACAGTACTGTATTTTTTTATTTGTTTTTTTATTGAGAGTTTCATAGAATGCTGTGGAAAGAAGAATTCAGTGGGCACATAAAACATTTTCTGCATGGAAACTCTTAATTGAACTAAGAAAGGAGAACAATCTACCAGTGCCATTTGATTTGCATCTCTGGTTAGCAAAGGACTTGAAGGTTTGCTTTCTTTTTTTTTCTTTTTAAGTCTGAATGTGTATCTTCTGTGAGCGTGGAAAGAAGGCTGAGCTTCATCTCACTTGTAAAACTAGGTTCTGCTGAATGAGCCCAGTGTGCCTAGTACACAGACTCTTTCAGGTGTTTTAGGCTGAGCCATAAACACATCAAAGATCTACAAGCTGTTAAATATTAAGACAAAGGAAACATCTTGTTCTGCCGCCTTCTGGTATTCAGGCAATGCCAGAACAGGGGAGGTGACCTGAGTCAAAAAGATGCTACTAGCATCTTTTTGGTGCAGAAGTATCCCCAGAAGCAGCTAAGCAGCGTAAGTTATCTCATACAGCCCCTACATGCAGAGATTAATTTGGGGGGGCGTATTAAATGTCAGGAGAGGGGGAGATTTGAAGCTCCATGGGCTGAGACAACTATTCCTTGCTATCGTATGCTCCCTTAAATCCCCTTCCAGCAGGATTCATCAGCCTTTGAACAGAGACTCGTAAGACTGTTCAGATTGTCCCTTTGTCCTTTCTGCCAATTTATCTTTTGGCTCTGTATGAAAATGGACCTGGTCTTGTCTCTGCCCCTTCCACAAGAGCAGCCAAAGTGCTCATTAGCTCTTTTAGGGCCCCCCCAGTCAATCGAGGAAGCAAAGGTAGTGGAGGTCAGTACAGTGTCCAAGTGGGCACTTGGTGTCACTGGACTGTTGCTGGAGGGCAGCTGCTCTGTGGGTATTCGGCCAGCTTGGATAATGCACTGGTGGCCATCCAGGCTGGATGGCTTGGAGAGGAGCAGCTGCTCTGAAGGTGAGCTGGAGGCCAAAGGATGATCTCAGGTTTGGGAAGCACAGATGGAGAGCAGAGAGAAGACCTGTGTGAAGACCAAGCTGTACCTGTTGTGACAGAGTGAACAATGTTTGATTATGTTTAAGTGATCATTGGTATGTGAGAGCCACACAGGGACCTAACCAAAATCCAAACGTTGTTGGGTGGCTTTGGACCCCATTCCTCACAGTCAACAACAGCAAATCAGCTGACCTAAACTGCCCATGTCTGCCTGGTGTCACACAGCAAAGGCAGGCCAAGCCCACCCTGCTCCAGATGAGCCTACTGCTCTCTTCCAGGGAGGCAAGCTCTTCTCACAGGTGAAGTGACTCCATGGCAGTCTAGCCATGAGACAGGCAGCACTGATGGGGCTGTGGGGTGGGCAGCCAGCCTCTTGTCCCTGCTGAAGCATGTGACAATGGCTTGAGTGGGTGCTGAGGGAAGGCAGGCTGCGGGGTGAGCTGCGGCAGGGATAGAGATGGTACCCACAGTATGTGTGTTCGCAGCAGGATGCCTTGTGTGTACTGTAGGGGAAAAGCAGGCAGCGGGGCCATTGCAGCACACCCATGGGTTTACGCCCTTGCTTACCTCATGGAAACTTGCTCACCTGCCCAGGCCCTCGGGAAAGACCTTTTATTTTTTCCCATCTCTAAAAGCACGTTTACCCCACCCACAGAGGCTGGCTGAGCAAAGATGGAAGTGCAACCTAAAGCAAGGACACCAGCTTTTAAATGGGATGTATTACAGCTTAATTAATTTCCTGAGGTATTTCTCAGAAGGGCCTCATGGCAACTGTTCCAAAACAGTGATTGGGATACACAAAGTTGGTTTAGCTTAAGGGATGTTGAAGGAGCCTGATTATTTTCTTCTTAGTATTATTTTTTGCTCCAGAAGCTGAACTCAGCATTTCTTCACAGTACCTTGAACTGTACACCCAGAAACTATTAATCATACTGTAAAATCTTGGCTTCAACTTCCTCCTTTAATACATAGGAGATTACGAGTTGTTAACGTGTCTAGCTGGCTGGCTGGCAATCCTTTCATACTGATTAAATTTGGTTTTGAAAAGAGGAAGGGCTGTGGAGAATGGTGCTGCAGTGCAGAGCCTTCCTCCACTGGGCACAGGTTTGATTTTGACCCCGGGTAGATGCAGCATGATGATCATGTATATTGGTGATAAGCAACCTACAGTTCCTGACTTTCCTCTTCCGTGGCTATTCCTCAGGGAGGACACTGGTGCAAATAGGAACTGCTGGCAACATTCACTGTCTACTTTATTTTCTTTTTTTTCCCACAATACTCTCATTGTGTTTTATCAGCTTCCATATTTAATAGATTTGCATCCTGAATGGGTTTTCTGTCCCAAGAAAGGACTACAGTAAAATGCACATAGGCTTTGCATACTTCCCTGAGGGAAGCTATTCCTTCCCTGTATTCTCTCTCCTTTCCTCAATTCACTAAATTTTGTCAGTTGAAAAGAAGCAATAGTAACACTTATCTGGGAGCTATTGAAGAAGTTGACTTGAGACTCAATTTTGGTTCTTTTTCCATTTTGCTGTACGTGAAGTGTCCTAGGATAACACAGCAAATTACGAGGTTGAGGGAGTCACCCCTGAAGATCACTGAACTTTCGATAAAATTCCTTGTAGGGTCCAAGATCAACAGTGTCCTGCATGGTCTCAGTGTGCTCAGTTTTACATGTGCTTACACTTAGCTACAGTTCATGTCTTGATTTATTTTCTAATTTAGTGGTAGGATTAGAAGCATCATTTGAAAAACAAACCATCACTACTATCCAATTTAAATACAAAAGGATATTTTGAACCTGAAAAAAACCCCAACTTAACAAAGAAAGACCTTCGTAAGCCTAACTCTTGAGTTCATTGCATATTTCAATGAAAACTGATTTCTGTGTTTGTTTGGACAAAATGAAATACTTGAAAAATTAAAGATATCAGTGGTGGTTGGTGGTTGCTCCTTGGGGGAGGGGAGGTTGAAGGCAAAATATTGCAAAATTACTTTTGCTGATAACAAACAGAGCCCAGTGGGAGATTTCTGTTTTGAAAATATGTAACTGTTGACATGAGGATGTTAAAATATTTTTAGTGCTGATAAAGGAAAGAAACATTTGTTGGAGTTTTGGAAATTTTGAACAAAAACACTTGTTAAGCTCTGCTTGCTCTGCTCTGGATGGTAGCGTTACACTATGTATAGGGAATGTTTTTTTCAGCTATGTGTTTCCTCTATTGTTTCCACCTCTAAGCCTTTTCCACTGTATTTAGAGGAGAGGGAATAAGAGAGAGAAAGAGAGGTTTGGTCATAAAGAGAATAGCGTACTACACAAGTGTCTTTGGTAAGACTTTCAGGGTGGTGTTTGCAAGTTGAAAGGTTGCAGCTAAACCTAGGAAAAGCTGAAAAAATTGTACTAATTTTAATTGTAGTGTAAAGCCTTACTATTATCATATGAAAAGGACCAGTGATGCCTTGACTTGCTTGATAAAATAGGAATCTGTTCATGATAATGACCATTAACTCACTGACAGGATGATAAAGAGATTACAGGGCTTAGGTTCCCAATTATAAAGAATTGGTTGCGCACGTGCCATTCTGCTAGTCCCATCTCAACCCATTTGTAGTCTCCAGTCAGCTGGGACCTCCTCAGTTAGCTAATAAATGATGGAAAGTGGCTCAGCGAGCACTTCTGCCAGCAAACTCAGTAGCCTTGGGTGGATCCTGTTCAGCCCTATAGACTTGTGCCTAAGTGGTGTAGAAGGTCAGTGACCATTTCCTCCTGGATTATGTGGCTTCATTCTGCTCCCCATCCCTGTCTTTCAGCTCGGGGAGTTGGTATCCAGAGAACAACTTACTATTAAAGACTGAGACAAAGAAAGCATTAAGCTTCTCTGCCTTTTCCTCATCCATTGTCCCTATGCTTCTCCAAGGATGGAGATTCTCCTTAGCCTTTATTTTGTTGCTCATGTATTGGTAGAAACATTTTTTATTGTTGTGGAACAGTCATGGAATGTATTTTCACTATTTGACAGCACGATCCCTGTTGTATGCAATTTTCTTTTCCTCTGACCTGTTACATACCAATTGTATTGGGAAAACATTAATTAAATGAGAATAATGTATTTATTGGGACTTGAAGTTGCTTTTATCACAGTTGCTATTGTTCAGGTTCCCAACAAGGAATGAAAGAGCCTGCTTAAAGCTGCTCTCCAATCACTCTGTTTAAGGGTGGCTCTTTGTTCCGAACTACCAAAAAGTAGCGGCAGGCTATAAAAGAAAAAAAAAATCCCCTCTTTGTAACTTTAGTCCCATGAGTCTTGATGCAAAATGGTTTCTATTAATTCACTTACAGACTTAGTTTAGTTTAATTTTAGCCTTTGACGTGGGCCACCAATATGTTATGCTGTTCTTTAAATGGACTACACATTCCGTAGTAACACTTTGACAAAATAGTAATTTTTGCAGTGATTCAAAGAGAGGTGGGACTTTATGGAAATCCGGTTGGATTGCTTTTTAGGTAATTCACAGTCTTGTATTTCTGCATTCCATACCTAGAAATATTTCAATTTGTTTTCTCCCAAACTGTGTATATGGCAAAGGCTAAAGTCATATTTCAGCGTGCCTGTCACCAGAAAGAAGTAAGATTACAAACAATGACAAGGGACATCAACAAAAGAATCAAGTAGGATAAGCTCTTTATATGAAAAAAAAATCAATTTTTTTTGTAGATATTTTGGCCAAAAAGAATGGAGATAAAGGTCTATAGAACACTAAAATAGCTAATAGAGGATATGCTTTTAAAAAGCCTATAGGTCTGGAGTAACATGCGGAAAGCTAAGACCATACCAAGCTCCTGTCAGGATATGTTACTGCAGCACTGGTTAACACCTGGCTCCAAGCAGTCTGGCAGCAGGGGAGCCAGGGCAGCACAGCTGCAAAACTACACCAAATCTTGCACTTAACCTAAGAGCTCAGTTATTCCCATGTGTTTCAGGGTACACATCCTTCTCTGGCACTAGTGCAATATCAACAGGTCCCCCAACTTTTTGAAGCAGCAGGCAGCATCTGGCTTCTCAGATCAATCAGTGCACCCCTTGTAAATATTGTCATTTGAGTTCTGTATGGACTAACAAGCTTGAGGTGGGATTCTCAGACTCTCATCACAATCCTCCCCATCCTATATCTTATATCAACATTTCTACTTCGTATGAACACATGTAGCTAGAGTCTGGTAAGCAAAAGGGAGTGAGGGAATTTCACACCACTGAGAGCAACACAAATGTTGTAGCAATGCTCTAGAATGGAAAGAGAATATTTAGAAGAGTGACAGAAGAGTTGGTTACAGCTGGACAGGAGAGCAAATTAAAACTGCCTTTCTGCATGATATATATTCAATTAGTCTGACGCATCAGAAGACAATTCGTAACAGAAAGGCAGGAGCAATAAGAAAGGAGGAAGAGGATGGGTAAACATTTAGCAGAGCACTTCAGAACAGAAAAATTTCTGCTGGGTAGGGCTTGACCTAGTGTAACTTTCTGAAAACTATATTGCCCAACACAAAACTATTTTTTGGTTTTAGGACAGAATAGAGAATTGATTTGTCTTTCATCTGAAGATGCTGTATGTCAAACCATGTATCATGCCATAATAGAAGCAGCGCTTATGAGGAGACAGAATTGGTTTTGTCAAGCCAAATTACATTGTTAGGGAAATAAGAAGCAGAAGGGCTCCAAACCTTTTCAGAGGGACATGACTTTCTGTACTCTGAACTTCAAATCTTATACTTGGTCTCACAACTTTTCCATCTGCTTTATAGTCTTTAGCTGATGGCCTTAAAAACACTTCATGGCTTGAAACTTATTTGTTACTCTATAGTTATCCACAAGGTCTACTTTAGAGTCAACCATCTGTATAGTTACTTATATTACTGGATGTTTCATATCTGGCATGTAAAAAAAAGTTTATTCTTTTCCTCCTGATGTGAAAGCAGTTTTTAGTCAATAAGCTGTTAAGCTACACTTTTGTCATTGTCGCTGCCTAGTTAAGTTCTTTCACATCAAGTCTCCCGACTCTTGCCAGGTTAAATCTAATGTGTTAAATTCTTTGGCAAAAATGTTCCTGTTTGGGAACGCTAAGAGCTTTGCTTGTTTTTCTCTGGGAGGGGAATGGAATGAAATGTTTCTTGGTGAAAATGCAAATGCAGTAGAAACTGAAAAATCCAGACTTTCTTCATAATCAGTAGAGGAAAAATGAACACTTTGCACTGTTATCCACTGCAGCCCTTGAGCTCTCCACCTCGGAGAAAATTAACTGCGTTCTCCAACTGCCTGGTTTTCTTGGCTGATAAAAAGAGGTTAGTTGGCTCACTGTGAGAGCTATTTCCATGCTGTTGCTATGGAATGTTAGGAAAGATGTGCTCCAGCATTTTGGTTTCAGCAGCAAATAGCACAGAAAGGACCTGTATCTCATCTACGGTGTTTCTATTTAGAAATATACAAATAGGAACCCAAACTGATTTTGCTTGTGCCTCCAGTTTCCATGGCAAAGTTAATCAAAGTTGAGGTCCTTTCTCCTCCCCCCCTCCCCAGTTTGGTTTCTTATTCTTGGAGGCAAGCTTGGCTACAAAAAGATTGATTTTGAAGTTTGAATATTCAAACTTTAGTTTGACTGTTCACTGAACCTAGTGAAGTACTTCAAAAATAAGCTGTATCACTCCTGAGAACTATTGCACAGCAGTGCTGGGAAAGGTTTACCAAATACACGTAGTAAACAGATTATTCTTCTCTAATATGAGCCTTTTCACTGCTATGCCTGGGGAACTCAGTCCAAATTGACTTTTTGAGACTGTCTTATATTTTATATATTTTTTTATACTCATCATAAAGCAGAAAATGGGATGCACTATTTAAGGTCAAAATAATTTTGACTTCTGCCTTCCTTGAATTGTATTTAGGGTTGTTGGAGGCCTTCTGAAAAGCTGTTTGTCCTAGAGATGGTCTCAAACTTTGCACAGAAGGCAAGGATGGAAAACTTATAAGACAGTAACAATTTCTGTATCTGTAATATATTACAAAGGATTTTTCTCTCCAATATCAGCGCAGTTTTCCATCTATGTTTAGTCTCACACATACTTTGTCTCACTGCATACTTTTTTTAATGTGAAAAAGTACATGATATTCTGGGGCAGTAGGGAGAAGTGTGTGCGTTAGGGTAAAACTCTGTGTTTGCTCCCTGAACAGCTGAGCCGCTGGGGGACATCGGTGTGGGCAGGCTGAATCGGCTGGGCAGAACAGCTGAGCTGTACTTTTTCCTTCTGTGCCAGATCTGCTCCCACCCAGAGTGATGTGAGGGCCACTGGATAACTCCAACCAACCGCAGTGTCCAAGAAGAATTACAGTAACAGGAGATTCTTTGTTTGATGAGCAAAGAAATGACCTCGTGCAAAAATGATGTGCTTTAGTGTCCTTTCCCCCTGGGCTGTGCCTGGGCCAGGGTAGCAAGTGTTGGGGGGCAGTGTACCACTCCAGATACCCCCTGAAGAAAAATCTTGTCCAAAACCCCAGTGATACCTGACTTTAAATCCTCTAACCAGTTTGGTGCTTTTGGTTTAATTCCTGCTATCCTTGTATGGGATTTTCTGCTAGCCACTAAATGTCTGATCTTTGTCTCCATCATGTTGATTTACTGGCCTTGATTGTGCAATGTATTTTCTTTTCAAAGTGTATTTTCTTTTATTAGCTTGTGAATTTTCACAGGGTGAATTGATATGCTTGTTTCTATACCTTATGATGTTTATGATTTAATTTTATTCCATTTTTTTCTTAATTAGTTATTCTTAGCCTTTCCAGTTTTGTTTTGTATGGAAGCTTTCCAGACATGCATCGTGTTTTACTTTAATTCGTTATGCATCAACTAGTGATTTATATATATATAAATACATAAAGCTAATATCTTTTTTCATTTAGTACTGCAATGCACTTTTCCAAAGTGATAGGCCTATAATACATTATTTAAAGGGCTCTGATTGGAGATGTAGTTTTTGATTCAGGGTAATAGCCAAACAAGTAAGCTTTGAACTGCAGCATTTTACTTCGATAAGGAAACAGTTTCCTGGACCATTTGCATACCTTCCTTCTCTCAGGCTCTTTCTGGGTACTGGATAAGGTGAGAAGTTCTGTCATTTCTGCCCACCTGTATCCTTCAGTGCAGTATCCCTGAAGGCAGGATCTTGTGAGGTAACAGGTCCCTGGGCTCTGCCCTGGGGTAGCCCTGGCAGGTCTGATGGGTGGGCACCTGTACAGCTTTCTCCTTAAGAGTCTCATTTAGCATCTGGCAGGAGCGAGTGGAAAAGTCCTTCCAAAAACTGTCACTGATTCACTTGCAAAATTGTATTTTGCACTTCAGCAGAGCAGAAAGGGATGTATATGCCTGTATTTCAGACCAATCTGACTTGCTCATGGCTTTTTTATCAGATGGTGTAGCTTTTCCTATGCTGGTGCTCCCAGCCAGTCAGCTTGTTCCTCTGGAGGCACAGGGCAGTGACTCTGAACTCACTCAGTGCTCCCTTCTCTTGAAGTGCTGGTATCCTTTGATCTTCTTTCCCCAGGCTTGGCAAGCAGCCCTGCCATCAGGATCGGTGTGAGGTGTCCTTCAAAGCTATAAATCTGGCTAATTTTTTGGAAGGGAGGCTTTTGAGCACTGGCCATTGTTTCACCTTTCCTGCATTGCTAACCAGGGAGCCTTGTATGGCTTTCCTGTGTTTTTAAACTGTGTGTTTGGGCAGGCAACAATACAAAACAGAACCAGAAGATGCATCAGTTGGAGTTTTATTGTTTGTTTAAAAAAAATAATAAAAGATACACAAATGCTTCCATAGTTCAGCCCACGACCTCTCAAAACATATTTAGATTTATATGGTAGGAAGATACCACTTGGCTTTATTTTATTGCCCTGCCCTGCCCTACCTCAAAATTCAAATCTGTTTGTCATTCTACCAAGTTACCTTTTGCCCATAGTTTCCAAACACCACCCAGGCATTTAAAAACAGAAATTACCACAGTGTAGAAACAACAAAGTCTCTTGCTTAATTCATTTGCGTGTGTGTGTGATCTGTGAGAAGGTATCTCCAAATGCAACATGTTGTAGTTGCTTGTCTGGGTGGTTCTATTTTAATCTCCTCCTGCAGGAGGGAAGTCCCATGATCAAGGCCAACCATAACGCTTTATGCATGGACTTCTTCCAGTTTAAACCACTCATACGTGATGTCTAACTCCCTTTGAAGTTGATGGAAAAGATTTTTGCTCTGTAAATACTCAGTATATGACCTAAACACGCACTGTGCTGCCTACCAGAATAGTTTGCAATGGTTAGGATTCCTGCAGGTTTTTGGGACTTGGCCTTGGCTATATTTTTGTTGTAAATAACTGATTAGGCCCAGTGTTTCAAATATGTCTTCACTGGACCCTGACACCACACGAGAGCATTTCTTCTGATGTTAACATCTGGATTTCAACATGACTAGTGCTTCCAGATTTCTTTGTTTCCCTTGCATTCTTCAGTATGAGGTTTACCATGCTTCAGTGAAACCTGAAATGGGTGCTCGGAAAAGTATATAAATGATGTATCACTTCTAAGCTGTTAGCTCAATAGCTCCACTCACCTCTTTTCCTTTCACTTCTGCTATTAATAGGAAATTTTCATTGTTGTCTCCTCTGTCCCTAATCCCATGGAAAAATTTCAGCTTGCTCTTGGAAGGTAAAAATACCTTGCAGATAACTCCAGCCTGGCAAATAGGAGGAAAAGTTATAGGTAAAACAAAACAAAAATAGCCAACAAAACCCTGATCTAAGCACTGAGATTTTACTCTAAAAAAATCCTATTGACGTTACAGACCATTTATTTGAATAAAAATTAATAAAAATAGGATGTGGGACAGTACAGATATGGCTGTCAACTGATTCCCATGTTGCTCATTCTATACATGGTTGTGTTTTCACATATTCTTTGTTTTATCTCCCTGAAACAGTAGTTTGTAATTCAGACAGCCAAGAGGGAGCGTCTTTGAGGGCAGCAGTATTAAAAATATTGCTTCATTTTTGGCAAACTAGAAACATTCTTGTGTGTTTAAGAAAGATGGGTTGGATATTTTTGGACGCTCACTAATTCAGTTCAGCTGTTCCTGTTGTTTTGTTTGCTTAGGTTTGGAAAATGAGAGCAAAGGAGAATATATAGAATTACATGAAAAGTAGTTCTTTATGGAGCTGCAGACCACCTTGTTTATATAGTCTCTATCTAGAAATCGATCATTTACTGTGCCTTAATTTGTAATTCAAAACATGTATCCTTGTAATGGGCAGTCCAGTTTGGTTTTATCAAAGCAGTCATCTAAGGGTAATATTTTCCCACATAGCTACCGGTATACCAACTCTCATATTGGCAGTGTCTGTTTATCTTTGATGTATTTATTCATTTACTTACATAGCAAAAAGTAAGAAAGCTTATGGAAGGAAAAAATAGTAAAAAAAAGCATGGTAACAAGGCTTGTGGAAAACGTTGCTGTAGAAACTCCCTTGGGGCACTGTACCCCAAACCCTGAAGAAACTGCACACTACTGAAGCTATCTGCACACTATCAGGAGCTGATGGATGGGTTTCCATGCACAGGAGAAGAAAATGTTGATGGCAGGGGGACAGGCTGGAGCTATTTTTCATCTCTACCCAGAAGCAGTTTCTCCAGCAAGGAGCAGAGACAGGAGCAGACAGGATGGCAACCTTGCACACAGTTGTAAAAGGGTGAAATATGGCACAGGAGGAGAAAAGGAAAAATGAAAGTCAGGGAAACAAACAAAAGGCAGAAGGATAAAAATCTCTTCAGTCAGTGTGAAGACCCAGAAAATCTTTAGGCCTCCAAAGATAAGTGGAGGCTATTCTTCTTGGGCTTGTTTTTCTTTCTGGTGGTGTTCAGCATTTCACATCATATGTCTTTCCTTGTTACAATTGGCTGAGAGAGGTTATCTGCATTTTGAGAGGACTCTTTTTTTCCAGCTCAAAACAGTGATTGTTCAAGAGAAGGTTCTTAAAACCCCAATAAATCTTCGGAACCCAACAGGTAGTCTCAGTATATGTAATGTTTTAAGCTTTCCTTTAAGATGACAAGTTTCTACTGTTCCTTTAACAGTAACAAGGGATGTATTTTGTTGCATCTGTTAGCAGTCAGTAGCTTAACAATGGCATTCCAAAATTGTACCAAAAACTTGGGGTTTGTGTGCTTATGGGCACCTAGAGGTTCTTGACAGCTCAGGATTACTTTAATTGACATAATGAAGTAACTGTACTGTACAAACAAGAGACTGTTTTCAGGGTGAGGCGCATTAGTTTGACAGGAGTAAAACCTAAATTACTGCATATTATACAGTCATCCCTAGAAGATGGGAGTTGGTAAGCTTATGCAATATGTCCCTGTTCAGAGTGGTGTGCTCTGGTTTCCTACCTCCTTAAACCTGCTCCTTCCCTCCAAGCACCTGGAGCAGCTGGAAAAGTTAGGGCACAGACCAGTGACTTGTCTCTATGTGGCTTACGTTTACTTAGTACAAAGAGATCTGGGCTAAATCTGATGATGATTTTACAGTGCATTCAGGATGCCTGAGATGGAGAGGGAAGTTATGAGGAACAAAACTCTTTAAAATTTGGAGCCTAGGATGACTTCTGAAGCTACAGAGTAAGTGCCTTTCTTCATGATTAGTTTAGGCTGTGGCAGCACAGTTGTGGATGATAAACACAACTGGCATAACCTGTTGGTTGTGCTCCTGGGGTGTTGATTTTGAATACAGTTCTATCTGTCAGAGGGAGGGTGTGGGTGAAACTTCCTGTGGGTGATGGAACATTTACTCCATAGCTCCAAAACTGGAGCACAGCTGAAAGGCAGGAGAACTTTTAGGCATCTGTGGGATCCTGCCTACTTTTAAAATGTATTTTCAAGACTGTTAATGCACATAAATCACCTAGACAGCTGGATTTGTTTCAAACTTGCTAGGTATGATATAATGTTTGTGTAGAGTCAACAATCTCTCTGCAGCAATGGAGTGGAGAGGACTCTCAGGCCGTAAGCAGGATAGCCCTTGACAGGGAAATGAAACCTACTTTACACCAAATTAATATATTTTGGGTCAACTGCGTAGGTGTAAAAAATAAAATAATAGAAAGGAGGCCAGAAAGGGCCACTTCAGGAAGTGCTGCATAGCTAGGGGCAAGCAGGTCTGGCAGGGTCTCTGTGTGAGCCAATCCATGGACCAAGAGCCAGACTAGGGACAATCCTGACTGCCCACGACTCCTCTTGACCATCAGGAGGCATGGAAGAAGAGTTGGGGAGCGGAGCCCAGATGTGACTGGGGGCAGAGGAACAGCCTGTGTGGACACTGTCAAGCGTCAAGGATTACGTCCAGCTGAGATTGGACTTTCCCCTTCCCTAGGCTGCTTGACTCTTCATTGCAACCTTATCCTGCAGGATCTTGTTAACCAGGCTCCTTTCTGCATCCCAGCCCTGCTCCCTCCAACCTGTTCTCTCTCTTTTTATTTTCCTGTATCTGATCCCAGCCTATCCCCCACCCCAGGGGTTAAGGAGTTTGCTGCCCTCGTGCCCTGTTACTCTCCCTGTGCCTCAGTTCCTTTCTCTTTGCCTCTCAGTAACTACATGTATAATGGGTGTAAACACAACCTTACACTTGTGATGGTAATAATTCATCATGGCCGTTGCTATCTCCAAAACTGCATCTATTGAAGTGGAAGGCTGGGTGTGTTGGGCACGAGTTTTCTTTGAAGCTAGTTATATTTAAACTAGATAAAAGGGCAAGAAGTGCTTAAAAACAACTTTAGGTCACTGGCTCAAAAGGGATTAAATAGTATGAATACACAAGAATAATTTGAAAGGTGTCTCAGGTAATATGAAGATATATATATCTGCTAACTGCCTGGGCAAATTAGAGAATTAATTGAAAGAGAATGTTAGCTCATTAGCTGAGCAAGTTAATGTCAAAAAAACCCGAAGCTTTCTTCTAAGGCTTTTAGTGATTTTTTTTTTTCCCCCAGAATAACCTAATAATGAAATGATGCTTTGGAAGGCAGCCTTGGAATGGAGGCAAATGTTCTGATAATCAGCTTCCGTATGTTTTTAACTGCATTCTGAGGTTACACTTCATGCTGCAATGTAGGGTTTCTCCTGCCTCTCTGCTCCCTCGCATTAGAGGTTAAACATGATGCTTTGAAACACATTTTTGGATGTGAAAAAAATCTTGTGTGTAAAAGCCTTATGAGCAGTCCTTAAATAAGTGCAAGTGTTTATTTGTTTTGATATCTTCTATAAAGTTACTAAAATTACTGAGACTCCAAGTGCTTGTGATCAAAGGGAATACTCAAAAATATTCAGAACAGAAACAGCACCTTTGAATATATACTTCCATATAGGAAAAGTGGACATCTCTTGGAATTTCAGTAATGAAGCTGTCACGCTGTATGAGAGGGAGGAGAGCTAGGACTTGGTAAAGCATTCATGAGACTGAGTCCTGAGTACTAATATGGAGCCACCTTCCTGGAACGAAAACACCCTGAATTAGTGTCACTTTATTTGTTTCTGTTTTGGAGACCTTGGGGACCATTTACCACCTCTTCTGAAAACCTTAGTTCCTTCAGCAGAGAAGGAAGAGGTTTTTGAAAGGAGGGAGAAGTACTTGATTGTGATCCTGTTAATCTTGGGACTGAAAATTTGCAAGGTGTTGGTGGAAACCAGGAAGTAGAATGATTGTTCCAAAGGGCTTTGGATTTAGAACAGTAATCTGAATTCATGTCCAGCTCAAATAGAATGCATACTGTGAAAGTTAGCACCTTTTAATAGTTACTTGGGCTTTGTTGGAAAATAGAGTCTCTAAAACAATGTGCCACAATTCAGTGGCTTAGACCTGCTTTCAGGTGTCCTAATTCTTGGTTGTAGTTTGTCATCCAAGGATTGATAGAAACATACCGCAATTGCTGATGTGAAGAGTAAGAACAAATGATTTCTAATTATTTCTAAAGGGAAATGTGTAATAGTGGACTACAAAGCCAGCCTCATGGTCATAGGTATATGATTAAATGGAACATTTTTTTTTATTTTTTGTTTTGTTTAGAAAATGTTATCATGAGTATTTCTGAAAGTAGAAAGAGTACTAAATAGATTTCAGAATTAATGTACTGTGGTTTGATCATCACAGGTCAACTATAAATGTGCAGCTTTCTTGAGCTGTAAACCACAGGCTACGTAAGCCAGTTTTGGAATAAAATATTTATGCATTTAGCATTCAGCAGTGTTGCTAATTTAGACTAGTCATTGGAAAACAATGTTCTCTTTATTGCATATTATTAAAACATAAGTGCTGCCATTTGACTTTATAAACACTAATAAAGAAATGGTGTGTGTAAATTATTTCTTACCGTTTTTAAAGAAATACACCAAAATACCTGTCAGTCTTTTCTAGTATGTGCAGCCCTGTAGACAAGTTCATTTTGATTTAAAGGAAGATTACCCTGAAATTCAACTCCTGACTCTGAAGTGGGTAGCTGGAAAATAAAGCCATAAATTACTTCTTCATTAGACAACTTGAAAGACTGAGAAAGCAAGTGGAGGGGAGGAAGGTATTTCTTGACTTGTTTTTTTGGTTTTGTGTTTTTTGGCCTTTGGAAAATCAGAGATTTGGGAAAGTGAAGATAAAAAATTAATGTTTTGTCCAAGGTTAGTAAATTAATTTTATGATAGTCGGCTGTGTATTTGAACAATTTGCATATTTGTTAAATGATATGTACAATATCTTTACATGAGTATCCCTTGAGAGAGGACACCTTTTTGCTTTTCGAAAATATTATGATTTTATGCAGCATCTCAGTGCATTACTTATGCCACTTGAGTGTCTTATTAACGACTTTGGGGAACAAGGAGCTTTGTCCCTAAAACTCGCTAACTGTAAGCTCTCAGTATCAATCTCCTCTGTTTTTCACAGCCGCTTTGCATCTTGGTGCTACCAGGGGATTTCCAGGTAGTTTTTGCCTATGCAAAACCATGATTCCCCTCTCTGCTGCTCTTCTAACAATATTAAATGGCTGAGAGAATATTTTCCTGTCAACTCTTTCTGATCAGTGGGGGAGACGCTGTGTTTCTTACAGGAAAGGAGATACAAAAGCTGATGAATTCTCTCCAAAGAGAATTTAATTTAATGTCTGAAAGTTGCTTGACCAGATATTATTGGCTTGATAAATGACAGTCCCTCCAGAGCATATACAGATAAGCCACTTTCATTATTTATGGGCATTCATTAAAGTAAGCAGGAAAAACCTTGTTGAACTTCTAGATTCACCTCTGTGGAATTAAAAGTCTGTTGTACTAGGTGAGTTCAGAAATATTTAGATTTTTTTAATGAGGATGTAGTGTCAATATATGGTAGAATATTCTTGCCTAGATGAACAGCCTTTATCAAAGTATGCTTTCTTCATCAATGTATGAATTTTTAATTTTATGGATTATGAGGAAAGTATTAAGCTATCCAGGAATATAAGTTAGTAAAGAGTAAACATACCACTTAAGTAATGTTATGCATACAGTTCTCACTATTTCACAGGGTAAAGAGCTGTGAATTGCTTTATCTTGGTTAGAGACCCTTGCTAATTCATGGTACAACCAAAAACTTATGTTCACAAACTCTATCTATATCCTTTGTGGAGTGCATGAGACTTGAGAGGTGGAAAACAAGCAAAAGCATTTTGCCTGCCGCCTTTCTGCTGGCATACGGTATGCCACGGAAAAATTAGAAATCTTTTGCCTGCAAGAGAAACGAGCCTCATTTACTTGGAGTAACGTCTAATAGCTAAATTTGTAGATGCCAACTAGCTCTTTAGAAGGACCATTTCCAGTAAAATATACCGGGGG